>CM069858.1:195851019-196123519 GCA_036172795.1 Pelodytes ibericus | reverse complement strand
CTGCATGCTGGATCAGACCGTGTGCCGAGAGAGAGTGTCAGAGATCATCTGACTGTATGAGCTCTGCATTCTACTTGGTGCTAACTGCAGGTGTGACCTGGAGCTAGTGGTTTTTAAAAGGTCAGTCGCAGCAGCCATGATTGTTAATTCCATGAGAATGGTTACAGAGCTCATATTAGCTTTTATTTAGTAAAACATTATGGGACAGTTTTGGCTGGCCGGGCATCATGGGACCTGATTTTCACAGACAACATCTTCACCTGCTGATGACTAGAATTCCCTTGAGTCATATATAGTGCACCTCCTCAATTATGTGCACCTGAGGGGAGTGCCTCAGTCGCCTCACCCTCGCTATTGCTCTGCCTATCACCCCTCTCACTATTCCCTCTTTCCTCTCTCTTCTTCCACCACCTCTATCCTCAATAAAAAAAAAAAAAACACAATTTTGGAGGCTGCTGCTATTTGCAATATACATTGCAGGATTTTTGCACCCTAGGCGATTATAGACTTTGTCGCCCCCTCAACGTAGTGTTACCATTTCAGTGGTGGTATAGTCAAGTTCAGTCAACAGTTTGCAATGGACAGATGTACAGTATAAATCCCATTACCATGTGGTTAACTCACAGTCGGTTGTAAAGAACAGCTGTAATCAATGTGTTGTTAGCAGGGCCGTCTTTAATAGTGATTGGACCCTGGGCAAGCATTTGCTTGGGCCCCCTGGACCCTGCCCCCTCCCCTGCATGCAATCCCGCCATCCATCGCAATGTTACCCCCCCCCCCCACACACACACACATATGCCATAATTGTTGTGCCATCCAGATGCCAGTAATATTGTAACTTTCGGATGCCAGTAATATTGTGCCAGTCAGAGCCCAGTAATATTGTGCCAGTCAGAGCCTAGTAATATTGTGCCAGTCAGATGCCTGCAATATTGTGCCAGTCAGATGCCTGCAATATTGTGCCAGTCAGAGCCCAGTAATAATGTGCCAGTCAGATACCAGTAATATTGTGCCAGTCAGATACCAATAATATTGTGCCAGTCAGATACCAATAATATTGTGCCAGTCAGACACCAGGAATATTGTGCCTGTCAGAGCCCAGGAATATGGTGCCTGTCAGATGCCTGTAATATTATGCCAGTCAGATGCCTGTAATAGTGTGCAGTCAGAGGCCAGGAATATTGTGCCAGTCAGATGCCTGTAATATAATGCCAGTCAGATGCCTGTAATATTGTGCCAGTCAGATGCCTGTAATATTATGCCAGTCAGAGGCCAGGAATATTGTGCCAGTCAGATGCCTGTAATATTGTGCCAGTCAGATGCCTGTAATATTATGCCAGTCAGATGCCTGTAATATTGTGCCAGCCAGAGCCCAGTATTGTGCCAGTCAGAGCCCAGTAATATTGTGCCAGCCAGAGCCCAGTAATATTGTGCCAGTCAAATGCCCAGTAATATAGTGCCAATCAGATGCCCAGTAATATAGTGCCAATCAGATACCCAGTAATATAGTGCCAATCAGATACCCAGTAATATAGTGCCAATCAGATGCCAAGTAATATAGTGCTAATCAGATGCCCAGTAATATAGTGCCAATCAGATGCCCAGTAATATAGTGCCAATCAGATGCCAAGTAATATAGTGCCAGTCAGATACCCAGTAATATAGTGCCAATCAGATGCCCAGTAATATAGTGCCAATCAGATGCCAAGTAATATAGTGCTAATCAGATGCCCAGTAATATAGTGCCAATCAGATGCCCAGTAATATAGTGCCAATCAGATGCCAAGTAATATAGTGCCAGTCAGATACCCAGTAATATAGTGCCAATCAGATGCCCAGTAATATAGTGCCAATCAGATACCAGGAATATAGTGCCAATCAGATACCCAGTAATATAGTGCCAGTCAGATGCCCAGTAATATAGTGCCAATCAGATACCCAGTAATATAGTGCCAATCAGATACCCAGTAATATAGTGCAGGGCTCGACAAACCCCGGGCGCCAGGTCGCCATGGCGACCAGGAAATCAGACCTGGCGCCCGGGTGCTGTTTGTCACAGAATTCCCTTGCCGGCTGCCATCCGTTTTACTTTCAGCGCGAGGGGAGAAAGTCTGTGCGGATCACACAGACTGTAAGCTCCGCCCCCTCGCGCAACACGCTGTAGTGCCGATTGTCACGTGACAACACGGCACTTAGCATGAACCAAAAGAAGATCGGGCTCCAGCATAAATGTCCCCCTCCCCTGCAATGAGGTAAGCAGCAGGGAGGGAGGACACCCTAAGAAATACATTTTTGTTCTTTGGTCTGTGTGTATGTATGAGTGAATGTAACTGGCTGTGGATGTATGTGTGCATGTAACTGGCTGTGGATGTATGAGTGAATGTAACTGGCTGTGGATGTATGAGTGAATGTAACTGGCTGTTGATGTATGAGTGAATGTAACTGGCTGTGGATGTATGAGTGAATGTAACTGGCTGTGTATGTATGAGTGAATGTAACTGGCTGTGTATGTATGTGTGAATGTAACTGGCTGTGTATGTATGAGTGAATGTAACTGGCTGTGTATGTATGAGTGAATGTAACTGGCTGTGGATGTATGTGTGCATGGAACTGGCTGTGTATGTATGTGTGAATGTAACTGGCTGTGGATGTATGTGTGAATGTAACTGGCTGTGGATGTATGTGTGAATGTAACTGGCTGTGGATGTATGTGTGAATGTAACTGGCTGTGGATGTATGTGTGAATGTAACTGGCTGTGGATGTATGTGTGAATGTAACTGGCTGTGGATGTATGTGTGAATGTAACTGGCTGTGGATGTATGTGTGAATGTAACTGGCTGTGGATGTATGTGTGAATGTAACTGGCTGTGGATGTATGTGTGAATGTAACTGGCTGTGGATGTATGAGTGAATGGAACTGGCTGTGGATGTATGAGTGAATGGAACTGGCTGTGGATGTATGTGTGAATGGAACTGGCTGTGGATGTATGTGTGAATGGAACTGGCTGTGGATGTATGTGTGCATGGAACTGGCTGTGGATGTATGTGTGCATGGAACTGGCTGTGGATGTATGTGTGCATGGAACTGGCTGTGGATGTATGTGTGCATGGAACTGGCTGTGGATGTATGTGTGAATGGAACTGGCTGTGGATGTATGTGTGAATGGAACTGGCTGTGGATGTATGTGTGAATGGAACTGGCTGTGGATGTATGTGTGAATGGAACTGGCTGTGGATGTATGTGTGAATGGAACTGGCTGTGGATGTATGAGTGAATGGAACTGGCTGTGGATGTATGTGTGAATGGAACTGGCTGTGGATGTATGTGTGCATGGAACTGGCTGTGGATGTATGTGTGCATGGAACTGGCTGTGGATGTATGTGTGAATGGAACTGGCTGTGGATGTATGTGTGAATGGAACTGACTGTATGTGGTGTGTGTGTGTGTGAATGTAACTGGCTGTGGATGTATGTGTGAATGTAACTGGCTGTGGATGTATGTGTGAATGTAACTGGCTGTGGATGTATGAGTGAATGGAACTGGCTGTGGATGTATGAGTGAATGGAACTGGCTGTGGATGTATGTGTGAATGGAACTGGCTGTGGATGTATGTGTGAATGGAACTGGCTGTGGATGTATGTGTGCATGGAACTGGCTGTGGATGTATGTGTGCATGGAACTGGCTGTGGATGTATGTGTGCATGGAACTGGCTGTGGATGTATGTGTGCATGGAACTGGCTGTGGATGTATGTGTGAATGGAACTGGCTGTGGATGTATGTGTGAATGGAACTGGCTGTGGATGTATGTGTGAATGGAACTGGCTGTGGATGTATGTGTGAATGGAACTGGCTGTGGATGTATGTGTGAATGGAACTGGCTGTGGATGTATGAGTGAATGGAACTGGCTGTGGATGTATGTGTGAATGGAACTGGCTGTGGATGTATGTGTGCATGGAACTGGCTGTGGATGTATGTGTGCATGGAACTGGCTGTGGATGTATGTGTGAATGGAACTGGCTGTGGATGTATGTGTGAATGGAACTGACTGTATGTGGTGTGTGTGTGTGTGTGAATGTAACTGACTGTGTATGTGAGGTGGGTGTATGCGACTGTCTCCGTGCGTTTATGATATTGTGATGTGCCGTTGTCTGGCTCCTAAATTTTTTAGCTGGCTCCTAAAACTAAATTAAATTTGTCAAGCCCTGATATAGTGCCAATCAGATGCCCAGTAATATAGTGCCAATCAGATACCCAGTAATATAGTGCCAATCAGATACCCAGTAATATAGTGCCAATCATATGCCCAGTAATATTGTGCCAATCAGATACCAGGAATATTGTGCCAGCCAGCCCCCCCCCCCCCGTACTTACATGAAGCTGCTCCGTGTCCCCCGCCGGATGTCTCCTCCGTGCAGTCTTCCCTCTTGCACGGAGGAGGGAAACAGAAACCGGATGTGACGCAACGTCACATCCGGTGTCAGTTTTTTTTTTTTTTTTTTTCCGGCCGTCGCATCCATCGGATGCGGCTTGCCGGAAAAAAGCGTTCACAAGCGCAATGCGCTGTGAACGCGGCAGCAGGGGCTGGGGGCCCACGGGACAGCTGCCTTGGGGCCCCCCAGGAGTAAATGGGCCCAGGGCAGCTGCCCCGTTTGCCCCGCGTTAAAGACGGCCCTGGTTGTTAGCCAGACTGATAATTATCCTTTAAGTGGTATCTCCTATTAGTTTATAGTTCCACATTGCACCCAAGACTTACCCCCTTCACCTAATTTTACTTTTGGCTGGCTGAGCATTATAGGAAAGGTAGTCAGTAAATAACATTATAATTTAAAAAATAAATAAAATAAAAATAACACTACTTGAAAAATGCACTCCTGCAAAAGGTGACAAGAAAATAAAGTAGGAAATACAAATGGCGAATAGATAAATATCTAATAAAGAAATAAAGAAAAAATAACAAAATTGTTATTTTGCCCCACAGGACATGCCACGGCATCACTTTGCCAATTAAAATAAGCCACTGTCAGGTACCAATTAACATGCCACAGTCACTTTGTCATTAACATATGCAACAGTTTTCTTAATGAAATATGCCACAGTTTATCCATTAAATATGCCGCAGCTTGCCCATTAATATACCAGTGTTATTTTGCCATTAATAAGCCACGGCCAATTTGCCCAATAATATGCCAGTATTATTTTGCCATTAATAAGCCACAGCCAATTTGCCCAATAATAAGCCAGTTTTATTTTGGCATTAATAAGCCACAGATAATTTGCCCAATAATATGCCAGTATTATTTTGACATTAATAAGCCACAGCCAATTTGCCCAATAATATCCCAGTATTATATTGCCATTAATAAGCCACAAATAATTTGACCAATAATATGCCTGTATTATTTTGCCATTAATAAGACAAAGATAATTTGCCCAAAAATTTGCCAGTATTATCTGCCATTAATATGCCACAGAGAATTTGTCCAATAATATGCCAGTATTATTTTGCCATTAATAAGCCACAGCCAATTTGCCCAATAATATGCCAGTATTATTTTGCCATTAATAAGCCACAGATACTTTGCTCAATAATATGCCAGTATTATTTGCCATTAATAAGATGCAGCTAATTTTCCCAATATCATGCCAGTATTATTTTGCCATTAATATGCCCCAATATTATTTGCCATTAATAAGACACAGCCAATTTTCCCAAAAATATGCCAGTATTATTTTGCCATTAATATGCCCCAGCTAATTTGCCCAATATTATGCCAGTATTATTTTGCCATTAATAAGCCCCATCCAATTTTCCCAATAATATGCCTGTATTATTTTGCCATTTATAATCCACGGTCAATTTGCCCAATAATATTCCAGTATTATTTTGCCATTAATAAGCCACAGATACTTTGCCTACCTTGCCTATAGGTATCACAAAACACAGAATCTGGTTCCCCATATTCAGGTATACCATTATCACACTCCTGAACTCTGTACCCTGTCCAATTAGAGATGCCTATTACTACTGACTTTTAAGGGGGCAGTCCCACCTACAGAGTCCAAATAAATATTCCTAGCTAAGACTATATATAAATTTTAAGTTATTATAATAGCTATAGTAACCAGTTCTTCCTATCTCCCCAAGCACTACTCTTTGTGTTTACATCACAGAACTTGATGAAACCACGCCCCCTGCATTCCAAGCACTTGATACAGCTCATGTCATCAAAAAGAGTTTGATCGCACAGTAATTGCTAATGTGAGCAGTTTCTCAGGGGGGAGCATGAAAACTGCTGCAGAGGGAGCAAGACCCCTCTGGGGTCTAGGACAGTTCACTTGTTCAGGCTGTTTCACCGCAGCAGTTTGAGCGCTGAAATGTCAGCGCTTACAATCAGAGCAACCCCCAATATAAATGAAGCCCCCCTATTGAATTAATCCTCCCCTCACCCTAATACTAACCAGTCCTTGAACCGTAATACTAACCCCCGAGCCCTAATACTAACTCTAACCCTTAAAGCTAACATTAACCCTTAAGCCCTAATACTAACTCCTAAGCCCTAATTCTAACACTAATAATACTCACTTTGCACGCGACCCTGCGATGAATTGGCCCAGGATCAAGTCTCTGCTGCTATGACCCATTGCGTGATAAACTGGCCATTGCGCGAGAGGTCACGGTGAAGCGGCTGCGAAGAACCGTCCCATCTCCCTCTCTCTGTATTCAAGTTCTATAACACTGAGATCCCCATAGACCAATCTTGTGTAGCAGCTGGAGATCCCCTTCTGCTGCTCCCTGGCCTCAAATTGCGCAAGTGGGGCCACTTTCTGTTGGATACTTGCACTTAGTTTCTGCTTGTCTGACATTAACAATAATGTTACCATGGCAGACCCAGAATACCAGCTGCTATGGATTAGAAAGGCAGGTGGACTCAACGACAGCTATTTGAACATAAGTGTTTACTTTAGCCAACAACCACTTACACTAGAATGGAGTTTTCCCAGCAGCTGTCACTCATGGAGGAACCAGTCCAAGTGTTACATCACTCTTTGGTCTGTTCCTAGCAAGACTTACCCACTGTATCCTACTCAGTGCCACTACGGACATGTAATCAGTGTAACTTAAAGATTCTTTAAAGGGACTTTCTAGTGCCCAAATGCATCTTCCAAATATTAATGCATAAGAATGCATAGCTTAAAATATAATATACTTATAGCTAGAAATTAAATAGTGAAATTACAGCAGTTTGCAAGGAGCCAGGACTGCCCACATTAGCTGAGTAAAAGTCAATTCCTTTTTTTTTTTTTTTTTGCTGCAAGAACAAATGTGAATAATGCCATTCAAATTAATGGAATTTCCTGTCTCGCTAGCGATGTCATCAGACAATATGTTACACTGTTAAGAGATCCTACTGTGTACAAGAGCATGTTTATCACAGTCCACACAATGTATTCAATTCCAGGAGCACAAGAAGTGACTATTTGAAACAAAACTTTATAGCCTCAGTGTCTGTATGATCAGTATTGGTGCACCGGGGAGGGCTTGAGCCAAATATTAAAATATGATTTATGCAGAATTCCTGCATGAAATCACGCTGGGAAAAAACCTGTTCACTATACAAGCAGTAATCTTCATCTTGCCCAAAAGTGAGTTTTGGGACTAGACTATCCATTTAAGTATGGAAATATAACAACATTTCCTATATATGGTTTAATTTAGTTGCTTGAGAGACATAACTGTCCTGCAGCTTTCAACCTGGTAGATAATCATCTGCAGACTGTAGTCCTACCATTGAAGCCACCACAAATCCTGTGGTACATAACTGTTATATATTATTGATCCATCCTCATCCTGATCATCAATATCCTGTTTCCACCTGTGGCAGCACATGGAAAACGTCAGTGCTTGCAGTCTTGCTTTATACACAAGTAGCACCCAGCACTCAGGGTGTCCTGAGCAGTACCTCCTGCTACTTAGTAATGACCAACAACACGAGTTTCTGCAACTGACCCACACTTCCCTTTTCACTTTGCCTGTTGCCTGTAGGTTTGGCAGACTGGATTAGCCTTTTGTTTATCTTCATTAAGAAGTGATGTACCTAGTGTCAGCATTTTTAAAACAGATGGTTAATGAAAGACTCTAAATAATATACGGTACCTTATTGACTCTTCTTTGCTCCCTATAGCTCTATCAGGGGGCGAACATATTGTTTAGAATCTTACTATGAAGATCTGACCAAAGATTCTAAATATGTCCACCTCCTGCTAGAGCTATAGGGAGCAAAGAGGACTCAATAAGGTATATTATTTATATTCACGATTTATATAATTAAAGCCTTTCTATGCAAACTATATTGATGCCATCTTTCAGTGAAACATTAGTTCATTTTTTTGCTACAGTTTTCGTTTAAGGGGGCAGCAAGAGGTTATTTAACTCCTTCATTTCTACAGTATTCATGTTCAGCTGTAATTTTCTTCTTTCTTTTGAAAACATTATTTGGATCATATAATTTAATTATAAAAAAAAAAGAATTAGATGGAAAATGAAAAAAACACCTTTTCCAAATTTTACTTGTAATGGAATGTACTTCAGTAATACAGGTAATGAAAACCCCTTTTACAAAATAGATTCAAATATTTGTTCTGAGCTTGGGAATATCTCATGTCTCTGCACTTGGTCCTTATCTTGAGCCATTATCTCCAGTCATTACAGAATGTCCCAGGCTGATCACAGAAGCCGCAGGGACTAGCTGTTAGCACTGCAAAGGTTCAGCCAGGACGAAGCACATGAAAAAGTACAAATTATTGTTTGGGGTTTTTTTTTTGCAATATTGCATGCTCCACTTCAGAGCTGCTTCCAAAGGACACCACTGGTAAGCATAACTTCCAAAATCCTGTTGCCTGTGGATCCAAGGGAAATCTTACCTCTCATGAGACAACGTAGTAATCCATCAGGCAGTTTTCTTCTGGGACAATGTTGCACTAGTTTTTCCAAGTGTTGCTCCAGATATCACTGTGAAATTTAGATTGCTTTAAAAGGTCTGGACTTCCAAAGCTACAGCACCCCAGTACCTAGGGGCTTTTAGAGTGGATAGGCCATATAGCCCATCCATCGGATATGAAAACATTAACATTGATGGAGACACCATCACTTAACCATTAGCATTTGAGAAACACAAAGAATAAAAAGTAACACAAGACGATCTTTCCATTGTGTTTGTGAAAATGCAGAAATGAAGAGTCTTCAGTCTCCTATTTATGACATCTTGTGGCATGTTATGCAAATTAACTACTTTCAATGGGAGATTTGTAATTTGCATAGGAAATCACAAGACATCGAAAACATTGTTTTTTAAAAAGAATTTAAGCATTTACTTGCAATTGTGCTAATACCATGTACAATTTATTTTATTCTCTGAACTCAGTGTAAACAATGTTTCGGTAACAGAGTTCCTTTCTTGATGGAGTTACTTTTTTTTCACCCTTTTTTGGACAAAGAGAACTTTTTATTGTAACTGGGTAAGTGTTTGCTGTGAGAATATAGAACTTAAAGTGATCCTTGCTTTGTTACTGATTAATTGTCAAGAAATGCAGAGTAAATGACATTTGTTTTAAGTTGCAGTATTCCAGACATATTTATATCTCACTTTTCCTCTTGCATTCGTTGGCAATTCTATTATTATATATATAAAGAACTGAAAAAATAATTCATTATTTATTTAAAGGGACACTAACATGGCCTTCTATTGCCCTATTAAACTTTACTAGTGTAAATTATTGTAAAATAGTTTTGAAACAATGTAGTTGTCAACAGTCATAAAATTAGAAGTGAACTATTGTAGTTTTCAAAAAATAATTTAAACTGGGCCCAACGCCAAATAATATAAAATAGTAGTGTGCTTTCTAAAGGCGCGGTTTCACCTCGCCTCCTAAAATCTGCTATGGTAACAAGACTATCTCCCCAAGCCCTTGTTTGTGTAGGTATTGGATCACAGACATCATGCCCATCTGCACTCTAGGAACTTCAAACAGCCTCCCTCCTGTGTACTTCCGATTAAGGATGCCACTGTAGAGGCCACCGAGAAATTACTTTAAGGTGAAAATAAGTATTTCACATATAATAAAACATATACAACATACAGAAAACAAGCTGGGTGGAACTGCATCTTTAAAGAGAGATTGTTCATACAAATGAATGTACAATGTGATGATTAAATAAAATATTAAGAAATAATGCTTGTTGTGTGCTATAAGCAAACTAGTTTCCCTTTTGAAACACAAGAATAAAACAATAAAAAGCAAAGGCCAGACACAGATATTTATGGTTTCATTCACTTTTCCGCATACTTTATTTGTTACAAACATACAATTTTTTTATTTTTAAATATATAGATTGTAAAACTCAATTTTGCAAAAATCTGTTATTGTAAGGAGTGCTGACTAGAATGAGTTTAACGATTTTTCTTGTTTTATTTTTCCCGCTTCAAGATTAGTGGTAAATCCAAGACCTGCTTTAATGAAACCAGCAATACTTTATATTTCGCTTTCTGGCTGTTTTGTGAGACTTGGGTATTTCCCAAACTCTTCACCTAGGGGGAGAATTTCAGCCAGAATAGATATTACATGTGACCAATACCATTGAAACATCCTGATTGGTAAATGTCTAAGTGGTTGCGCTAAAACCATGGCTTGGATCTCTGCAGAGAGTTGGGTAACATTGCGAGAGTAGCTAGGGTCACAGCAGGTAGGCTTGAAAGGAGCAGGGTTTTTACAACCTAAACTGATATAATAAAGGATATATTTCACTTATTGTGAATGGGGGAAGTGAACGGTCAGCTGGTTAATCTATAACTTTACCTTTATTTTTTTTAAAGTGCTTTGTAACAGAAAAAAATATATTTCTTGATATAATTCTCTCTTTTAACCTGTCAGCAAAGTGTGTTTGAAGAATGTGCTGAGTAAATGCCTACAGCAGAAATGCTTTTTGGAAATTTACTTTAGGGTAGCGCCAAGTCGCCCTCAAATGTTTGTACATAATAATGCTGTGTGTGCTAAAAGCAAAAGATCTCTACACTAAGTAGTTCCGTATTAACCCTACACAGGACCCGAGGGTTTGTGCAATGCATTTTAAAACCCAGTGGCACGAATACGTTTTAAATGTGCTTTCCTTTTAAATCACTTACTGTAGCATTGACTACCTGTCTAAAATTAAATATCTGAAATGTAAAACCAGGCATATTAACAATGGTCTCTAATTCCATTAACCCGTTGAGGGCCAGAGCGGGATATATTTTTGTACCCTTTGCTTTTGTTACACAGTCTCACTACAGCACTATGTTGATCACTTTACTGACTGCAGTAAGTACTATTCTATTTTTTTTTTTTTATTATTTAAGGCCACCAAAAGCTGTGACGTTCTGGAGAATTCTAAACAAAATCGACACAAATTGAAAAGTTACAAATACCTAAGGCGCATTAGGTAGGAGTGGGAATGAAAGACACGTTTTAGGCCCAAGATGTTAGATGATCCATTTCTGCGAAGGCATTCAAACAGTAACTCCAAAATATGACCAGATTATTCATAGCAGCAAGACAGAGACAAGAGCTTTGCACTTTACTGTAGATGTCTGGTCTTCTATGGAAATTCCTCTATAGAAGTAAACAATGGCCCTGGTTTAAAAATTAATTGGTAGCGTAAATGGAATAAATATCAAATACACCATTTCCATTAGCATCTCGAATAGTGATGGCTAAGCCATGGGTGAGGGGACCAAAGTATTTTCCCTGTTGATGAGTTCCCATGATCCTCAGCCAGCATTTGTAAGGTGTGGCTCATGGGTAGCCTGGGAGTTAAAGTTGTTCTACTCTTGAGCTTGACATTCTGCTTTTCATGCAGCAAAATACAATAGATTTTACTTCCCATCTGGATTATGCAGTTGATACAAAGTCTAAACATGTATATAGCCTACACCTTGGATAGGACTTTGCAGCAGCATAAGAAACATCAAAGAGGCCTACATAGGAAGTGACTTAATAAGGGAGGGAACAAATTAAAATTCTAATGTACTAATATAGACTTTCTTATGAAAGCATTATATACCAAAACAACCACTAAACTGCAATGCAGACACCAAACACGTTAAACCTTTCTAGCGTCAGAGGATCACTTTCCTCGACCCTCTGGAACGCACATGATTAACTCTTCCGTGGCCTGCGGGTGAGAAACAATGGGTTGCTCACTCCTCTGGCATTGAAAGCGTTAAAGTCTCCTCAAACACCAGCAAGTCTCAAATAATAAACTCAATTACAACAGTGAATAATTAATTACAAAGAAGAAAGTTCTATGTTGTGTATTTGTCCGCCAATTTAATAAATTGAGAGGAACCGGTGTCGATATCTAAGAATTGCAGGTTTATAAGTGAAGTAGTTTGAGTTACAGGGGACACTTTGGCCAAAATATTCCCCACATTAAGGAAGATATTAAATCTAGTTCCAGCATGCACCCAACAGTAAAAGATCTACAGCACAGGGCTGCAGGTCATCTGTGGTACTTGCTCTATATTGGAAAGGCCTAAAACTGAGCCCAGTACTGGATGGATACAACTTGTCTGTAAAACATTCCGATTACCCCCTGTATATTTATATACAGATATATTTGAGGCTATACAACATTTACAGGTAAGGATTTGAGTTTATGAATTTACAAATTATTTGATATTATGAACAAATTTCATACAAGTGAAACGTATCTCTTGCAGAAAACTCTGGGAATATAATTCCCCAGAATCTTACTGAGAGGGCAGTTTAAGATTCATAGGTTTGGGGAGCAGTTTGGTAAAGTACTGGTGTATTACCAAAAATCCTTCGTACTGAAGTCATATAAACAGCTTGCAGACCACAACCAACCTATACAGCTCCAAGTGGACAGTGCTGCCTGTGGATATTGAAATTAAGCCAGTCATTTTATTTCTTTGATCACTAACATTCATTATTACCATTTATGTAATTGTTAATTGTTCTACCAGCATTGTGTTCTAATGCATAGTTACTGAACCTGTGTACCCTGCATGTGGTACTTTGAACTAGGCCAGTGCATCCTTTAATCCTCATTTTGGTTTAGAAATTAAAGGTGTGTGATGGGGAAAGGTTGTGGTTAGCGGCAATTGATAAAACAAATGTTGGTATTTGTAGACCTAGGTAGGAGAGGTCATTACTTGCTATATTTTGTTTGTAGAAGGGTTAAGACTCACTAGTCTACTGAACCACCACTGCTGACAGAGAGGCCTACCGGGCATTGCCAACCCCTTTGACAGTACACGAGTAAAAACACAGTAGAGTAATCTTGCAAATGTTACAGATCTGCCAAACATGCCACAGTTAAAGATTGGGGTTTTTTTTTCTTTGCAAAACAAAAATCACAAAAAATGTGTGCTCTGGTAACTTGAGCAAAAAAAAAAAAAAAATGTGTTTAATGTGATTTTAACCCAGTCATCAGGGTTTGTACCAGGAATTCTGTCTGGATAGCTGAAATAAGACATAGGTTACATTGACCCCTCTGTGCAGGCATGCAGAGCAACACTCACTAGGGAGGGGTGTGTGGATGTCATGTGGAAGTGGAATATACATTTCTCTCCACCTCTAAAATACTTCAGACTTATTATAGCTTATTTATTTATAGAAAAACCATGTAACTGTGCCATACTGAGCAAGAAGAGGCAGGTCTGGATAGAACTTTACACCTCCCCAGTAAGAGGTTAGGAAAATCCACAAAAACTACTTGCAGCTCGTTAAATGTATTACGAATCTAAAGCCACTCTGGGCCTACACCAGATGCACACTTTTACATATGAAGAAAACTTTGGAGCAATACATGCCACTGTTTGCATTTCTGACACAAAAGTAGCAAAGATCTTCAACAAACCCTACATAGGCTGAGATTTCTTATTCTAACGCCGCACAAGCTCTGACACAACAGGAAAATAAACCCACAGAAAGTCTGATACAGCAGGACACACTATACAGCTGCCTTGCAGGTACAAAAATACAGTACAATATACTGATGTGATTAAAACATCAAGAAATACTATTGCTCCCATACAGTTCAGGAATAAAAAAAAATGCAACAGATAACTAGGAGGAAAAAAATGATAATTATGATCAGGGATGAATTTGAACGTGGCTTAAATTTAAAGGAGCAGCAAAGATTATCCTTGGTTAACTCCTCCACTTCCACATCTGCCTGCAAGACATTTGCTCTGCATAGAATTACACAAACCTTGTGACAGGTTACACCTCGCTAGGAGGTTCAAATTCAGTAACACGCTCTACTATTTCTTTGCTGCCAAAACAGGCCTGCAGTAAAAGGATTAAACCACTGGATCAAAACATCTAATAAATATATTATAAATGATACCCAACTTTATCATGAAATGGTGCAAAACGATAAAAAGGCAGCTTACGTGAAAAACAAAAATACCAGAAACATTGAACTAACTCTTGAGTTCCAGGAAATTTCAAAGACCTTAGCCAAATAACGTAATTGCAAAGGTGTCTGAATTGCCCATAGCATGATCTGCACACTAAACATGTAAGTGGGATTTTTAGAGAAATTTGCTGTTAAACACATATGCATTCAAGAAGAAAAATACTATAGATTTCAGGTGAACTCTTTTGGATCAGAGGAGGCTGAAAAAGAGAGGCCAACCTTTGACAACCAAAAGGTTTTAATTCTTTTTTAAAAAAAAGTGTGTAAGCCAGGGAGCGATCCAGTATAGTTAAAACCATTTTGTAGAGAATTCATGTTAAAAGTACAGGTGGAAAGTGAATTACAGGAGCCTCCTCAAAAAGACTATTTGGGGGAAAGAGACCATTGGGTAGGGTACCATGTCCATCTTCATTTTGTTTCTTTTTTTTTCAATAGGATTACCCAGATTATAAATGGGCAACACGCTCTTATCAAACCTCCTCCCCCAGTCTTCTTGATCAATTCCACTGCTTCTGGGCAGTCACCACTTGGATTAAGTTTCTTCCTGGTGTTGGCCGACAGCAGTTTGGAGGCACCATCACCCTCCGAGGTACTGAGAATTGAATTCAGGTCTTTTAATAATAAAAAGCCTGGTAAGAATAATCATGGACCTGAGCTTATTTGAAATCTGTCCGTTTTAGTATGAGCTGTGTGCTCTTTTTTTTTTATTGGAGTTTTCATTTCATTCACAGATTTGGGTTTCCTCATCATTTTTGTGTAATAATAATTTTCCCCAGTCATAGGATCTTAACTTGCGTTGTTAGTGCTGGTATTTAAAGAAAGGTGACTTATGGCAGTGGAAAATCATCAATGATTGGTGGGATCACAGTTTTGTCCTGGTAGGAATGGTAGCTGGTCCTGTCACTGGATACTCTGTGGATATCAATCCAATGAGCTTCCCTTGTGCTACAGGAGTGGGTGGTCCAATTATGTATTTGAAGAGCGTGTTGTAACAAAACGGCTGGTCTTTTCTTCTTGGGGGGGGGGGGGGGTGGTCATCACTGCAAGCCCATTAAAACAGAAGCAAACTGAATTGGTGGTGCGAGAGGCAAGGGAGAAAGGAGTGTGATAATTATCCCCCACGGATGTATTAACCTCATCTTCTACTGAACCCAAACAGTAATAAAGCAAACTATTACTCTTAAAAAGACATTTTGTTAACTACTATGCAAGCTTAGTCCCACTTCACTGAAATGACAGGTGCAGGTTCACTGCCTACAATTCCCCCCACCCCCCACCATGAAGGAAAACAGGAAATAAATCAATGTTAGGTTTATCTTGCACATCCTCCAGCAGACTTGTCAGCACATCTGTGCCAAATGGGCCTGGGAAATATTAGCTGGCATCTGTAACAACAGCTATGCTGAGCTGTGCAAAGCAGGCTTCTCCTCTGTATGTCTAAACTCTCTGTACACCATATGTAGGAAAGGTCAGTGGCTCCAGGTGATATAAGAAAGTCTGTTTGTTGTCTATCATTTAGGAAGAAAATGTGTGTATAAAGAATCTCTAGCCGCTCCAATCCCTAGTGCACTAGTTTTTCCTCCAGTGTATAACCCCGAGGTTTGAATATGGACTGCAGGTTACGGAGATGTTATAACTCTGCAAATATAATACATACTAATAAAACTGACATCAAAAGGAGGGAGTTCACTATAGAAACCAAGCACATGTAGAGGTTAATTTTGTTCATCCTGAAACTGTAGATTTCTACATTCAGGAGGGATGAACTAAACGGAAAAGGATTCCTACATTCACTGAGGAATGCAGAGGGAAAATGCCGATATGTAAAAAGTGTTTCTGGGAAAAGTGCTAAAGGTGGAGCAATCCCCATGGAAACGAGAAAATATTTTCCCGACTGCTCTACTTTGAGAACTCACCCAACAAACTGCACTCTATACATGTAGTTTTTTCCAAAATAAATCATCATGTGATATCTTGGTGGAAAAACCACTTCCTATTTTCAGTTCACAATGGATTTAGTTTCACCGGGATAGCTGAATAGCATGTCTTTTACCAACATGCATGGATTCAAAATATTTCAATGTTTTAGATTTAAAGCTTACAGGCAGGGCACCTCAAAACCAACTGTATGGTGTTCAAATGTCGTCTTCTAATACCCTTTGTTATTTTTTTTATACAGCACTGTAGAATTTGGGGGAACCATATAAATATATGATAACGCAAGGTGTGCAATTTAAAGAAGCTTGCCGTGCAACACATATGGGTCTGCAGAATACTAGACCACCCTCAGCAGGGAGGAATCATTCTATGATCATTATACACTGTCCTACTAGTATAACATGACTGCTGATTCACAAAATAAGTCACCTGGATACTACTGATACCCCCTTCATATGTTTAGCACCCCCTACACTGTCCTACTAAATGTGTTATGACTATGTGTGTGTGTGTGTGTGTGTGTGTATGGTAGTGATGGGTAACCTTTGGCACTCCATTTTTGTATACTACAGTCCCCATAATGCGCAACTATTCTGGTGACTGAGCGTTATTGGAAATGTGGTCCACAAGAGATGGAGCGCCAAAGGTTAGCAATCGTTGGTATGGGTTTACTGAATTCCCCTGCACCCTTCACTCTCTGCCCCCTGCCTCATCTTCTCCATTCAATCGTCGTCCACATCTTCTGTCTCCGAGTCTTCACCGCCTCCTCCGGAGCCCAGGACTCCGCCTCCTCTCTCACCGGGGCCCCTGCGGTCGTACATCTTGTCTCGCTGCCTCTCCTGTATCTCCTTCATCTCTTCGGCATAGCGGCAGAAGGCCCCGCCGAACTTGCCCCAGGCCTTCAAGGGCACGGTGATGGAGTTGCGGTAGCTGGGCTTCACCTCGCTCACCCGCAGGAACACGCCGTACTTGTTGCAGCCCACGTCAAAGAAGAAGCGCTTGGAGTCCACGGTGATGGACGTGCCCTCGGGCAGCTCGCCGTAGAGACCCCCGGCCGCTCCACCGCCACCTCCGGGACCCAGCCCCACGCCCAGCTCGTCATCTTCACCGCCGTAGTCGTCAATCAGCTTGGCTAGCGCGTCGCGGAACTCAATAAGGCCCTGGGCGGGGAGCGCAATGGTCTGTCCGCTCTGCAGGCCAGCCCCGCCGCCGGCTCCGCCGCTGAAGCCGGGACCCCTATTGATGGTCTGGCGGATGCGCAGGAAGCGGCCGCGCTGGTTCTCCTTCAGATCCAGGTAGTATTTTCGGTTCTCTCTCACCAGGAACTCGCTCTTCAGGGCTCGGCGGGGGCCACCGGCTCCTGCTCCGTCCTCTCCGGAGGATTGTGCGATCTGTTCCGGGCTGCTGGGACCCAACTGGGCGTAGTGCTCAATAAAGTCGCCCAGGTAGTCGCGGAACTCGGCGGCTACCGCCATAGAGAGAGTGAGGCGGCTCTTGGAGCCCCCGGCCCCGACCTCTGCAATCTTGATGAAGCGGCCTTTGGCGTTCTGCTTGACATCCAGATAGAAGCGTTTATTTTGGATGTCCAGCCGCTTGGAGGCCAGCTCCTGGGTCTCCTGATCCCGGGACATGTGCTGTTGGAAGCCGCCGGGGCCCCCTCCTCCTCCACTGCTGCCCCCTCTTTCGCTCCCGCTATCCCCGTCCGCCATCTTCTCCTCTGCACACAGAAGCGACCTGCGACACCTACTCCTCTCGGCTACCGACCGTCCCCTGACCCGGGGCTCCCTCTGCTCTCTCCTGCGGCCTGCCTCCTGCCCGCTGCCTCCTGCCCGCTGCCTCCTGTCTAACGGCCGCTCTCTTCCTCTCCTCTTCCGCACAGCTTGCCCCTCTTCTTCCCTCTCGCTCGCTCTCTCAGCCTCACGCCAGCCTCTCTCCTCCTCTTCCTGCGTGCGTTGTGCGACTGCACGGAAAAGTGCGAACAACCGGGGTTGAAGCTAGCTCTGCCATCTTAACTGAGGGCAACAAATCCACTGAAACCGATAGAGATGCTTCCATTAAACTATAATAATACCGAGCCCGAGATGCACATATCGTAAAGTAAGTGAAAATAAATAAATAACGCACGGTTACGGTTTCCTGCAAATAACAATTATAATACAAACAGTTGCAAATCATTTGACCTAGTCCCTTCCTCCAAGGGAATATGGTGCACTTGTGTTGACCTTGCTTGCTCCTAGGGCTGCACCAGGGAATCATAATATCTAGAGTATTAGTTTAAATATAAATGCTGCACTAGTTTTTTTTCATGTTCCATCATGCACTGAAATAAGATTGAAAAAAGGGACCTTCCCCCAGGGATTGGTTAAATAAAAATGCAAATAGAACAAAGACTGAACTCAGATCAGGATAAGCAAATTGATATCTTGAAGGTTCATTGGCACTCAACTCTGCTGTAGAAGACACAATATGTAGAAAATGATAAACTCCCAAGGTATGAGTGTTAAAGTGCAGAGGGGTACAATATAACATGTAACACTTAGATTGTGTTTACAATTGTTTCAATATACCTTCATATGGCACTTCTATAAAGCCAGAAGAATATGGCTCATGATGAAACGAAGATGATATTCATTTCTCTATGGAAAACCACATGGTGAATTAATTACATCATTAATTATCACCAAAATAATTTATGATGTAATAACGCTCTTACCATTGGATAATTTAAACTACCCACGCACCGGCTCGGTCACGGATTGGTTGCCTGTTTAAAGGGAAAATGTAGCTCGCCTGCTGACTAGTTGCCCCCTGTCCTTAAACAGCAGGACTTCAGGGATTATCACCAGGGGGGGACAGCTAGGACATGCATACAGGGTTGGTTAGAATATTGTTCTGTTTAATATAATTATGCTCTCCCCAGATCATGATAATAGGATTATGTGTCCTGTGTATTGTCATATGTCCAGTCATGGCACCTGAGAGTTTGTTCCCCTGAGCTTGTGCTCCCTGTTCCCCTAATCAAGTATGGCAGCTGCCATGTGTGCTGGTCTGGTGCCTCCCAGGACAGGATGCTGCGCTACCCTTGCAAAAGAGACTAATCGCTGGATACTGTTCGCTGATGTCCCCTGTTATATCCCTGTGTTTTCCAGTGATTGAGCCCTTTTATGGCAAGCTAAATAAGGTTTAATAAGGTGAATATGGTGATTGCTGCTATTTGACTTTTGGAAGCACTTGGGCACTTTATTTACTCCTGAGGTAGCTGGATACTATCATAGAAACGCGTTGAGAGTCCATATACCATCTATCAAGGCATCTACCTCGGAGTTGTGGGAGTGGGACCTCTATACTGACGCATCCACATTGTTTTGAGCCTGTGCACATCCCGTATGTACCTGTAAATCTGTGTCTTAATTTACTTCGACTTGCACTTTATACGGATGCTGCGCCATTGGCTTTTTAATTATTTTTTTGATAGATTTATTAAAGAAGATTTATCCAGTCATTCACGTGAGGAACTTTTTTTTCTATTAATGGGCTTTTTATAAGAAGACTGTGAGTGTATTCATACTCCTTCTAACACCTCCTGTTACACCATACTGTATTGTGCTATCATATATTGTTTTTTCTCTTCCATGTGACTGCGCTCCTTTGTTTTTTTGTAAATAAGGTTTAACCCCTTAGTGACAAGACATTTTCACCTTGACTTTCCCTTGGTGACAATGGCTGTTTTGACATTTCTGGGGTGTTTGTGTTTAGCTGCAATTTTTTTCTTTCTCACATACTGTACCCACACAAATTATATGTTGTTTTTATCGTCATAAGAAGGGCTTTCTTTAGATACCATTATGATCATCATATCTTATAATTTACTACAAAAAAAAATCATAAAATATGATGAAAAATAAAAATATTTGTTTAAATTTGTTTCCATTCCTATGCTACCTAACTACCACTAGGGTCAGTCAAGTAGCATATTCAGAGTGACGGAAGTGAAGTTACTTTCACTTCCGAAGCTCAGATCTCCAGAGGGCATAGCCATTTTGACGGAGCATGCTGCTTCGTCAATATGGCTCCCACGATCGCTCCGTGGGGCGATCGTGGGGGCCCCAGGAAAGAAATTTCGGTGCTGGCTATTGCCTCGAGGCAATAGACCAGCACCGTTAAAGCAGTTTTCGCGATCGTTGATCGCGAAAAACACTTGATTCACAGCAGGAAGTGCCAGGCACGTCCATTGTCGGGAACAGAGTTCCCGGCAGGACGTTCCTGACACGTCCATTGTCGCGAAGGTGTTAAGCCTGTTTGTTTGGGTCTCTCTCCAGTTACACATTCAGCAAAATGTAGGCTGAGCAGGGATTGATCAATTGCAAAGTAGGCGCCTTCCCCATCGGTCTCTCAGACCAATGTAAACCTCACGTGTATCTTTATAGATACATGCAGGTTTACTCTCGGCTCTACCTCACCGCTGAGGCAGAGCCAACCTGGAGGCTGGCGTCCTCTGACATTGTCACTTCCAATCAGAGCAGGTACGTGTCTCGCTCGTCTGTTTGGGGTCTGGTTTCAGCAGGGGCTTTTTTCTGCTATGGCAAAGTTAGACCCTCATTTTTTAAAAGGGTATCAGCAAAAGTCTCCTAGTTAAGCAATAGTGAAAAAAAAAAGTTTAGTTGTCCTTTAAAATGCTTGTGTATCCAATTGGAGCCTTTCATGTAAAAGTCCCGGTAATATATCACTGTATTACTTTATCCTTAACTGACACAATTTCCCTTTAATTTGCAAAATATGTACCAATGGGATGTTATTGAGTTTAATGCCTCTTGGCTTATACTAGTTGCCACAGCAACAGTACATTGTGACCTAGCGTAACCAGTGTAAAATGTTGAAGGACACCAGTGTCCAGGACAAGATTTGTGATGGTCCATAGAACATCATCAAATGTCCACCATGATCAATATTGGCTCCTACCCCTATGGCTATTATGTAACATACACATATGATGCCGGTTGTCACAACCCAGGACAGGATGTCAGGGAGTAGCCTCTGTGGGGTCTGTTTGCACTCTACAATGCATTGCTTATGACAGGTAACAGACTAGACTAGACAGGTGTCGCTCACTGGCTGGTAGCTCTTGCACAGTCTGGTATGCTGAGGTTAGGAATGGCAGGAGTGAATACTGGAACCCTTTTCCTTGAGTGGTTGAGACCCCAAGTGTGGGGTCGCAAGTCCTGCTAGGAAACCTCAGCAAATAGACCCTGCACTGGATGAAAACAGCAGGTGAGTAAATACAAGACAGAACAGAATAAAAAGAAAGGTCCTGACTCCAAGAAGAAGCAGCTATTTAATAACCAGAGCTGCGCACAGCTGGATGCAATAAGGCCCAGCTGACAGCATCAGAATGCAACTAGATAGCCAGACACAGATACAGCGGCCACTAGAGACCGAAAGTGGAAACAGTCACAAACTATTGATAAATTATATAAGAGTCTGGAATACGGGGTGAAACCGTGACAGCACCCCTCTTAAAAAGTGACCTCCACACGCAACCAGTAGTGCTGCTACTTGGGGTGGCTACCTCGCAGAAAAAAAAGGACACAAGTGAAGAGCCAAGGGGCCCACATGCAGGTTCTCAAATAGAGGCTTACTTGATACACGGGAAGCCTGTCAGATACATTTTCCAGGATATGAGGGGCAGAAAAACATTGAAAAAAAAAGAGGATAGTTCCTTACATATGATAGAAAAACACAACCACCCTTGCTAAACCACCAACAGCTACTGCGTGCAAGGGATGGCATACTCTGAACAGGATTAATTTAATAACTGGAGTGCTGCTGAATAGCCACAGCAGTCTCATTTGGAGTCCCTGACACAATGTGGTAACATACCATTTGCTCTAGGACTCTGCAGGACCAGAACCAAATGCTGCATAGAATGACATGGATTTGGAGCGTGGTGATTCACCTTGATGTGCTTTCAGAAATGTCTTAAGATGTACAATTGGTGATTTTTTCCTTATTATCTCTCATCAGACACTGGAACAGTGCCATGGACAAATGGTTCTGCAGAGGAGGTAGAGACTCTTTCACAACCAGTATAGCTTATTGCTGGAACATGGTTTTATTTGCTAGCAACTTTCCCTGATGTGACCTGTGTTCACTTAGATATTTTTCAAATTAGGCAAGGTTTTCTCTACCAATGATTGTCCCATCAGATGCTAGAGGGTGCTTTGCTGTTTGCGAGTAACTGTTTTGCCTTCTCTGAGTGATGGGGGTTGCCCTCATGACTGAACAAATCCCTAGAGAGGATCATCCAGCTTCTACCGCAGAAATAGGGTTAGATAAACCATTCTCTGCTCTAAATCTTCCTCACTGAAGTCTGGGCCATCTAAAGACATAGGGGGATAGGTATAAAAAAAACTGCACTGCAAACAGTGTTTCTTGTGTATAATGAAAACTGCGCATCTTTATGACTCCATACAATTTGCAGTGCGGGAGAGATGGCCCTCGGCTACAATTTGCAGTGCGGGAGAGATGGCTAGGTAATGCCCCCCCTCCCCCCCCCCCCTCTCTATATCAAGCCACTCATTATATTGTTCCCTGACAGCAATACAAAACAAAGGGTCCCATGTGTTTTTGATGTACTATCCTCAGAATCACTGGGTGAGGAATTGGCAGTGTTCTCCCTCTTAGATTTCGCACAGCTAATGAATTTATGTTCCCTGGCCTGGTTTTTGACATTTTTTGGAACACACATTACTTTCAATCAGCCTCTGCCTTTCCTTTTTAGTGAAAGGGTTCATGCCGAAAATGTTTTTTTATTTGGGTTTTATTAATACAAGGGTCTACGCAATAAAGAGAGAATTACAGGGAACTGAGACGGGAATTTCAAACTTTAGGCCAATGAAGCCTAAATGCAGCTTAATGGAAGTGTTTTCCCAACTCGGCTACATTGGCCTTACGTTTGAAATTCTTGTCTCAGTTCCCTGCAATTCTCACTTTGTTGAATGGACTTTACAGTCTTGAACTTGACATTTCTAGCATTCCTAACACTGCTCTCTAGCACCATTTCTACAGACTTGCAAGCCTCAGCATGCAATGGGCCAACATTTCTGACACTGAGTTTATCCCAGCGCACTCCTTAGTAAGGACTTTGATTTGTGTCACAACCCAAGTGAGGCTATCGGAGAGTAGCCTTGGTACACGGAATGTTGTGGGGTCTATTTACAATGCATAATGCAATAATACAATGCATAGGTCAGGGTTGGATGGGCAGGAGCCTCTCACCGGGTGGCAGGGCATGTGTCATATTTCACACTGCATTCCATGCTCTTGTATAAATGATCTGTAGTTTGTGTCTGTTTCCACTTTCTGTCTCTAGTGGCTGTTAGCTGCTCTGTCTTCTATACTGTATTTGCTTGAATATAAGGTAAATGCGCTGAAAAAGTCTTATACAAGGTCGTCTTATAATCAGACTGCAAATAGAGGTCTGGTGATAAGACTAAGGTCCAGGTTCCTCTGCAAAACTGCAGGGGACCTTGATCCATCCTGCAGGCAGCCGGTGTTTGTGTGCATCTAGCAGCACATATACATCCTCTGTCTGTCCCCACTAGACACCAGGGAAGTCTGTGGGTGTCTTGGCAGTCTTGAGAGGTGCATTGGTAATAGTCTGAGGAGCAGATTGGTAGAACTGGGGATGCATTGGTAAGTCTGGGGGGCAGATTGGCAAGTTTGGGGATGCATTAGTATATAAATGAAAAAAACAGTTGAAGGGCATGAAGCTGTCTTTGGTGAACAGAACCAAGAAATAGCTGGGCGTAGTTATTGAACATCCATTAATGTGTTAAGTATGTCATTTGATATGTATTAACACCGTTCTCTCACTTTACTCCTAGCATATTCTTCTGTGTCTTCTCAACCCACAGCAGCAATGGATGACAGGGCCCTATAGCCTGTACAGACCACACAACATCTGGCAGATCCTCATTGGACTTCACCAGGGGATTAGAATTTAACTCTTCATATGTTCAATCACAGGATTAGTGAGCAATGAGTATAGTATAGGTTCATTTTATGTAACCAGTAACTTATTCAGGAAATAGCCATGATAAATGCAAAGTCAATGTTTGATTTAAAATAGTTTTTATTAGTGTTAGTGGAACATCAACGTACAGGATGCAGATAATCCTGCAGTTTAACTGTACATGAATGCAATGAATACAGTCTGTATTGCAATGTTCTAATCATCTTCCTTCTTTTCCTGCACCAACATCTGTTGAGGAGGAGGAGGAAAGCATGTGCCATGGATTGATGGCACATCAGGTGCTTATCCACCACTTCCTACCTCTCCTCTGATGATGGCATTCGGGTTCCTGTCCATGGTGTGATTCCTGGGAACCAGCAGGACATCGCTTGGATGAACCAGCACCTCACCATGATAGTGAGTAATCAGGATCAGTTCATAAGCCAGTTAGATGTAGGAGTTGTGAATCTGGAGCAGATGAGGTTGATGTACCAGCAGGAGTGTCAGTCTAGAGCTGAATACTGCAACCAATTGCTGAGGTACAAGTGCACTAAATTGACCACTGCAGTGATCTCTAATCAGCATGGCAAAATGTCTGTCGGCAGTCAAACTGTGTGTATTTTTTAAGCGGTTAAAAAAAACTCTTGGAGTTTGTCTGCCGAAATGACCCAGAAATCTATATGAGAGGACTCCAGCAGCCAAACTCGAGCCAAGGCCTGCAACTCCGAAACACTAACGTCGTCCACATGACCGATTTTCATGCTGATCAGTGATCACTTCGGTGGTCTCTGAGTATCCTGAATTTAAGGCAAAATTAAAAGAAATAAAAATTTTTCCAAAAAAACAGCGGCGTCTTCGTCTATTCTACAGCGGCCCTTCACTACACCCCCTCCCAATAGAGTACAGTTCCTCTTTTCTTGACCAAAGAGTCCAATTTCTCTTCCCAACAACACCTGAGTTCCTGACAACAGAGGACAGTGAAAGTTCCTCTCCGTGCTATGCAAGCCTGTCCAGATCTCTTCAATAAGCGCTTAACACACTCTGAGTGTTCTATTTCCCGCCATGTATAGAAGCAGAAGTGGGGATGGCTCTGGTTACATGCATTGTTATGTTAAGACTACAATATTGTACTTTGCATTACTTAAAAAGGAGTACATATTGTCTAAGCCATTAAAAGTCTTTTTGGCATCTATGTTGACTGTAACATTTAAGTTGATTAGGTCCATCAAATTTGTGATAAAGAAAACCTGGCCAGCATTTATTAAGAGAAAATAATACAGGGTTCAGTTGATTTTTGCAGATCTTTGCCTAATTTTTGTAATTGTGTAACATGGGAGGTTAAAAAGCCACTTGCTTTATAGTAGGTACTTATAGTTACTAAGTCCACATAATTAGCCCAGTCTTTTTTTCAATTTGTGCAGGAGTGAATGCTTACCTTTGGCACTGAAGCTGTTGTGAACTGTATTTCCCATTATGCTGAGCCAGCCATATGCTTAGGGGCTTAATAAGGATACCAGGGTGATTATTAAACATAAAATAATATATAAAATATATATATAGTAGTACAACCTTACCCACTGCTAGTATAGTGTTGTTCACCTGGCACACTCACCCACCAGCTGAAGAAGTTTTTTTACGAAACGCGTCCTGAGGGGTGTCCTGTTTTTTTGTGTATGTGCTTATAGTGTATATTTTATACATATGTTCTGAACCTGGCCAGGTGAACAACACTATACTAGCAGTGGGTAAGGTTGTACTACTATATATATATATTTTATATATTATTTTATTCTACTTTACCGCATATTGATATTATTTTGTGTTTTATTTGTGTTTTTTGTTATTATACTGTGGTACTAGACTCATTTATAGTCTTTTTACCTTATATACATGTACATTTGTGACAATAAATAATTTTTTCTATTTTTATAAATTATGTCCTGTTCTTTTTGGGGTATATTTTAGCGCTGTCTCTCTTTCTATTAATCCTGTACTTCCTGATATTACTTTTAAATCGTTGCCCCTCTAATTTAAGACTATGTCCTCTAGTTGTGGTAGTTTTTCTTCTTTTAAATATACTCGCTTCCTTTACAGTGTTGATTCCCTTTATGTATTTAAATGTTTCTATCATATCCCCCCTGTTACGTCTTTCCTCCAAGCTATACACGTTAAGATGCTTTAACCTTTCCTGGTAAGTTTTATCCTTCAACCCATGAACCAGTTTAGTAGCCCTTCTCTGAACTCTCTCCAAAGTATCAATATCCTTCTGGAGATACGGTCTCCAGTACTGCGTACAATACTCCAAGTGAGGTCTCACCAATGCTCTGTACAATGGCATGAGCACTTCCCTCTTCCTACTGCTAATACCTCTCCCTAATTATTATTATTGATTTGAAGGGGCCCTAGTATAGGCTGTCAGCACTGGATTGCACAATTTCTGATGTGATCCCACATTCAGAAGAACTTATGAAAAATGCATACTTTAGGGCAACATTTTATAAATAAACACAGCAAGATGTCTATATTTTGTTCATTGCATTTTATATAAAAGGCTGCATTTTGTTGTTTTAAGTGTCCCTGAATAAAACAGTAATTTAATTACCTTACAACACACAGATATGGCTGTGTACAGGTAGCTCTCAGTAAGCGCAAGAAAGGATTCAACAACTTGTCCCCCTGTGGCCAGACCTGGTAATGCAGTTAAGATTTTAAAAAAATTAAAAGAAAATTTGGGTTCATGTATAAAAACTCCCGAACTGTCAGGTAAAAAAAGACCTTATTATAAATCCCTACACTAATCAGTGTGGAAGAAGGAACAGTGTTTAGCACAGATTCTCTAACACATCAGACACTTTTCTGCACCTGATTTTTTTATACATTGACTGTACCGGCACTGTGAGCGCTGGCACAACAAACAGTAACCAAAGTAGACTCCCAAAATGTGTTTAATGCTTTATACATAGGCACCCACGCTGCTAGCACCATTATTTGTATCCATCTGCGTGTGTGCTGTGTTTATGCATGACCCCCATAATTGCACACATTGCCTAGAGTGAAAAAGGATAGCAATATGTTTTCATTTGAAATGTGGGCCTTAGAAACTGGTATAAAATTGTTAATGTGTGGGAGTATAATAAGAATAATAATAATCGGTTTGTGACAGAATGGATGATATATTTTTTTTTACTTTGGTGCTTGTTCACTGATTCAGGCAGTAAATTATGTTTATTTGTGTCCTGGGCTACAGAGCACTTGCTCCAATAAAATAGTCCAGCAATCAATATCCCATGCCATTCATATACCCCACCTCAATTCCAGCCTCTTCTATGGATTTGGGATGTATTATTAGATGCCTGACAAAGGTCACAATGATGTGTTCATACCATCTCCATGTACAGCTGCAGAAGGGATATTTCTTTGCAGGTCCATGAATTCTGCTAAGTATCAGTGATCCTTCTAAAACAACCATTTTTTTCCCTTGAATTGCATCATGCAGGGCTCTGGGGCATCAACACCAAATATACTGACTATTCCCTGAGCTTTGTAGGAGAACTATAGCGATAACACTTTCTTTTCAAAACACACACATATTCTTTGCATTTTTTTTTAGTGTGTATCAAAATATAATTTCTCCACTCCCCCCCATCCCCCAGCAATGCATAGGAAGGTGTGCTCTCGGACCTGTGAGTCATCACAGGGGCGGAGCCACAAATTAAAGTGAGAGGGAAGTGATATGGCAGTGTCCTACATTCCAGGTATAACAGAAGTGACCAACCATTCTAATAATCTTTTATTGGCTCATTGTAGATCTGACTGATGAGACTGGAAGCACAGCACACTGACGCTGTACATATTGTCCTAACCGTGCAATGTCAAGCTGTGGTCCTCCTAGGGTTGCCACTTTTTCTACAAAAAAAATACCGGCCTTGCTGGTGACGCCATAGACTTATCATTGGCATCAAGCCAATCTTTTATCAGCCTGCTGGTAAAATACCGGCTGGGTGGCAACCCTTGGTCGTCCCAAGGGGATGGACAAGTACATCGCGGCTACTTTGCACTTCCTTGCAGCCGCTTCACCGGAAGAAGTTCATTTGGTGCGGAACAGTTCATCCCATTGGTTAGTATTAGAGTTCAGGGTTAGCGTTAGGATTAGGGGTTAGTATTAGGGTTGGTATTAGTGCTTGGGAGTTAGTTTTAGGGGGATTTGTTTATTAGGGGGGATTACTACTGTCTTTTTGACAGTTCAGCACTTACACTGCTGCAGTGTCAGAGTGAAATGGCTGTGAGTAAGTGTCCTAGACCCTCCTTCCCAATGCTGATGGCTTACACGTCCCATAATAATCAGAGGCTGGCAGGGAAGTATAGGAGTTGTTGTCCTCCAATAGCTGGAGGACTGCAGTTTGAAACTTCTTCTGAGAATATTTTGGGAAAAGCAGCAGGTTGTAGCCTATATGGATGATGTGACCTACATGATCTCACTTTGCTTCCACTTCCACCATGTAGGCAGTAGCTTGTACCAGGCTGGTGGTGGCTTATCATACCAATTTATTGATATCGTAAAGACTCATTTAAAAGATGGACACCAGGGTAGGTAGGAAAGAAAGATAGAAAGGGGAATTTGATACCAAGACATGGATTGTTTCTCCAAAATTGGGAGAATTGAAAGCCACAAGGTTGTCCTGACATGCCCATTCTTAGTTACAACCATATTACTGCATTAAATGTCTCTCTTGCTCTGAGTCCTGTAAGTGTACTGTTAAACATGCATATATTGTGCCATAGAAATTCTCCCTACCATGACTCCAAGCACAGTACTGAAGGCAGTAGTGTATCATCCACAAGGCAAACAAGGCACTCACCTAAGCCAGCACTTTGCCAGTGGGTGGCACTTTGCCAGAGGGTGTTAAAGCACACTTCTGGTGCTTCAAACATTTTTTCTCCCTTCCCCACCGTTCAGCAAGCTTTAGCTCCTTCCAATTAATCAGGGTGATGTGGTCATGTAATGGACGTGGTGGGGGTTTTAAATGAGGATGATGGTGGGATGTGATGGGGCATTTAGTGTGTATGCAATGTGGGTGATGGGGGCATGTAATGGGGTGATTGGGCATTTAATGTGTGTGCAATGTGGGTGAGGGGGCATGTTGTGGGTGTGCAATGTGGGCAATGGGGAATGTCGTAGGTGTGCAACGTGGGAAGGGGGGTGCACAAAACCAAGATACAACACTGACTGAATGGATGTGTGTACAGAGATGATAGTGCGTAGAGTTGATGATTGCATGTCAAACAGCTTCACATGTGAGGAGCCTTATGCTGCATTGCAGAGCACTGAGCTGTATAATTACAGAGAAGTGTGTGGGCACAGTGCTGTGCGTGCACATCAGCCTTCTACATCCAAAGAAAGATATAACCTGCAAGGACACGTACAATTTTGTTAACACGGTACAAGGAGATTATGTAAACAGCAAAGGCCACTGAGTTACAAGGCTGCAAACTTGCTTGTGTATATTATTGCATCGTTACCGTGGCGACTACTTGTGTGTGTGTGTGTGTGGTGGGGGGGGGGGTTAAACCAGAAGGTTGGGGGAAGCAAGGAGGGAGAATGTAGGAAGGAGGACACATACGCGGGCGTGAGGGGGCAGAGAGAGAGGGGGAAAGAGAGCACCAACGCACAGGGCTTTGCAAGCTAAATGTCTGAATTTTATGTTGCTAGGCCCAGGCATGCAGAAAGGGTTAATGTTAAGGATCTTGAGTGGCGTGCATGTTGCTAAAACTGAAGCACAGATTCCACCTTCAAGACAGTTAATAGTGATTAAAGGACAACTGTCGCAAAAACATAAGTACTGTTTAATTGAAAGATTGCATCAAAAATCTTGAATAGAAATGTTTTAATGAAACAATAATGTACCTTATTGAGTCCTCTTTGCTCTGTATAGGGAGCGGACATTTTGTTTAGAATCTTAGGGCAGTTCTTCATTCACCATGGTGCACATGAAGGAAGATCTGACTGATCTGACGCAAGATTCTAAAAAACATGTCCACTCCCTGTTAGAGCTAAACAGAGCAAAGAGGGTTCTATAAGGTATATTATGTAGGTTCTTTAATTAAAGCATTTCTTTGCAAACTATCTACATTTGTTGCAATCTTTCAAATAAACATTAGTTAATCTTTAACTACAGTTGTCCATTAACCTGTTTGTGACGCTAGGACGTACTATGCCGTCCTGATTTTTAGTGCCTAAAAGACGCTAGTACAGCATAGTATGTCCTGTGTTAAACAGCTCATCGCGGCTGCGGGATCCCACCTGTCAGATGAGGCCACTTTGAGTGGCCTCAATCTGACAGGGAAAATGTAGCCGGTGCTCAAAGCGAGCACTAGCTACATTTCTCTAACAAATCGTGACGCTTGCGTCACTAAGGGGTTATGCACTTCTTCTCAGGTGGCTTTTTTCCCCTGCTTCCTATTTGCCATTCAGCAGAACGTTTATTATTGTTGTTAGGGTTTTTTTTTATAAAGCACCAGCAGATTCCATGGCACTTTACATTAAGTTAATAATCAAGGGGAATGTATCCCACGAAGCATTACATGATATAAGGTATGTGAAAGTACATTAGGAGGCCCTGCTCTTGCAAGCTTACAGTGAATGTGAGGAAAGGTCAGTGAGAGCCAGATGGAGCAATTCATCATCACAATGGCAGTTTTTTAAAGCGGGCAGGTGGTGGGATTCTTTTTTTTTTTTTTTTCTTTAAAATTTTTCTTTTTTCATCTTATGCAAAAAACATACAAAAGGTACATAGAATGTGGAAAAGATGAATACACATCCAATAAAAATTATAACCCGATGTCGAAGCCCTAATAGCAATTTTTTCCATATCAAATAAGACCAGTCTCCGATAACTATTATTGAATCAGCAATTCAAGTGCATTTACCTTTGTGACATATAAATAAACAATTACAGACATTAGACACTGCGACATATATCCTCCCCGGGCTCCAAAATCTCATTAGTTCTTATCATCATCAATCACTAGTTACTAGTTATTGCTGACTTCTCTTTTAGACGAAAGTATTCCATGCAGGGTTCCCATATTTTCCTAAATTTGCCTTCTATTTTATGAGTTTGAAAAAAGCCTCTTTCCATCTGGAATTGCAGTTGCATCTGATTAACCACATGTTCCCACGGTATCCCCCCCCCCCCCTCCCCTCCATTTTCGAGCAATGATAATTTTCATGGCCAGGAATAATTGGACAGCTAGGATTTTATTAGACCATCATAAATTGGTCTAATCAATAGTATCAATCTCTAAATGCAATAGTGCTTTTATTGCAGCTGGTGGAATTATTGTTTTGCAGGTACACGTAAGAACCCCAAACATTTTTTCCCATGTTTTCCTAACCTTGGTACATGACCACCAGATGTGTTGAAAGGTTCCCCAGCCTATCCCACATCTCCAACAGCTGGTGGTGCGGTTCTTTAAATGGGTGGATGAGCATTTCAAACTGTGGCATGTCGGGGGGGGGGGCTAATTTGACAGTGCGATGTAAGGAATTCCAGAGAAAGAAAGGTGTAGCTTGGGAGAAATTCTAGGGGACAATATTGGCAAATGGGATGAAAGAAGCGTAAATCAGTGGCAGAAGAAGGAAGGCTTTTGGGAGCAAATTTGCAGATAAGAGTGGAGATACAGTTGTAGCAAAGTTAAAGGTTAATTCCTAGCAAAATGTATCCTAAGCAGCCATCCCTCTCAATCACACTTTTTGAATTGATACAGTTTTCTTGCTATTGACCTAAATCAACTTTTACCTTAACTCCACCTAGTCTCTGCATCTGAAGCATTCTAAGCATAGGTCTGGTCATTTTATTAATCATCGTGTTAAATATAACATCTACAGAATGTGTAATTCATAATGGATTTAAGAGGTAATACTCAGTTGCCAGGGACAAGTCAGTGTGGCCAATCCACATGGGACATTAGATGGAGAGTTGATTTGTCAGGAAAGGCCAAATAAAAGAGATGTACCACAGATGAAAGAAACAGGTTTGGTTCTGGGGTTGCAAAAGAGAGTTGAGTCAAACGTGTCCAGTACAGTGTGTTTAGGGTGTTCGAGAGATCTCTGGTTTAATGTTAAGGAGGGAAAGCCAACTTCTCTGTCTTTGAGAGGTGGAGCTCTGACTAGTATGATGCCATCCAAGAAGAGATATACAAATGCTAATGGGAGTTAGTACAGAGGGGGAAAAGGATTCTACATCTGCCATACATGAAGACCTAGCATCTCTACTGCAGCATTCCATATATCCTTACTGATCTTTATGTTCTGTTTTATTTTTCTCTGTGTTCTACTAGTTCTTTCACATCTGTGCCTCTAGCACTTTGTTTTGGTCAAGATTATAAAAGTCATGGAAATACACTCTTGTGTCTGCTGTATCCCTCATAAAAAAAAATAATAATACAAAACAATTATTATAATAATAATAATAACAATAATAATACAAATACAAACTGACAAAAATAAAAAAAGGAATAATCTTACTCTGCTGACCAGATAAAACACATTACTGGGAGGGATGCATACGTTCAAGTGGACGGAGGTTGGATCCAGATTTTCTGTTAACAGTTATGATGATGTCAATTCTAGGCAGGATGCCGCTATTCAATAACCATCGAATAACCAACAGCTTCTCGATGTGCTATTGGTTTTATTCCAACCAAACAACATCCCATTACTGCAAGCTTTTTGTTTGGGCCTGTTCCATGGAGAGCCTGTAATTTGCCTCCATAGATTTAGCATAATTGGCCTACCGTTGCTACTGGGCATTCACAAGTAATAAAGACCACCCAAAAAAACTGTCAAAAACATGGGTGTCCTAAATACTGGCAGAACCTCTCCAAAAGTAGGAGGACATGCAGGACAATAAATTAGTGTTCATGGCCAGACTGGTCCATTGGATAGAAACCTCAACATGTCCTGGCCTATATCTTCCGCTGGAGGCAAATTAGTAATAAACACAGGGGTCAGGTTTCAGGTTATCACATTGCTATAAAGGTGGGAAATAAACAAACTGTTTGGAATTGTTCTCAGAAATGTGGGCATGTCGGCAGAGTGATCACAACTCATTACAGATATTTTCTTTTTGTATTTTTAATTCTCTGTATTTGCTTGATATTTGTATTTGTTTGGAGGAAAAGGTGACAACCCTACCCATACGTTAACACAGAGGCTCAGCTGAAGGTTACAAATGGGTTCAACAGAGTAAATGATGGAGTCTGTTGTATGTTTTATACATGGATCTTGAGAGATGCCAGTTCTTTATATATAACGTATTGGTACAGATATGATCAAACTGCCAGGTGCCGAGTATCAGCGAAATACAGGAAAACATATTTGAAGAAAGAAACATATAAAGTAATATGATATATCTAATAGAGTGTTTTAAAGACAATATGTTACACTTGTGTATATTTTGTATATTTATGTTTTATATTGTATTTATATATATAAACTCACTCGAGCAGGTGATAAAAGTCCAATGAGCCGATTTGATCGGTACAATTGTATCATACGGCTGATCACTCACAGAATGTGATTACACAATTGCAACAAGGCATTTTGATAATACATGCCAGTTTATCCTCTGACCGGCATGCTTCCCTGGAAAACAGACAGCTCGGTCTGGTCAGCGACAATCTCTGTCTGATGGTGAAGTGAGATACCCTCATTTTTTGCATGGGATCAGCAGAGGGAACTTTAACTAGGTCCCCCCTATTTATATACCCCCGGGTATATAAATCACTTGATTTTGTATTGATATTGTTCATCCTGAAAATGGCGCAGGTATGCCGAAACTGGTTGGTAGGTGGTGGTTCCACTTTGAAGATTTGGCGGCTGACTGCATCTTATGTTTATATGAAGAAACTGCTACCATTGTTGCAACTGTGTGATTAAGTTCTGTGAGTGAGCGACAGAACACAGAGTGCATCACAGTTTGTTGTGTACAGGGCTGCGTCGCTGCAGACCAGTCAAGGTGCCCAAGCTGACCTCTCTCCACTGCTGAAAGTGCCTACAATGGGCACATGAGCATCAGAACTGGACCATGGAGCAATGGAAGAAGGTGGCCTAATATGATGAATTATGTTTCTTTTACATTACCTAACTGGCCAGGGGCATGTGCGTTGCTTACCTGCAGAACACATGACACCAGGATGCACTGTGGGAAGAAGGTAAGCCGGCGGAGGCAGTGTGATGCTTTGGGTAATGTTCTGCTGGGATACCTTGGGTCCTACCATTCATGTGGATGTTACATTGACACGTACCACCTACCCTTTCATGGAAACAGTACTCCCTGATGGCATTGGCTTCTTTAAGCAGGATAATGTGCCCTGCCACGAAGCAAAACTGTTTCAGGAATGGTTTGAGGAACACAACAACGAGTTCAAGGATTTGACTTTGCCTTCAAATTCCCCAGATCTCAATCCAATCGAGGGATGTGCTGGAAAAACTAGTCCGATCCATGGAGGCCCCAACTCATAACTTACAGGACTTAAAAGATCTGCTGCTAACGTCTTGGTGCCACTTACCACTGCACAACTTCAGAGGTCTAGTGGAGTCCATGCCTTGACGGGTCAGAGTTGATTTGGCATCAAAAGGGGACCTACACAATATTAGGCAGGGGGTCATAATGTTATGGCTAATCGGTGTATATTGGAGTGAGCACTAATAGAGGAGATGGCATAGTTGAGATAAAAGACAATAATTTTTAACATTCACTACATAAAAACAATTCTTATACCAATAATATATATCTGACATAAAATGAATAAACTGTGCAATGCATTATAAGGCATGCATGAGATTGACAGACTCTGGTACTAGCGCATAATTTCTAGGATTTACACAGAATTATTGTTGTAGAAACCTGATGCGTAACTCCAAATACAGCTTCTTCAGAGGTAAGTAGATAAAAATAATAATAACAAGTCTGCTGAGTTTTTGACTAGTTGTACAAGAAATTCATAGTATTATAGAGAAAACCGGATCTTATAGTCACTTATGTAAGGTTGTGAGTAAAATGATGATCGCTCTATTAATGTCATATGGCCATCTTACACAGTGGGTGTGTAATACAATTATTTAGTGTGTTATTTAGTGTGTGATGCAAGTACCAATGTAAGCTGGTTTATGTTGTGCGTATCAATATGAGCTGAATCAATGATGAGAAACAATTTGGTAGTGGTAGTAATGAATGAACGGCTATCCTTCCACAAGATAATATTCACTTAAATGCAGAGAAATATAAGCGCTGGACGATAGCCAATTTAAAATTCAATACAAGACCGTAAACCAGCTTACACTGGTACCTGCAGCATAGACATACTAATATAGAAACATAGAATGTGTCATCAGATAAAAACCATTCAGTCCATCTAGTCTGCCCAATTTTCTAAATACTTTTAATAGTCCCCAGTTCCCTATCTTATATCTAGGATAGCCTTGTGTTTATCCCACGCATGCTTTAACTCCTTAACTGTGTTTACATCTACCACTTCCGCTGGAAGGCTATTCCATACATCCACTACCCTCTCAGTAAACTAATACTTCCTGATATTACTTACTAATTAATAAATATTTGCCCCTCTAATTTTAGACTATGTCCTCTGGTTGTGGTAGTTTTTCTTCTTTTAAATATACTCTCCTCCTTTACTGTGTTAATTCCCTTTATGTATTTAAATGTTTCTGTCATACCCCCCCTGTTATGTCTGCTCAAACCATTTGAATAAACCTTCTTCGGTTTAAGTACCGTGGAATGCTGAATTTGCCTTGTTTCCTGAATTAAATTTTGGAGTGCTGCCGAGCGCCACTCCTTTTTTTGTAACCAGTCACTCTTGTATTTCTGGAAATTCTCGCAAAAGGTTGAGACCAAGATTGTGGAACCTTGGAAGGTTCCTCTCGGCAGATCCACCTCGTCCCACCTTACAGAGTTTGATGCTTTAAATTTACATATAAGATACTTATGTTGTTTTTTTTTATATATTAAATATCTACATATATTACATATAATATTCTTACCTCTGCTCCTCCATTTTCCATTTTGTACCTGATGTTGAAGTGTGGAGTTTGCTACTGGAGGAAGTCCTTACATTGCCCGAGGTCTATATCGTATGTTCCCACGAGGGTCTCAATTTATATTTACATCAGGGAGTGCCATTCTTCAGGTTTACTAGAGAACAATTCTCTAGTACCAGAGTCTGTCAGTCTGATGCATGCCTTCATGGTATTGTATAGTTTATAAATTTTATGTTGGATATCTTTTATTGGTAAATTATTTTATTATAAGCTTATAGTGAATATTAAAAATGATTTTATCTCAACTGTCCATCGCCTCTAATAGTGCTTTCTCTAACTCTAATATAATTGTCCTCTTTGGAACAATAGGGAACCACCCATTGGACTTTGCAGCACCTATTTTTTTTTTAACTTTATATTCTCTTTTTCTACCTACATTCTTTCCTGTGTCCTTTTCTCACTGGGGCATACATCCAAAATTCCTCTGTATAGAACCATATAGCTAGACAAAAAGTCAGGGAGAGTGCTATATAATCAGTATAGATATCAGAGGTGTTAAACTGTGACCATCTAGTTGATAAGGGCCTACATCTTCTATAATGCTCTGTCAGCTAAGAAGCAAGGAGAGTATGGGACATACTGCAGTTTAACACCATATATATATATATATATATATACACCGATCAGCCATAACATTATGATCACCTGCCTAATATTGTGCAGGTCTCCTTTTGATGCCAAAACAGCCCTGACCCATCGATGCATGTACTCCTCTAGACCTCTGAAGGTGTGCTGTGGTATCTGGCACTAAGACGTTTGCAGCAAAGCCTTGAAGTCCTGTAAGTTGCAAGGTGTTTTCTGCAAGATATGCTTTATTACAGCTGCAGATACTCTAGTGTTTGCATATCAGTAAAATCTCCAGAACTAACTTGTTCTACAATAGTCACAAATAGTCTGGGGACACAGGGGCATCTGATTTTGCAATTTATATGTGAGCTTTTAGTAAAGACTCCACAGGCAGTTTTGGATCTTCCACAAGGCAAACAAGACACTCGCCTAGGGCGGCACTTTGCCAGAGGGTGTTAAAGCACACTTCTGGTGCTTCAAACATTTTCGCTCCCTCCCCCACCATTCAGCAAGCTTTAGCTCCTTCCAATAAACCGGGGTGATGGGGGTATGTAATGGACATGGCGGGGGTATGAAATGAGGGTGATGGTGGCATGTAATGGGGGTGCTGGGGCATTTAGTGTGTATGCAATGTGGGTGGTGGGGGCATGTAATGGGGTGATTGGGCATTTAATGTGTGTGCAATTTGGGTGATGGGGCATGTAATGGGGTGATGGGACAAGTCTTGGGTGTGCAACGTGGGTGATGGGGCATGTCGTAGGTGTGCAACGTGGGTGATGGGGCATGTCGTAGGTGTGCAACGTGGGTGATCGGGCATGTCGTAGGTGTGCAACGTGGGTGGGGGGGGGCTGCCTGAATTTTGTCTGCCTAGGGCAGCACAAAACCAAGATACACCACTGTTTAAGTGCATTTATAAGCACCTATTCATCTTCCCAGTAGGTGGAATAATGGCCACCCCTGCTTAGTTAACAGTCACGGCTATACTTACACATCCACACACAGAAACAACAAATTCCCCATCTAGTCATCCCAGTAAAAGAAGGATGTGCCAAAAGAGGATGGATAGCAACACAAATGCTAGAGAGACTAAATGGAGACTAAACCATATGCTTTTCCTCTCTCTAAGTTCATTGAGCACACATGGCACAATAACTCTAAATGTGGCACAAGGGGGCAGAGAAGGCAGAGCCTGTAGACATCTCCTCAATTAGTTAAGCAAAAAAACAAATTGTGGCAGTGATAATTGTAGGGTGGGTAGGTATGTGCTCTAAAGCTGTCCCCTAAAAGGTAGCATTCTTGGCACATGCCTAATGGGGAATCCTGGCCTGCTCACAGTGCATACATAGCTTCTTACATGGCTGATGAGGCCTGGGGAAGAGAATTCCCAATTGGAGTTCATTTGAACTGTGAGGATTTAGTGGGTCTAACCAGGATCATAATGAGAGGGATGCTACATACATTCATTCCTAACACAAACTCCACAGAGGCGATTCCATAACACAATTTTATAACGTATACCTTTATTTCTGTGGACATAAAGCAGCGGCAGTGCAGGGCATATAAAATATCCATGCTCAGCTCTCTCTTTATATACTATATTTATCTACATTACTATATATAGAGAGATAAGAATGGAACAAAAGCTTTATATATACATACTGACATACTGATAACAAAGTGGCCCCTCATACATTACTTTCCAAGGGAGCAACATTCAGACAGCTACGCCTTTTACTTGCCCAGATAAAGCAGTGCCAGCCTCCCCTTTTCACACATATAGTGATAGTTTGTACAGTTACTGTGAGGACAGTGCCAGCTCACCTCACCCACGTACAGGTCTATATTATGACGGGTATATAGTGCAGGCAGCAATTGCCAACCTTCCCTCACCACACACACAGGTTATTGAGGGTAGTTCCAGCCTACCCCACTCACATAACGTGCTAAACCACCGGCGTCCCACATGCGGCCCATGGGCCAAATGCGGCCCGCTGGCAAGAGAGGTGCAGCCCGCTTGAGAATAGGCACCTCTGAGCCGCTCCTACAAAGTGTGCACTGGGATGTTCTCACCGGTGTTCAGATGAAGAATAGGAGCCCACAGATGGAACAATCCCCCTCCCTGCAGATAGAGGTAAACAAGCAGGGAGAGGGAACAAACCAAATGGCACAGTTTGTGTGTGTGGAAGTATGATACAGTGTTTGAAAGTGTGACACAGTGTGTGGTTAAGTGTGACACAGTGTGTGTGGAAGTGAGACTGTGTGTGTGTGGAAGTGGGACTGTGTGTGGAAATGTGACTGTGAATCTTTGTATGTGTGTCTATGTATATGTGTGTGCGTTTAATGTGAGTTTTTTTATTGCTGCTGTCTTACTGGGGAATCTGTGATACACTCAAACACTGCACATTACTGTGGTATATATATAAATATCCACACACATATGTATGTATGTGTATATATACATACATACATTTACTTTCAATGAAACATGAATGCGGCCCACGCACAAATAGATTTACGGTGAAGTGGTCCACTGCAGACACCCCTGGGCTAAACCATAGCATGTATACAAAGCACGTGTACAGGGCAGGCAGCAATGATGTTTGTCTCCCACTTAAGAGAATAGGTAGATTACAGATACTCCAAGCCCGCTTCTCTAAAGATCCATCATGAAATCACAAGGACAGTGCAGGCAACAGCAACCTCACGCTCATTCAGATACTACACCTATTCATCTGCCCAGTAGGTAGTTAGTGTCAGCCTCCCTCCAAACACGAACAGACATACAAACACTATGCCATATGTACACACCCCAGGGAAATGCAGATAGGGGCAGTGCCAATCCGTATACCACTGCGGGATTTGTCTCAAATACATGGCAGCATTACTGCAAACCTTTTCAGGCCTGACCACAAGCAAGTCTATGCACCTCTGTCAGCATGAAGTTAGGGAAGTGTATACAAAAGGTGTATAAAACATTTTCTGAGTACATGTAAACACTGATAAAGTAGTTATGGGGAGACACCTCAGATATATCTCATAAGTATTCAGGTTTCCTCTTGATAGTTAGATGTCCTGATGATGAGGAACAGGCTTTGCAATTGTGGAAACACCCAGATTCCTCTTGGAACTTTGACATTTATGAAATCAAGGATTTTCCGATTACTTTTCTTATGATTGCTAAACAGATTGTCTGTTGTTTTTCTTTTACTGTTAACAGATATACTAAGTTTTTTTTTGATGATCTCAAAGTCAGTTAGAAAATACTAATACTAGTGATTTGCCATATTCAGTCAAATCTGCAGGGGATTTGCATAGGGAAACATCCCTGCTGCACCTTCAATAATCCATATTAAGCAAGGATCACAGGTTGAACCAATGATCTCATTTGGTCCACAGCTTGAAGCAATATATAAGGGGAACAGTTAATATCCTGCCTGAAAACATGAAAAGATTGTTCCGAATGCCAAACAAAATTACCTGGGAAATTTCTTTTTTTTATCATTTGTTGAGTGCAGGCTGGTACACAAACCTCAAGCTTTTGTGCAAAAGCATCCATATAGGTGACTGAAAATGAATAATCGAATGCTTTATACTGAGCTAGAGGTTCTCTCCTTTGAAGCAGCATTGTGGCATTCAACTTGGTTTAATAAATAGTTTACAAATTCACCACATGAGGCAGAACTCCTGATTGGTAGGAACTGGCCACGAGAAGCCCATCGTCCCTCAGTCTTGTAAACTGTCCTCATGCATTGTTTCCATTGGTGACGCTCTGCAGGGATGCTTTTGACACCTCAGTACTCACTGTGGAAAGAGGGAAACTCTCATATCGGTCCCTGCCTCCAGCACAGCGGCAGCGGAGTAACAGGGTCTTCACTTCTTTTTGGAAGTTACTGTTGAGAAACCCGTACATTACTGGGTTGACACAGGTGGACGCCATGGCTGCCAGGTGGCAGAGGGAGAATATGAGGTTGTGGTAGCAGACGGAAATATAATCATGATTCCAGTCAAAGAGAGCGTTAAAAACTGTGAGTGGCAGCCAACAAAGCCCAAAGGCCACGACAATGGAGAGCAGCATGATGTTGACTCTACGGTGCCCTCCTCTACGTCCTCCGGCATCCCCACCTCCTGCTCGCTCCACCACGTCTCTCCTCCTCCGCAGCCGCAGGAAGATGCGCAGGTAGCACAGCAGGATTAGAAGGAGGGGCAAGCAATACTGGAAGAGCAGGAGGCAGGTGGTGTAAGCTAAGCGGTGGTTCTCAGAGGGCCAGCTGTCCGTGCAAACAAAGTAGTCAATGAAGGGATCAAACGGCAGCGAGAGATTCTGGAATGGGTGCTTGGTGAGGATACTGAAGGAAAGAAATGGCAAGGAGATAAAACAAGACACAGCCCAAGTGACAGCTACAGCAAGATAGGCATGCCATGGCAAAGGCTTCCAACCAGTTGGATGGATTATCAGCTGGTGCCTTTCTAAGGCAATGAGGACCAGCGACAACACAGATACTGTAACGGAGATGCACTGTACAAAAGGTGTAACCTTACAGAGCGCCTCCCCAAGGATCCAGCGGTTCATGAGGGTGTAGATGACAGTAACAGGCAGACACACCAGGGCCATGAGTATGTCAGAGCAGGAAAGATTGGCAATGAAAATGTTGGTGACGTTGCGCATCTCCCGCTGGCGAGCAATGACGAAGACGAGACAGGTGTTTCCAATGAGCCCCACTGCAATCAAAGCACTGTAGGCCACAACAAGGAAAGTCACATTGCCGACAGAGTCCGCACAAGGATCCTCACCATCCCAGTTGGGTCCTAAGCGCCCAGAGAGATTTAAATAGAGGAGGCGCAGATAGTCCTCCATTTTAGGAGAAGGGGGTTATCCTGAGACTGGATCTGTAAAACAAAAATACAGATCAGAAAATCTCTCATATTTTTTACCCTAATTTTCCAATGAACAATGTGTCCTCATAAATAATCTAAACATGTTGCAGAGTTAATGATGGGAATCTAATTATAGGCACAGCTCTCTGTAGTGGGTATAAAAAGAAAGCAATTTATCATTGAAATCCACTTCATCTGAAATATTTTAATTAACTGCCATAGCTGCCGTCTCCAAGGAGAGGGGTAAAGGCTAATACAATAAGACAATTCACAATTACATGTATGAATACAAATCTATTGTAGTGAAAAAAAAATCTAAGGATGAAAATGGTCGAAATGGTTGCATGGGAGGGATGTACATAACAAGTAGCCTGGGAGGGATGTACATTATCTATAACAGGTAGCATGGGAGGGATGTTCCATTATCTATAACAGGTAGCCTGGGAGGGATGTACATTATCTATAACAGGTAGCATGGGAGGGATGTTCCATTATCTATAACAGGTAGCCTGGGAGGGATGTACATTATCTATAACAGGTAGCATGGGAGGGATGTTCCATTATCTATAACAGGTAGCATGGGAGGGATGTACATTATCTATAACAGGTAGCATGGTAGGGATGTACATTATCTATAACAGGTAACATGGGAGGGATGTACATTATATATAACAGGTAGCCTGGGCGGGATGTACATTATCTATAACAGGTAGCATGGGAGGGATGTACATTATCTATAACAGGTAGCCTGGGAGGGATGTACATTATCTATAACAGGTAGCCTGGGAGGGATGTACATTATCTATAACAGGTAGCCTGGGAGGGATGTACATTATCTATAACAGGTAGCCTGGGAGGGATGTACATTATCTATAACAGGTAGCATGGGAGGGATGTATATTATCTATAACAGGTAGCCTCGGAGGGATGTACATTATCTATAACAGGTAGCATGGGAGGGATGTACATTATCTATAATAGGTAGCATGAGCGGGATGTACATTATCTATAACAGGTAGCCTGGGAGGGATGTACATTATCTATAACAGGTAGTCTGGGAGGGATGTACATTATCTATAACAGGTAGCCTGGTAGGGATGTACATTATCTATAACAGGTAGCATGGGAGGGATGTACATTATCTATAACAGGTAGCCTGGTAGGGATGTACATTATCTATAACAGGTAGCATGGGAGGGATGTACATTATCTATAACAGGTAGCATGGGAGGGATGTACATTATCTATAACAGGTAGCCTGGGAGGGATGTACATTATTTATAACAGGTAGCCTGGGAGGGATGTACATTATCTATAACAGGTAGCCTGGTAGGGATGTACATTATCTATAACAGGTAGCCTGGGAGGGATGTACATTATCTATAACAGGTAGCCTGGTAGGGATGTACATTATCTATAACAGGTAGCATGGGAGGGATGTACATTATCTATAACAGGTAGCCTGGGAGGGATGTACATTATCTATAACAGGTAGCATGGGAGGGATGTACATTATCTATAACAGGTAGCATGGGAGGGATGTACATTATCTATAACAGGTAGCCTGGTAGGGATGTACATTATCTATAACAGGTAGCATGGGAGGGATGTACATTATCTATAACAGGTAGCATGGGAGGGATGTACATTATCTATAACAGGTAGCATGGGAGGGATGTACATTATCTATAACAGGTAGCCTGGTAGGGATGTACATTATCTATAACAGGTAGCATGGGAGGGATGTACATTATCTATAACAGGTAGCCTGGGAGGGATGTACATTATCTATAACAGGTAGCCTGGGAGGGATGTACATTATCTATAACAGGTAGCATGGGAGGGATGTACATTATCTATAACAGGTAGCCTGGGAGGGATGTACATTATCTATAACAGGTAGCATGGGAGGGATGTACATTATCTATAACAGGTAGCATGGGAGGGATGTACATTATCTATAACAGGTAGCCTGGGAGGGATGTACATTATCTATAACAGGTAGCCTGGTAGGGATGTACATTATCTATAACAGGTAGCATGGGAGGGATGTACATTATCTATAACAGGTAGCCTGGGAGGGATGTACATTATCTAAAACAGGTAGCATGGGAGGGATGTACATTATCTATAACAGGTAGCATGGGCGGGATGTACATTATCTATAACAGGTAGCCTGGGAGGGATGTACATTATCTATAACAGGTAGCATGGGCGGGATGTACATTATCTATAACAGGTAGCCTGGGAGGGATGTACATTATCTATAACAGGTAGCATAGGCGGGATGTACATTATCTATAACAGGTAGCATGGGCGGGATGTACATTATCTATAACAGGTAGCATGGGAGGGATGTACATTATCTATAACAGGTAGCCTGGGAGGGATGTACATTATCTATAACAGGTAGCCTGGGAGGGATGTACATTATCTATAACAGGTAGCATGGAAGGGATGTACATTATCTATAACAGGTAGCCTGGGAGGGATGTACATTATCTATAACAGGTAGCCGGGGAGGGATGTACATTATCTATAACAGGTAGCCTGGTAGGGATGTACATTATCTATAACAGGTAGCCTGGGAGGGATGTACATTATCTATAACAGGTAGCCTGGTAGGGATGTACATTATCTATAACAGGTAGCATGGGAGGGATGTACATTATCTATAACAGGTAGCCTGGGAGGGATGTACATTATCTATAACAGGTAGCCTGGGAGGGATGTACATTATCTATAACAGGTAGCCTGGGAGGGATGTACATTATCTATAACAGGTAGCCTGGGAGGGATGTACATTATCTATAACAGTAGGCATGGAAGGGATGTACATTATCTATAACAGTAGGCATGGAAGGGATGTACATTATCTATAACAGTAGTCATGGGAGGGATGTACATTATCTATAACAGGTAGCCTGGGAGGGATGTACATTATCTATAACAGGTAGCCTGGGAGGGATGTACATTATCTAGAACAGGTAGCATGGGAGGGATGTACATTATCTATAACAGGTAGCATGGAAGGGATGTACATTATCTATAACAGGTAGCCTGGGAGGGATGTACATTATCTATAACAGGTAGCCTGGGAGGGATGTACATTATATATAACAGGTAGCCTGGGCGGGATGCACATTATCTATAACAGGTAGCCTGGGAGGGATGTACATTATCTATAACAGGTAGCCTGGGAGGGATGTACATTATCTATAACAGGTAGCCTGGGAGGGATGTACATTATCTATAACAGGTAGCCTGGGAGGGATGTACATTATCTATAACAGTAGGCATGGAAGGGATGTACATTATCTATAACAGTAGGCATGGAAGGGATGTACATTATCTATAACAGTAGTCATGGGAGGGATGTACATTATCTATAACAGGTAGCCTGGGAGGGATGTACATTATCTATAACAGGTAGCCTGGGAGGGATGTACATTATCTATAACAGGTAGCCTGGGAGGGATGTACATTATCTATAACAGGTAGCATGTAAGGGATGTACATTATCTATAACAGGTAGCCTGGGAGGGATGTACATTATCTATAACAGGTAGCCTGGGAGGGATGTACATTATCTATAACAGGTAGCCTGGTAGGGATGTACATTATCTATAACAGGTAGCCTGGGAGGGATGTACATTATCTATAACAGGTAGCCTGGTAGGGATGTACATTATCTATAACAGGTAGCCTGGGAGGGATGTACATTATCTATAACAGGTAGCCTGGGAGGGATGTACATTATCTATAACAGGTAGCCTGGGAGGGATGTACATTATCTATAACAGGTAGCCTGGGAGGGATGTACATTATCTATAACAGGTAGCCTGGGAGGGATGTACATTATCTATAACAGTAGGCATGGAAGGGATGTACATTATCTATAACAGTAGGCATGGAAGGGATGTACATTATCTATAACAGTAGTCATGGGAGGGATGTACATTATCTATAACAGGTAGCCTGGGAGGGATGTACATTATCTATAACAGGTAGCCTGGGAGGGATGTACATTATCTATAACAGGTAGCCTGGGAGGGATGTACATTATCTAGAACAGGTAGCATGGGAGGGATGTACATTATCTATAACAGGTAGCATGGAAGGGATGTACATTATCTATAACAGGTAGCCTGGGAGGGATGTACATTATCTATAACAGGTAGCCTGGGAGGGATGTACATTATATATAACAGGTAGCCTGGGCGGGATGTACATTATCTATAACAGGTAGCCTGGGAGGGATGTACATTATCTATAACAGGTAGCCTGGGAGGGATGTACATTATCTATAACAGGTAGCCTGGGAGGGATGTACATTATCTATAACAGGTAGCCTGGGAGGGATGTACATTATCTATAACAGTAGGCATGGAAGGGATGTACATTATCTATAACAGTAGGCATGGAAGGGATGTACATTATCTATAACAGTAGTCATGGGAGGGATGTACATTATCTATAACAGGTAGCCTGGTAGGGATGTACATTATCTATAACAGGTAGCCTGGGAGGGATGTACATTATCTAGAACAGGTAGCATGGGAGGGATGTACATTATCTATAACAGGTAGCATGGAAGGGATGTTCATCATCTATAACAGGTAGCCTGGGAGGGATGTACATTATCTATAACAGGTAGCCTGGGAGGGATGTACATTATATATAACAGGTAGCCTGGGCGGGATGCACATTATCTATAACAGGTAGCCTGGGAGGGATGTACATTATCTATAACAGGTAGCCTGGGAGGGATGTTCTTTATCTATAACAGGTAGCCTGGGAGGGATGTACATTATCTATAACAGGTAGCCTGGGAGGGATGTACATTATCTATAACAGGTAGCATGGTAGGGATGTACATTATCTATAACAGGTAGCCTGGGAGGGATGTACATTATCTATAACAGGTAGCATGGGAGGGATGTACATTATCTATAACAGGTAGCATGGGCGGGATGTACATTATCTATAACAGGTAGCCTGGGAGGGATGTACATTATCTATAACAGGTAGCATGGGCGGGATGTACATTATCTATAACAGGTAGCCTGGGAGGGATGTACATTATCTATAACAGGTAGCCTTGGAGGGATGTACATTATCTATAACAGGTAGCATGGGAGGGATGTACATTATCTATAACAGGTAGCCTGGGAGGGATGTACATTATCTATAACAGGTAGCATGGGAGGGATGTACATTATCTATAACAGGTAGCATGGGAGGGATGTACATTATCTATAACAGGTAGCATGGGAGGGATGTACATTATCTATAACAGGTAGCATGGGAGGGATGTACATTATCAATAACAGGTAGCATGGGAGGGATGTACATTATCTATAACAGGTAGCATGGGAGGGATGTACATAATCTATAACAGGTAGCCTGGGAGGGATGTACATTATCTATAACAGGTAGCCTGGGAGGGATGTACATTATCTATAACAGGTAGCATGGGCGGGATGTACATTATCTATAACAGGTAGCCTGGGAGGGATGTACATTATCTATAACAGGTAGCATGGAAGGGATGTACATTATCTATAACAGGTAGCATGGGAGGGATGTACATTATCTATAACAGGTAGCCTGGAAGGGATGTACATTATCTATAACAGGTAGCCTGGGAGGGATGTACATTATCTATAACAGGTAGTCTGGGAGGGATGTACATTATCTATAACAGGTAGCATGGGAGGGATGTACATTATCTATAACAGGTAGACTGGGAGGGATGTACATTATCTATAACAGGTAGCCTGGTAGGGATGTACATTATCTATAACAGGTAGCCTGGGAGGGATGTACATTATCTATAACAGGTAGCCTGGTAGGGATGTACATTATCTATAACAGGTAGCATGGGAGGGATGTACATTATCTATAACAGTAGGCATGGAAGGGATGTACATTATCTATAACAGGTAGCATGGGAGGGATGTACATTATCTATAACATTAGGCATGGGAGGGATGTACATTATCTATAACTGGTAGCCTGGGAGGGATGTACATTATCTATAACAGGTAGCCTGGGAGGGATGTACATTATCTATAACAGGTAGCCTGGTAGGGATGTACATTATCTATAACAGGTAGCCTGGGAGGGATGTACATTATCTATAACAGGTAGCCTGGTAGGGATGTACATTATCTATAACAGGTAGCATGGGAGGGATGTACATTATCTATAACAGTAGGCATGGAAGGGATGTACATTATCTATAACAGGTAGCCTGGTAGGGATGTACATTATCTATAACAGGTAGCATGGGAGGGATGTACATTATCTATAACTGGTAGCCTGGGAGGGATGTACATTATCTATAACAGGTAGCCTGGGAGGGATGTACATTATCTATAACAGGTAGCCTGGGAGGGATGTACATTATCTATAACAGGTAGCCTGGGAGGGATGTACATTATCTATAACAGGTAGCATGGGAGGGATGTACATTATCTATAACAGGTAGCCTGGGAGGGATGTACATTATCTATAACAGGTAGCCTGGGCAGGATGTACATTATCTATAACAGGTAGCCTGGAAGGGATGTACATTATCTATAACAGGTAGCATGGGAGGGATGTACATTATCTATAACAGGTAGCCTGGGAGGGATGTACATTATCTATAACAGGTAGCCTGGGAGGGATGTACATTATCTATAACAGGTAGCATGGGAGGGATGTACATTATCTATAACAGGTAGCATGGGAGGGATGTACATTATCTATAACAGGTAGCCTGGGAGGGATGTACATTATCTATAACAGGTAGCCTGGGAGGGATGTACATTATCTATAACAGGTAGCATGGGAGGGATGTACATTATCTATAACAGGTAGCATGGGAGGGATGTACATTATCTATAACAGGTAGCCTGGGAGGGATGTACATTATCTATAACAGGTAGCCTGGGAGGGATGTACATTATCTATAACAGGTAGCCTGGGAGGGATGTACATTATCTATAACAGGTAGCATGGGAGGGATGTACAATATCTATAACAGGTAGCATGGGAGGGATGTACATTATCTATAACAGGTAGCATGGGAGGGATGTACATTATCTATAACAGGTAGCATGGGAGGGATGTACATTATCTATAACAGGTAGCCTGGGCGGGATGTACATTATCTATAACAGGTAGCCTGGTAGGGATGTACATTATCTATAACAGGTAGCATGGGAGGGATGTACATTATCTATAACAGGTAGCCTGGGAGGGATGTACATTATCTATAACAGGTAGCCTGGGAGGGATGTACATTATCTATAATAGGTAGCATGGGAGGGATGTACATTATCTATAACAGGTAGCCTGGGAGGGATGTACATTATCTATAACAGGTAGCATGGGAGGGATGTACATTATCTATAACAGGTAGCCTGGGAGGGATGTACATTATCTATAACAGGTAGCCTGGGCGGGATGTACATTATCTATAACAGGTAGCCTGGAAGGGATGTACATTATCTATAACAGGTAGCCTGGGAGGGATGTACATTATCTATAACAGGTAGCCTGGGAGGGATGTACATTATCTATAACAGGTAGCCTGGGAGGGATGTACATTATCTATAACAGGTAGCATGGGAGGGATGTACATTATCTATAACAGGTAGCCTGGGAGGGATGTACATTATCTATAACAGGTAGCCTGGGAGGGATGTACATTATCTATAACAGGTAGCCTGGGAGGGATGTACATTATCTATAACAGGTAGCATGGGAGGGATGTACATTATCTATAACAGGTAGCATGGGAGGGATGTACATTATCTATAACAGGTAGCCTGGGAGGGATGTACATTATCTATAACAGGTAGCATGGGAGGGATGTACATTATCTATAACAGGTAGCATGGGAGGGATGTACATTATCTATAACAGGTAGCATGGGAGGGATGTACATTATCTATAACAGGTAGCCTGGGAGGGATGTACATTATCTATAACAGGTAGCATGGGAGGGATGTACATTATCTATAACAGGTAGCCTGGGAGGGATGTACATTATCTATAACAGGTAGCCTGGGCGGGATGTACATTATCTATAACAGGTAGCCTGGAAGGGATGTACATTATCTATAACAGGTAGCCTGGGAGGGATGTACATTATCTATAACAGGTAGCCTGGGAGGGATGTACATTATCTATAACAGGTAGCCTGGGAGGGATGTACATTATCTATAACAGGTAGCATGGGAGGGATGTACAATATCTATAACAGGTAGCCTGGGAGGGATGTACATTATCTATAACAGGTAGCCTGGGAGGGATGTACATTATCTATAACAGGTAGCCTGGGAGGGATGTACATTATCTATAACAGGTAGCCTGGGAGGGATGTACATTATCTATAACAGGTAGCATGGGAGGGATGTACAATATCTATAACAGGTAGCATGGGAGGGATGTACATTATCTATAACAGGTAGCATGGGAGGGATGTACATTATCTATAACAGGTAGCCTGGGAGGGATGTACATTATCTATAACAGGTAGCCTGGGAGGGATGTACATTATCTATAACAGGTAGCATGGGAGGGATGTACATTATCTATAACAGGTAGCATGGGAGGGATGTACATTATCTATAACAGGTAGCCTGGGCGGGATGTACATTATCTATAACAGGTAGCCTGGTAGGGATGTACATTATCTATAACAGGTAGCATGGGAGGGATGTACATTATCTATAACAGGTAGCATGGGAGGGATGTACATTATCTACAACAGGTAGCCTGGGAGGGATGTACATTATCTATAACAGGTAGCATGGGAGGGATGTACATTATCTATAACAGGTAGCATGGGAGGGATGTACATTATCTATAACAGGTAGCCTGGGAGGGATGTACATTATCTATAACAGGTAGCCTGGGAGGGATGTACATTATCTATAACAGGTAGCATGGGAGGGATGTACATTATCTATAACAGGTAGCATGGAAGGGATGTACATTATCTATAACAGGTAGCATGGGAGGGATGTACATTATCTATAACAGGTAGCCTGGGAGCGATGTACATTATAACAGGTAGCCTGGGAGGGATGTACATTATCTATAACAGGTAGCCTGGGAGGGATGTACATTATCTATAACAGTAGGCATGGGAGGGATGTACATTATCTATAACAGTAGGCATGGAAGGGATGTACTTTATAATTGTAATATATGACCACCCAGTTTTCTATGAAATGTTTATGTTCATAAATAAAGGGACTCGGTTATCTCAACATTGTTTATATTTAAGATTATAATAATTACAAGCAAATGCATAGGTTAAGAGAAAAATGCATTCTACAAATTGTAACACTATAGAACAATGAGAGTTATAGGTTTTGCCAGGTCAGGAAAAGTTTTATGAACAGCTATCAAAAACACCAAAATGTGTGAATAAGAAGAACTGATAAAGATAATGGTGGGAGCTCTAAAGATGATTTGTCACATAGCATTTACTGAAACTCAATGGATTTATATATAATCATAAGCAGAAAATCTGAATAAATATCCATAAAAATTTAAAAGACGTACATTAAAATCCACATATATGTTATACATGTTATACAGTAACATGACACACAATATTGCACAATGTAATTGGACTTGCTTTGGTCATATAAATGTTGTGTCTGCACATAAAATATTTATAGATCTTGTGTCTGGATAATATTTGGTTAACAATGCTGTAGACATTATCCAGGGCCCCAGACACGGGAGAATGCGGTCACAAGAGCAGAATATTTACTGTCTTTTATTTTTTGGGGGATATTTATTAAAGTTTTCTGCTTATGGTTATATATAAATCCATAGAGTTTCTGTCGGTTTTTAGATACATTTTTTCCAATTCTGTGTGATAAATTATCTTTAGTGCTCCCACCATTATCTAGATATTTTACCTCTTTTTCATGACGTGTGGTTTGATATGAAAATTAACAATTTGTAAAGGGGAAATATGACATTTGCAAATCAAGCCACATGGTGTTGTCATAAAGAGGAGACTCCACTGACACATGTGAAACATATTGTTCTCCTGGTTGTATTTATTCGCATAGCATAGGTCATTTTTATTCTATTAATACATAGTATAAACAATATTTCGGTGACTGAGTAACTATAAATTAGGGATGATGATGCAACACTCAACAGGAAAAACAATACTCAATACACTATGCAATAATGGTTCAGTGAAGGTTTATAGTCTCTATATTGTAACGGAGGTTGCCAGGCCCAGATCATCCATTTTTACCTTGATTCATTTTACATTTTCCACAGTGCCCTAAAAAATGTACGTGTCCAAAGGGAACCAATATGTTAATTAACTAAGAAAAATATCCCTTGGGAACATATATGAAGTTTAATTATTACAGGGCAGCAAATAAAAAATGTTCCTGTGTGCCTAGGAAAAAAATGGACAACTTATTATAGCATTGTACTTTAGGTTGAAAAAATGATTGCATCCATCAAGTTCAACCATTTTCCTAATCCTCGTTTAGCGCTATTGATCCAAAAGAAGGCAAAAAAAAAACGTATTTCAGCAATTTAAAATTCTGCCCTCCTCTGCCCATCCATAATGTATATTTTGTTTAGATACAGTGCCAAGAATTGAACTGCATGTTCGGTGTGGGGTCTTACCATAGACCTCTAAAAAGGCAGATTAATATCTTCCTGCCGTGATTCTCCGTTTAATACATGACAATATCTTATAGGGCTTGGTCTATAATTACGCCAAAATCTTTTTCATTAGTAGATTTCTCCAAGGACACACCATTTAAACTGTATGTTGCATTGTTTATTATTATACCCAAAATGCATAATTTTACATTTGTCCACATTGAATCACATTTGCCTTTTATCTGCTAAGTTGCCCAATTTGTCCAAATTCTCTTGGATTGAACACACATCAAGTTCAGACTGTATTATCCTACTTAATTTTGTATCATCGGCAAACACTGAGACATGGCTTCCTTTGCCCACTGGGAGATCATTCATAAACAAATTACAAAGAAGAGGACCCAGGACAGATCCCTGTGGTACTCCACTTATCACATCTGTCCAGTTTGAGTACTTCCCATTTACCACCACTCTTTGCTTTCTGTCTTTCAGTCAATTGCCAATCCACACACAGATGTTTGGCCCTATGTTTGGCTGAGGTTGCCCAGTGTCTGAGTGTTAACAGCAAACAGCCGTACAATCATTAATCATCTTGCCGAGTCTGCAGTGAGACCCGTATACAGCTTCTCTTTCCTAAGCCTCTTTTGGTCAATTTGAACAGTAACCTTTTGTGTGGTATTAAATGCCTTAACAAAGTCTAAATACACTGCAGCACCCATATCTATATTTTTACTCCCTTTTATAATAAATGAGCATAATAATATCTGTTAGCAGGGAGTGGCAATACATCCGTAAAAGGATACCAGGGCTGTAACTAGGAACCACAGGGCCCCAGTGCATAAATTGCCCCTCCCCTTGACTTCATAATACAACATGTCCATCAGTGCCAGCTTAGCAACCTGTGTTTTATGGATTTCCTCCTTTTTATTCTCATCATATAAGGAGTGCCGCTGCTTTTTGTGTGTCTCACTATTTTTAGTATATATTTATATCTTATTTTTAGTTTTCAGTTCTTACCGTCAAAATCTTTGCAGGCTTTTGTCATACAATAATATACACTGTGTCAATATTTGCCCCCCAACCAGCATCTCTGTGGCAATATTTTCCCCCAAACAGGCCATCCCCCTGTGCCATCATAGCCTGCCAAACAGAATGTATGTGCCATCTTTGTCCCAAGCCTCTCTGTGCTATCTTAGCCCTCCAAACATCATTTTTGTGCCATCTTAGCCCTTCATACAGCCTCTCTATGCCAATATTTTCTTGCCCCAAACAGCCTTTTTGTGTCAATATTTGCCCACACACACAACCTATCTGTGCCATCCTAGCCCTCCAAACATCTCAGATAATCTAAAAAACTCTTTGTGACATCTTTGTCCCCAGCTTACCTGAGCCATCTTACCCTTCAAACATCCTCTCTGAGGCAATATTTGCCCCCACGCACAACCTCTCTATGCCATCTTAGCCCTCCAAACAGCCTCTTTGTGCCATCTTAGTTAATCAAATAACCTATTTGTGCCATCTTTGTCCCCAGCTTACCTGATCCATCTTAAACTGATTTTTACACCCTGACACCAAGGTCTGTGAAAGTCCATCAAACATCATTCGATTGTTCATCACAAAGTCCAGTCAATAATGTCCAAAACGTCCAATGTGGTGCCTACCCCATACCTGCCAACATCTGCCCCCAGAGATTTGTGAGTCATAATACCCCTGTGAGTTCATGCAATAGAAAGTAACCCTGTACTGCGGGGTCTTGAGCTTGCCTGTAAATTTGCTTGAGTGAGAGACAGGTGAGAAGTGGTGAGACAGATGGATGCTATATTGCTCAGGTACGCAGCTTGAGTTCCACACAGTGAAGATTTAACCCTTTTGTCCATTACAGTGTACACCATATGTAGTTTGTGTTTACTGGACACTTGGCATGTAACTCATTACTAGAATCTTTTGCCTGTTTTAATCCCTATCTACAAAATGTGAATCTAAGAGTTTTAATTGATGATTATTTTCCAAACACACAGCCGTGCGTATTATTAAGGTTACATAACATCCTGTCATTATCCTTGCTTCAAACCAAACTCAATGCTAAATCACAATCTTCTGGCCTGTCCCCAATGCTTTGGCCTTCAATTTCAGACCACATTCTCAAGCTATGAGCGACATAATGTGCTTCGCATCAACTATTAACCCCTTCTTCACTAGATAATGCTCATGTGTACAGTACAGCCCGGCACCTTCATAGCAACTCATTCATAAGACGAACACTGATGATTAGGACTGCTGGGCCCTGCCGATGTCACCTTTGTAGACCTGTGGTCATTTCTAGCAATTTTTAGTTGACTGGTGTTGTTTTGATGTTACAAAAGGCCAGCTTACAGGCACTGTCTGTGCACCACAGCCTCATCCCATGCCATATCATTTAAAAGACCATTTACAAAAATGTAAAAAAATAAGTAATTCATGCATTAAAAAGCTGGTAAATTTAAAACTATACATGCATCCATTAAATTATGGTGGCCCTGTATGTGAAAGATAGCATCAGATCTAAATAAAGGTTAGTGAGTCAGTTTGGTGTATGTTCAATTTTGCAAATCGTACAGTCACTCGTGTAGGTGTGAGTTATAGGCTCGGTGGACAAGCAGAACTGTTAGATAATCCAATAGCTATCATCATGGGTGACTTTGGTCTTCCTGATGAGAACTGGAAATCCAAAATTGCTGGTTGTACCATGAGTACAGATAGGAACTTTAGATGTATAGCTTGGAAAAAAGAAGAGACGGGGAGGATATGATAGAAACATTTCAATCCATAAAGGGAATCAACACAGTAATGGAAGACAGTACATTTAAAAGGAGAAAAGCTACCACAACTAGAGGACAGAGTCTTAAATAGAGGGGAAAAGGTTTAAATTTAATATTAGAAAGTATTGTTTTACTGAGAGGATAGTGGATGCATGGAATAGCCTTCTGGCAAAAGTGGTAGATATTTATACAGTGAAGGAGTTTAAGCACACATGGGCTAGGCATAAGGCTATCCTAGATTTAAGATAAGGACAGGTATCAATAACATATTTTTTAGGCAGAAATTGGGTAGACAAGATGGGCCGAATCTGCCAACACAGTCTATGTTTCTATACATATTTTTATCTTCAACGCAAATAACAAGAATAGTCCACATGCAGCACATGATCCCAACTAGTACACCATTAGATTCTGTGTGATAAACTGTAATGCTGGATCCAAAATGAAAAGGCTGACTGGGTTAGAAGATAATTACCACCATGGTAATAAGGTGCTCAGCTTTAGCCGGGATACTTCTCTCCACCGATCAATATACAGTACAAATAGTAAGACACACAAATAGCAGCAGCACCCCTCACATGATGATGATAGAGCCTATGAGTAAGCGCCAACCTTGAGCGCAAAACGCGTAAGACACATTCGTTGTACACTGTCCTGTTCCTGGGTTGTATTTATTGGTGAATAAATATCAGCTACTACTAAGCAACTATTTATGGTTTTCCTCCTTTTTATTCTCATCATATAAGGAATGACGCTGATTTTTGTGTGTCTCACTATTTTTAGTATATATTTATATCTTATTTTTAGTTTTCAGTTCTTACCATCAAAATCTTTGCAGGCTTTTGTCATACAATAATATCTTATTTTCTAACATAGGTAATATCTCTAAAGAGCCAGTCGGAGGAGCCAAGCAGAGGTGTATGTTTATATGCATGCATGCTCAACTATGCACAAAAGCATGGAAAAATAGAGCATATTTAATTCAGCTTCATCAAACCAAACTTGCAATGGACCTTTAATGACTTATCCCAGTTGGGCCATATTATCAGTACCATGTTATATACTGTTTTATATGGTTCAGGATAACAAAGCTCTGGCTTCGTGTACCTGTGGCACTCAAATCTCTGCCAGCGTATTCTATAAGTAAGGGGGGGGGGGGGGGGCAACCTACATTGTTTCTAAAAGTTTTAAATCCCCAGCTGTGCTGCTGCTTGTTCCTAGTAAACATACTTTCAATTATTTCCTAGTTAGAGGCACTGAGTGTTTTATTATCAGTCAGTGGTGTCTTTATTAATGAAGGGATTATGATTCTGGGGCCTAACTGCAGTTTCACCATCCATCACAGCAACCACTGATTGTGCATGATAGTAGTGGAGAAGCCACAACCACTAGAGCCCTTCATCACTGTGGCCGAAGGAGGTTTTTTTTTTTTACCCCCAAACATTGGACACGATGATGGTAGTCAAGGTTCCTAAAATGCCACTGGGATGCCTTCTATAGGCCCTAATTGGCTTGAGCCTGATCAAGTCTTTTTTTCTTTGATACCCTGATTACGCGCACCTCTTATAAAATTACAAAAGATTTTACAGGAGAGAATCAATCCCTAGCACAAATAAGCCAGTATGAAGCTACCTGGGCAATAACAGGCCATTCTGAAGCTATTAGAGGAGATACTAATATCAACTGGAGGGAGAAGAAACAAGTATTGAAATAGAAATCAAAAAGTTAACAGCCATGCTGACCTGGCCATTTAGTCACTTTCTGACAGACAAGCTAATGATGGTCTATGGACCTTCACACACCTTGCCAGGACATGGGTGTTCTTGTGTAGACACTATGTCTATCCCTGGTTTACAGCAGGTATGGGAAGGGTGTGAGCAGGTGGTAATATCTGTTGTCACATGCTTGTAAGGCACAGGATGGATGAAGGTGGGAGGTGTGTAGGCATTTTTGATATCCTGAGAGATACAGGTATACATACATATAATGAGATGCATGGAACATTCCTCATCAGGCTTACGAGGGGTTAAAGCTGCGAAGCGGTGGTAACAGAGTGATGGTCTGCAGGTGAGGATTACCTGTCACATGTTCCATCAGTGATTGCAAGAGCTGGTGACCCTCACAGAGATCTCTGTGTATTGCCCTTTAAAATGTAAAAAAGCTCTGAGCGGTGCCTGCTCCAGCTACAACCCACCCACAGGACAGCAGCCCAGAGTGTGAAAGAAGAGTCACTTACGTGTCACTTACAGGAGAGTATCAGCATGTAGGTAGCAGGTATCCAGAGAGGATGGTGAGGAGCAATGAGAGGGGGTGGGAGGAGAGACCTGTCAGATGTCTGCACACTCGCTGTGTGAATCCTGCTCTCTATCTCTCTCTCTCTCTCTTTCTCTTCCCCCTCCTTCTCTTTCTCTGCTCCTTACTCTGCCTCCAATATTCCCTTTTACTGACCCCCTCTTACTCTGTCTTCACCTATCTACTGACATCTCCCAATCACTGTTTTCTCATTTCTAGTGACCCTCGTTTCTCCCTTTCTGGCCCCAAATCTCTTCCTGTCTTCACATCCCTTCTGGCCCCTCTTCTTCTCAGTTTTCACCTCTCTGGGGACCTTTCTTCCTCCCTTTTCCAGCTCTCTACTGACCTCTCTTCTGACTTCTCGTTCCCCCTTCTCTGCACCTCTGTACTATCCCCTTCCTTTCTTTCTCTAACTTCACCTGTCTGATGGCCTTTCTACGTCTCCTTGTCTCTATTGACCCCTATTCCTCTGTAGTGACCTCTGTACCTCTCACTCTTCTATTCCTTTTTACCTGTCTATACTGACTCCCATTCCTGCTTTACCCCAGTCCTCAGTTGCTATGCACCCCAACTTATCTACCACTAAATTTCTCCCCACTTTCTCTCACTCACATTCCACATTTATGTCTCCCTCAAATGCTTTGAGACTCAGGTCCCTCCTGCCTCAAAATTGCCCCCCTCTCTCCTTGGCTCTTCTTATACCACTCACTCCCTGTCTTCCCCCGTCACACATCCACTGCCTCTCCACATAGGCATAAAATGGAAAGAGAGGTCTCTGGAGCCTGTCTGAGGCAAGTGCTGGACTTGGCCGAGGTGCAGTCCCCCCAGAGCCCCAGGAGATTAGGTTCACTGGAGAAAATCTCGCAGCTTGAGCGGGAGAAATAAGAGATCTCAGCAGACGGACGGACTCATTATGGGAAATCAGCTGCTGTTGCTAGGAAACCAAATTCTTTTTTATCTAGAATCTGCCAGCAACAGAAAACAAATTATTCCAAATCCTTCTCACACCCCGCAGCCCAGCACCTTCTGCTGTTCCCGTGCACACACACTGTGCTGTCACTGTAGCTCTGCTAATACATGCACATACACTCCTCTTATCCATGCACTTTGCATCCTTTGCGACACTTGGTCTGAGTGAGCAACACTGTCCTTGATTGTCCACTCCACGACAGTGATTAGTTGCTGTCGTGTCTCCTATTTCTGTTCATTATGCTGATCTGTTATTCCTTTGCACATTCAGTGCCAAGATAATAACACACAAATAGTGATAATCTTTTATGTCTTTATTGACATTGCTGGTGGAAAAAGCAAGTAGACAATTTAATTTAATAACAAGTTGTTCCTCCTTTGGCAGCAATAACCTCAAACAAGCTCTTCTGGTATCTGCAGATCAGACCTGCACAATGTTCATGAGGGATTTTTGACCATTTTTCATTACAGAACCGCTAAACTCCAAAGCCATGAGTGATGTGAACAGCTCCTTTGAGGTCATTCCACAGAATTTCCATTGGGTTAAGGTCTGGGCTTTGACTGGGCCACTCCCTTTTGAAGACATGTTTAGGGTCATTGTCCTGCATCACCTAACTTCTACTGAGCGCCACTTGGTGGACAGCCGACCTATCATTATCCTGTATGATGCCTTGGTAAACTTGGGAATTCATTGTCCCCTCATTTATGGCAAGCTGTTCAGGCCCCGAGGCAGCAAAGTAGCCACAAATGATGATGCTCCCTTCGCCATACTTCACCATTCAGAGGATGTCTTCATGTTGGTATGCAGTCCCCTTTTTATGCCAAACGTAGTGCTGCATTCGTTTTATCAGTGCATAAAGCATTTCATCTCTAGCGTTGTGGGGTACTAAGGTGCACTTTGGCAGACATCAGGCGTGCAGCAATGTTTTTATTTTGTAGAGCAATGACTTCCTCTGTGGTATCCTGCCATGGACTCCATGCCTGTTCAATGTTTTGTGTGTGGTAGACTCATGAACATATATTAAACCCTTTAGCTGTTACTCTAGTGTTCTTTTTTTTACCTCATTGAGCATTATGCATTATGCCCTTGGAGTCATCTTGGCTGGACGCCACTTCAAGGGAGTGTTCACTTACTTTTCCTTGCCACTACACTGTGCTGCTAGTGCATCCTTTGCTTCAATGATTCAAGGGTTAAACAATGTTTAATGTTCCTTTAAGGCCATATTAACTACATTGGAAGAATTCTCCCATTCAGCTGCTTTGGAGAATTTTTCCAACTTGGCTATATTGGCCTAAAGCTTGAAATTCCCTTCTCTATTCCCTGCAATCCACTCTATAATGAGTAGAACCTATAGTGTCCACTGTTCACTCCAGCTAAGCATCACAGGTCACAGTTTGGCTCTGAATGCTTGATTAATTTAATGTAAAGACAGATGACATTCACTAACATACATACATCAAACACCCATGACCTTCACTGGAGTTACAAATGCTAACTCACCTTCCTAAGTTAGTCTTATGACACCAAAAGAGTTAATAATTCAGCATGTGGAATCCCAAAAGAACTGATCTAAAAGGACATTTACAGAACATAATGAAACACTTCACACTATATCCACATTGTTCTAAAATCCCATTAAAAGCAAAGCCCCAAGGGATTCATATTTCTTTTTAAAGACCGTCTAATTCATATTCGATAATATGATCTGAAATGTCAGTGGCGGACACTGTGATTCCCGAAATATCTTGGTTTTTTTGCACTGCTCGTTCAATAACTGGTTCTTATTTTCTATTCGACAAGCTGGTTGTATTAATGGGTGTGAACATTAATGAATATTAATGATAATATTAATGGGAAAGTCAATACTGGATGTGGAATACTTGATCTGGAGACTGCATTGAATATGCAGATATGGATATGCAATATAATATAATAAATTATCTTAGATTGGCTCTGGAAAAGAATATATTTACATTCAAAATCAAAGTAAATTATAATGAGCAAAAACAGATAAACCTCTCAACATCAATGGTTAGGACCATGCTGCAGCTGTTGTGGACTACATTTCCCAGTCTCAGCCTGCCAATAGATGTGCTCTTCAATTTTTTTCCATTCCTCTCCCGGTGCTAATATAAAGCATTCCTTTGTAGTTAAGCAGCTGCAGGAGAATATTGATTTTTTTTTTCTCCGATGGGTTATCCTTTTTCCGAGAGATAATCCGCGTCTAATCCATCTGTCTTCACACACTGAATAACCACAAAAATCGAATTCTGGAGGCAGACTGCAAGCGGCAATCAGTGGGCACTGTGGCAGATATTCAGCCTCACTAAAATGAGATTGATCATTCACCGAAGTTTGTTATCTGCCGCAATAACAGATCAGTGGCGCAGCTTGATACCAGCAACGCGTTTTGCGACCATCAATATTAGAAGAAACCCTTGGCCGTGAAACACTTCTTCTAAGCTTGGTGGTTTCAAATGCATTTTTTTTTCTTGTCACTTTTAATGTGTATCTTTTCAGGGGAGGTGGGGAGAGACTGTTGCAAAAAACAAGGCAAAAACGTTAATACATTTTACAAAATCAAATAAGAACCAGTGTGCTACGAAGATATGGCAATGAGGGGAGGAGGTGAAGAACCTCTCCCACCCAAGACATCTGTGGTACAGTTTGCTAGAAAACAGCATCATTCACCGAAGTTTGTTATCTGCCGCCATTGCGTTCTCCACCATTGCCGGTGTATAAATCAATGACCTACTATAATCATATATTTTGTTGCCTTTCCTACAAATAAAGGCTAGTTCATTGTCATTTAGAAACAGCGTCAGTCTACAGGAGAACTGATACTAATGTAATTCTTTCATAAAGTAGAGATAGAATTCAGAAAGAAGTTCAATGAGTTGACTCACACATACCTCCCAACATCTCAAATTTCCAAAGAGGTACACTTTCATTTTTGTGGGAGTGGCTGAAGGTTGGGCTGTATTGAAGGCCATCTTTCCTCATGGGCAATCTGTGATTTTTTGGGTAAAAAAAAAAAATATATATTTTTTTTTTACTTTTTTTTTCCATGTCCGAGAAAAACAAAAACAAAACTTCCTGTCATTGCCACCAGATTTGAGGGAGGAGGGAAGAAGACAGCACGGAGGAAACGGCCGGGGACACAGAGCTGCCAGGAGGTGAGTACTGGGAAAGGGAGAGGAGGGTGGCATTTAATGGAGCACAATAACGCTGGCATACTAATGGCAAAAGAACACTGGCATATTAAATTTCAAAATAACACTAGCATATTTTTAGGCAAATTGGCTGGGGCATATTAAATGGCAAACTAATACCGGCATATTATTGGGAAATTGGCTGTGGCATATTAAATGGCAAAATAATACTTGCATATTAATGGGCAAATTGGCTGTAGCTTATTAATAGCAAAAGAACACTGGCATATTCAATGGCAAAATAATAATGGGATATTAATGGGCAAATTGGCTGTGGTCATTAATGGCAAAATAATACTGGCATATTATTGGGCAAATTGGCTGTGGCTTATTAATGGCAAAATAACACTTTCATATTATTGGGCAGAATAATATTGGCATATTATTGGGCAAATTGTCTGTGGCTTGTTAATGTCAAAATAATACTGGCATAATATTGGGCAAATTGGCTGTGGCTTATTAATGGCAAAATAATACTGGCATATTATTGGGCAAATTGGCTGTGGCATACTAATGCCAAAATAACACTGGCATATTAATGGGCACATTGGCTGTGGCATATTAATGAGCAAACTAACAGTGTAATATTAAAGGGCAAGGAAATATTTTCATGGGCATGCTGTGGCATATTTATTGGACAGATTGGCACATTTTAATCGGCAAACACTGGCATATGTTAATAGGTGGCATGTTAAAGGAACACTAATTGTTATATTTCCTTGTGCTTCTAATACTGAAAGGTCTCTCTCTGCGCTAGCAGCAAGAGACCCACGCATTCTACAGACAGAGCAGGGCGAGCCTCCGCTCTGATTGGCTGTGCGCGTGCTGTCAGTGTCAGCGCATGACAACCAGGAACTGCTGTGTCTCAGATGTGAGAGAGAGCAGAGAGTAAATCCCCATGTATCTTTTACGATACACGATCCGTTTACTCCAGAATCTCATAACATGTTTTTTAACCCTTGCATCCTTCAAGGAAGTAAGGGTTAAAAAACTGTTTAGTGGTCCTTTAATAGGTACCTGACAGTGGCTTATTTTAATTGGCAAAGTGATGCTGTGGCATGTTCTGTGTAGCAAAATAACATATATTATGGGGGAAAGTGACACTGTGGCATGTTCTGCAGGGGCAGTTCTGTGGGGTTCAGTGACACTGTGTTATGTTCTGTGGAGAAAATTGACACTGTGGCATGCTAAATTATGTGGGTTCAATATGAGTGTAAGCCAAGTGCTGTGGGTATTGTATGGTGCTGTGTTCAGGGTCAGGGCTCAACAAACCCACGGTGCAAGGTCACTATGGCAACCAGGAAATTCAACCTGGCACCTGGGTATATTTATCCCCGTTGCCCTCGCCGCTGGGATAAAAAAAAATCATCTTTTAAACAGCAGTGTGCGAGGAAGCAAAGTGTGTGCACTGGCTGCACAGACTTCCTGCTCCGTCCCCTTGTGCACCGTGCTATGGTGTCTGAGCACTGGGTGCTCAGGAGGGTCAGAGATAAAAAACAGTCTGTGCCTGTGTTAGAGGCACAGACCAAGATGGAACTGAAACATCCCCTTTCCCTGCAATGAGATACAGCAGCAGGGAGGGGGAACATATTTATAGATAAATGTGTTGTTGTTTTTTTGACCCCCTAGGGACAAGATCTTTTGACCTTGACTTTCCCTTGGTGACAAGGGCTGTTTTTTTACATTTCTGGGGTGTTTTTGTTTAGCTGTAATTTCTTCTTTCTCACATTCTGTACCCTCACAAATTATATGTTGTTTTTACCATCATAACAAGGGCTTTCATTAGATACCATTATGTTCATCATATCTTATAATTTACTACCAAAAAAATCATAAAATATGATGAAATTTAAAAAAACAAACACTTTTTCTAACTTTGACCTAAAAAATAGTTTACACAAATACAATCATTAAAAAAGACCCCATCTAAATAGTTTCTATATGTTGCCCCGAGTTAAGAAATATGCTTGCTTCTTTTGCCGTTTTTTGCTAGTTTTAGGGCAAAATCCAAAAATTGTGTTTTTTGTTTTTTTTCCTACATTCACCTTCCCCATGACATGTCAGGCACGTCCATTGTCGGCAACAGAGTTGGCGGCTGGACGTGCCTGACATATCCTTTACCGCGAAGGTGTTAATCTTAAAAAGAAATAAAAACTTGCTGACTTGTGTGTGTGTATGTATGCGTGTATGTGACTAACTACCTGTGTGTGTGTGACAGACTCTGTGTGTGTGTGTGTGTGTGTGTGTGATAGACTGACTGCGTGTGTGTGACAGCCTGACTGTGTGTGTGTGTGTGTGTGACAGACTGTGTGTGTCTGACAGACTGACTGTGTGACAGACCTACTGACTGTGTGTGTGTGACAGACTGTCTGTGTGTGACAGACTGACTGTGTGTGTGACAGACTGACAGCTTGTGTGTGTGTGACAGACTGTGTGTGTGACAGACTGTGTGTGTGACAGACTGTGTGTGTGACAGACTGACTGCGTGTGTGACAGACTAACTGTGTGTGAGTGTGTGTGACAGACTGACTGTGTATGTGTGTGACAGACTGACAGACTGTGTGTGTGTGAGAGAGGCAGATTGACTGACTGTGTGTGTGTGTGTGTGTGTGTGTATGCGTGTGTGTGACAGACTGTGTGTATGACAGACTGACTGTGTGTGTGACAGACTGACTGTGTATGTGTGTGACAGACTGACTGACTTTGTGTGTATTTATGGGGGTCCTGTGTCTGGCATAGCTAATATGGCTCCTGTGTGTGGCATATCTAATGGGGCTCCTGTGTGTGGCATAGCTAATGGGGCTCCTGTGTGTGGCATGTCAAATGTGTAAACAGGGGGTGGAAACCAATATGCAGGGTAACTATGCCACAATACAGGAAAAACGGTGAGGAACACACCTGGCAGGAAATATTGGTACTGACACAGAAGGCAGATAGTCTCACTGGAAAATGTAGTCCAATCGGTAGTAAACGGTAACAGTACAGTTCATAATATGCACGAGTAGTAGTATACAGCACCGTTACAAAGCGGCACTACGGGTGAGGAGAATAATCTGGGGAAACGCCAGGTAAAATGGAAGCCAGAAGAGAAGCAACGTCAGCCGGTGCAAAGGTCGGGGGCACAAGCACAGGAGAGTAGTCAAAAGGAAATCCGAGGTCCGGGGCACAGGCAAGGTAGCGGTAAACCAAGACAATCCAAATCGGCTGTAGTAAACGGAAGGTAATAAGGCAGGATACACGAGAATCACTCAGCGCCATACTGAATGCAGAGTTTCCTTTTAAATCCTCGCGGGCCTGACGTCACGCGCCGTGCGTCGCGTGTTCTGCTCGTTGTCAAGGGGATAGTAAACTCTTGCAGGAGAGTATTGTATTGTGCCCAGAATGGAGGAAATTGTGATCGTCTGGATTCTAGGATATTCCGGTGAATTACTTCTTCGGGGAGTCTGACAGTGTGACATAATTTGCGGGGCTCCTGTATGGCATATTTAAATGGGCCATCTAACTGGCATTACAAAGGAATCTGTTTGGCATGTTATTGGAGGAAATTCAGGGGGGTAACATCCGCACCGTGCGACACTGACCCTAGTGAAGCCTCTGGCCTTTGCTAGCGGTTCACACAGTGATGCGCACACCAGACGGCTATTTAAGGTATAGGCATGTCCTGCAGATCGATGTGTGCTTGTCACTGCGTGCGCAGTAGCCCTGCCCCCTTCCAGGCGTGGGTGTGTTTGCTGCTGTGTGTGCATTTTTAAGGCCACAGACATGGGCATCCGCAGAAATCTTAGTCAGGGAGGGGCATATTTTTACTGTCATTATATGCCAGGATTTAGCCATTCAGTATGCCAGGATATAACCCCTCAATATGCCTGGATTTAGCCATTCAATATGCCAGGATTTAGCCATTTAATATGCCAGGATTTAGCCATTTAATATGCCAGGATTTAACCTCTCAATATGCCAGGATTTAGCCATTTAATATGCCATGATTTAGCCATTTAATATGCCAGGATTTAACCCCTCAATATGCCAGGATTTTGCCACCCAATGCCTGGTTTTGCCACTCTATACCAGGAATTTCCCCATAATTTGCCAGTATTACTTTGCCCATTTGCCAATATTATTTTGCCCATTTGCCAGTTTTTTTTGTCCGTCATTTGCCCCCCCCCCCCTTTCCACAGTACTTACCTGTATCTGCTCATTGGCCGTCTCCTCCAAAATGTTTCCTGCACGCACAGTGCATGCGGGAAATCCAGCCACCGAAGTCACTTCCGGCGGCTGTAAAGAAAATCCGTTGGATGGGAATCTGACGGCTGCTGCCCGAAACAGCCCCAAGAATGAATAGGCCCTGGGCCCCCTGGAGTGACGGGCCGGGTTGCAGCTGCGACCCCTGCACCAATGGTAGGTACGCCACTGGGTAGAGGTTAATACAGTCAAGAATTTTAAGCATGCTTGGGATAGGTATAAGGCTATCCTAGATATAAGATAAGGCCAGGGACTAATGAAAGTATTACTGTACTGAGAGGGTAGTGGATACATGGAATGGCCTTCAAGTAGAATTGGTAGAGTTTAATAGAGTGAAGGAGTTTCAGCAGGCATGGGATAAGCATAAGGCTATCCTAGATATAAGATAAGGCCAGGGACTAAAGAAAGGATTACTTTACTGAGAGGGTAGTGGATGTATGGAATAGTCTTCCAGCAGAATTGGTAGAGGTCATTACAGTGAACGAGTTTAAGCATGCATGGGATAGGCCTTAAGCTATCCTCGATATAAGATAGGACCAGGGACTAATACAAATATTTAGAAAATTGGACAGACTAGATGGGCCAAATGGTTCTTATCTGCCGACACATTCTATGTTTCTAACAGCACATGAAAAGCATCTTGTGATGCTAGGCAAGCCAAAAGACTCCATGATGCTGGCTGAGCATCACGGGAAGGATGGTCCATAGCAGCAAACAGGATTTTATTTAAAAACATAGGACCCCATATTTTATTAAATTAAGCTCACATAATATTAGCCAGGCAGTTCTGGCTGAACATTATCGGAAATAACAGCACATAAAAGAGGTCAAAAAAGAGACAGGGATGGCTTGCCATTTTCATGGATACCTAATGGCATTGTAATAGCCATTAGTTTTTTTATTTACTTCCTGGTGCGCTCTCAGTTCCATGCAGGTGCAGGTCTGCCTTCTCCTCCTGGCAGAGACCTGGACTTGTCAGTCATGCCACACTGAGAGGCAATGAAAGGGGTTCACGGGTATATGAACTCATATCCCCTCCCCTCCCCTCACCCCACACATACAAGGTCCTGCAGGTTACGCATCATCATGGGAGATAAGGGAAGACCACACCTGACACCACACCCCAAGTACAGTTGAGCACACTAAAAGATAGGGATCAGGAAAGGGGGGTGCATACTTGCATTGTTTTTTTTAAACAAACAAAAAAGATTTATGAAATGGATCACAGTTCAAATGATGCTCAGCCAGCATTATGGAAGACTTTTGGTTTACTAAGTATTATGGAAGCTATAGTTCATCTGCTACAGACATTTCCTATAAAGTTTGTTGTGAGATATAGTTCCTATGATGCCCAGTCAACAAAACGTCTTCCATGATGCTAACTTAGCATCATAAGAAGTGTAGTCCACAGCAGAAGTGAGGGAGTGTATCACAGAGCTATGCAGCAATAAAACCCACAGCAATGTGTAAGTGTGTTACAGAAGCATACAGCAAAAAAAGTCACTAATTTGCGTAGTTGATGAGAATATCAAAGAGCTCCACCGCATTAAAAGTCACTAGTTTGCGTAGTGTGTGAGAGTATCAAAGAGCTCGACAGCGAGTGTAGTGTGTGAGTGTATCAAAGTGTAGTGTGTGAGAGTCTCACAGAGCTCCACCGCATTAAAAGTCACTAGTTTGCGTAGTGTGTGAGAGTATCAAAGCTCTCCACAACGAGCGGTGTGTGAGTGTATCAAAGTGTAATGTGTGAGTCTCACAGAGCTCCACAGCATTAAAAGTCATTAATATTTGTAGTGTGTGAGAGTATCAAAGAGCTCCACAGCGAGTGTAGTGTGTGAGTGTATCAAAGTCTAGTGTATGAGAGTCTCACAGAGCTCCACAGCATTAAAAGGCATTAATGTGTGTAGTGTGTGAGTATCACAGAGCTCGCCAGCAATAAAATTACTGTACCACCGGTTCGTGCGAAAATTTTACATGTTCGCCGAACCGGTGCAAGCCGGAGATCCTTTTTTAAAAAAAAAAATCCGTGAAAAAAACCCGTGGGCAAATGCGGCAGCTGCCCGGGGCCCAAGGCAACTGCCCCGTGTGCCCCTGCTTCCCATGTGACCAGGGATCAGGACCCGGCCTTTACTCGAGCCGGAAATGACAGCAAGTCCTTTCCGGCGGCTCTATTTCCTGCACGCAGCAGGCATATTAATGATCAAATTATCAGGGGCACATTATCTGCAACATATTAAGCAGCACGTTATCAGGGGCATATTAAGCAGCACATTATTAGGGGCATATTAATCATCTAATTATCAGGGGCATATTAAGCATCTAATTATCAGGGGCATATTAAGCATCTAATTATCAGTGGCATATTAATTATCAGGAGCATATTAATCATCTAATAATCAAAAGCACATTAATCATCTAATTGTCAGGGGAAGATTAAGCATCTAATTATCAATGGCATATTAATCATCTAAATAGCAGGGGCATATTAAGGAGCATTATCAGTTGCATATTAAGCAGCTAATTATCATGGGCATATTAAGCATCTAATTATCACGGGCATATTAAGCAGCTAATTATCAGTGGCATATTAAGCAGCTAATTATGAGTGGCATATTAAGGAGCAAATTATGAGTGGCATATTAAGCAGCAACTTATCAGTGGCATATTAAGGAGCTAATAATCAGTGGCATATTAATGGATAAACTATCCAGAGGGGGCAGAATTATTTTCAGTAAGGGGCCCTGAAATTTCTGATGGCCCTGTGTAGACCAGTGGCCGCTGGACATGGAGGTCTGGCGTGCCTCCAGCTGTAACAGCACCTCTGAAAACTCTCCTCCCCCTCCCCACCTGTAACAGTGTCAGGAAACTAAGTTTCCACAACGCTGCATAATCCCTATCTCCTCGACCCTGAGCATGACATCCTGCTCTAAGGTCAGAGGGCGGGTAAACAGGACCACAGGACAGCATGAAGCCCGCGACCAGTAATTTTTTTTTACTTTTTTAAAATCTCTGGGTGTGTGAGTGTGACTGTGTGTGTGTAAATGTGAACCTGTGTGTTTGTAAATGGGAGTCTGTGTGCGTGTGTGTGTAAGTGGGAGTCTCTCTCTCTCTCTATGTAATTGTCTGTGTGTAAGTCTGACTGTGTGTGTGTTCATGTGAGTCTGTGTGTGTACATGTGACTGTATATGGACATGTGTTTTTAAGTGGGAGTGTGTGTGTGTGTCTAAATGTGAGCCTGTGTGTGTGTAAGTGTGACTGTGTATGTATGTGTGTCTCTTTAGTGAACTGGAATTTGAAATTGAAGACCAGGGTATCCAAACTGAAAGCATAGTTTGCTTAGAGAATTCTTCCAGCTTGTCTACTTTGGCCTTAAATTTGAAATTCACTTTTAATAACCCACATGATATAAATTGTAGAAAACAAAGTCGGAACTGGTTAATACATTTTTTGAATCTCACCACTGGAGTTATGCTGTATCACCATTGCTGTCTGGCTCACTATATAATGATGGGAGATATGCTATACAACTGCCAGTGCTTTGTGTATACCTGACTACTAAATATAATTTTTAGAGGTGGAGTAATTTCTTTTATTCTAGCCTTCGGCGCAAAAGATGCTAGCTATGGCTCTGGCGATAGGCTGCCACCCCCTGCAGTTTTCATTCTCCTTTCTAAGAAAGTGCTGTCATTGGTCATTACTGTGCAATCAGATTCTGTTGAAGTTCTTAGAATGCGGAGGGGCCTGATTTCAGCCAGCTCTGTGGGCTATGGTGTTACACAAGAAGGAGGACTTGGGGAGATAGACAGGATTGTTGCTATAGGAACAGCAATAGCAGTGCTACACATTTTATGCTATTTTTAAAAGATAGGAAATGTTGACGAAAAAACTGGTCTGACAGATCTGTTTCTTTTTATTTACTTTACATGGAACTTATCTAAAAATATGTTATTGGACTCTGTAGGTGAAACTGCCCCTTTAACAACATCTTTTTCATTCTGTTGTCTAATGTCTTCCTTTGAGAAAATCGGAACTCCGAGTTTCAGACCACTTCATTGAATAGCCCAAGAATTCCGGCTACTGGGGAAACACCAAAGTGCTTACAAATTGCCATGACAATTGACCAGGAGGATAGAGACTCATGTATGGAGAGTATAGAGACTCCGGTATGGGGAGGATAGAGACTCATGTTGGGAGGACTTCAGCTACTGCGAAAATAGCCTAAGTCCTACCTAAATAAATAAATTGGGGCCCTGAGGCCAGCGGACTGCAAGTAGCCCAGGTCCCAAGAATATAATTAAAAAAACTGTCCCATGGATCCCCTATATTTAAATAATTCCCACCCCCCATGGAGTTCAGGGGCTGGCCTAATGCTCCCATACCTGCTATATAAAAATAATATACCCCCATGGTTTTGGGAGCTGGCCCAATGGCCTTCGAATCCCCTATACAAAAATAATATCCCCCCATGGTCTTCATGGGATGGCCCAATGCCCCAAATACCTTATATAAAAATATCCCCTCATCTGGTTCAGGGCCTGGCATAATGCCCCCACACCTGCTGTATAAAAATAATGTACCCCCATGTTTTTGGGGGCTGGACTAATGCCCCCCCAATCCCTAATACAAAAATAATATCCCCCATGGGGTTCAGGGGACAGCCCAATGCCCCAAATATCTTATAAAAAAATATCCCTTCATGGGGTCCAGGGCCGGCATAATGCAACACAGTGGGCAGCCAGAGCAAGTAGTTCTGGCCTCCAATGTATTATATTGGGGGCTTGGAGCTATTACCAAGCCCCATGTAATATAGAGAAGGGCTCAGGCCACATGCCTTGTCCCCCAGTATGTATAACAGGAGCCATTTGGCCGGATCCCTGTCCAATTAACTATAGGTGGGGGGTCAGGGCTACTTGCCTGGCCCCCCATAAATATGAGTTTATTGGACACATATCTAAACCTTTAGGAGTTTTGTAGCTGTGCAATCATAGGTCAGTCACATAAAAGTACCAGCTGAAAGTCAAGAGGAGACAGAAGTGCCAACAGTCTCTGGTTCAGGTTCCAGGGGTCCTTTTAAAGTGAGCAATTGGCCCTATCAAGTGGGTGGCTATGGAAAATGCATATGGAAGGACAGCAGTAAGTTCAGTTCTACGCTGCAGGGTCTACATTACAAACATTCAATTAGAGAAGCAACCTGGTCATTCTATCGAAGGTGCAGCATTAAACAGGATAAAGCTCTCCTTCCCCTTTAAGATACATAGATTATTTTGCAGCTTGATTTAATGCTATTGTTTACTGATCCCACCTAACATATTATGCATTAGGTCTGCCTGCTGGGAGTGAAAAATGAATGTACACATTTGAAAAAAAACACATTTATATATTTAGCAGCCATTTACTTGGGATTTAAATTGCTGGAGAGAAAGTGATAGTGAGAATCCCCAGCAGCAGGATGTTGTGATATATGGAATGTTCACACAAGACTTCTAGCTAGACTGAATCCCACGGAGATGATATATTTGTTAAAGGGACAATACCTTAAAAAAATGTTATTTTATTTCATTTTAAACACAAAATACTATATTTTCTTGAATATACGACAAGATTCCCCCCCCCCACCCATAAATCTTATTTTTAAGGTTGTCTTATAATCAGACCTCAAATAGAGGTCTGACTAAAAGACTAGGATCCGGAGACCTGGATCCTCCTTGCAGGCAGCCGGTAGATGTCTGTGCAATGAGTGCAAGCTTCCTCCGATGCTGCCCTGCACTTCTGCCAGGACCAGGACTTCTATGATATACGTATCGGGCAGCAGTGCAGGGTGACTGTGCGCATTCCGCAGACATCTTCCGGCTGTCCCCACTAGACACAAGAGAGGGAGTCTGTGGACCATAGGGCTAAGTCGGGGGGGGGGGGGGGGCAGTGCATTTGTAAGTTTGAGGGGGGGTCAGAGGGGCATGTATGTGGGTGCATAGGCAAGTCTACGTGTCATGGGCAAGTGTGTGGATGCATTGGCAAATCTTGGGGGCAGAGAAGCATGTGTGTGGATGCATTGGCAAGTCTGGGGGTTGGAGTGGCAAGTATGTGGATGCATTGGCAAGTCTGGGGGCAGAGGGGCAAGTGTGTGGATGCATTTGCATGTCTGGGAGGCAGAGGGGAAAATAGAAGGAAATAACAATTAAATATGGAAAAAAACGGTTAAATGTGAATTCATTTTTACAAGTTTTTTTTTTGTAAATGGATTTTGAAAGTGGGGTTGTCTTATAGTCAGTGTCCTCTTACATTCAAGCAAATGCACTATTATTGGCTTGACTACTCATATGTATTATTTAAAAACAAAAAAACATCATGTTTGTCTCTGATTTTGTTCTTCCAGGATCCTGGAAGAATGGAGTCGATGGTCTGAGACATGCTAAGTTGTTCCACTCAGGTGGTGCGTCAAGGCAACAACAGTATGTATACTTCTGCCCAGACGCATGTAGCCATTTTTCTGTGAGCATGCAGAGAACTAGCCGACTTGGTCAGTGCTGGGGGAAGGAGATCCCAGGTGGTGTAAGCATGTATTTTCCTGGGCTGGTAAGTTTCTGGTACCTGTTTTTGTATGTGGATGTACAGGTTTTATTTTCTATAACCTGTGAGTCTACTGGAGTTTATTTCCATTTGGCTGAAGGATATGCATATTCCCTCTCTTGCTTTAAGTGTTGCCCATTTTCTCTGCTATGCTGTACCTATGTCTATTTTTCTTCCCAGTCCCTCTGGTATTTCCTGACAAGCGCCAGGATCTTCCTACGATGATGTCTTCTCATACTATGTTCAAGCCAAGAACTCTCCAGCAAGAGCTAGGACATTACTGAGAAGCTAGGTTTTAGAAGACTGAGTGCTGCTATAAGATTAGTGAGATAGACTGTCGGCAGATAAGAACCATTTGGCCCATGTCATCTGCCCAATTTTCTAAATACTTTTATTAGTTCCTGGCCTTATCTTATATCTAGGATAGCCTCGCGCCCACCCCACAGCAGCATCAACTAATTTTCACCCATCTAGTCCCATCAATCGATTTGTGTGGAATTCCTTCCAGCAGAAATAATTATTTGGCAGTATTCTGGAATCGTAAGACATGTTGATTCACCTCCAAGTACCTAGAAAAGTTCTGATACCAGGCTTGCAACCAATATAGTAGAATTCATCATAATACAGCTGTTTCAGTTGCTGCTCCAAAACTTGTTTATTAACATGTCCTTTTCAGCCCCATGTCTCTGATGACATTTCTAAAGGTAATCATGTTGTGATCAGCAGTAGCAGGAAACTGAAATGATCAGGGAGTATCAACTGATAACCTCACCTGTGCTCCCAAGCATGGTAAATTATTCCCTTCTCTAGACCCCAGACATGGTCTAATGACAATGGATGGGATTGGACTGTGGAGAGTCTCATGTGGCAACGGTTTAAATTATGCATGTGTAATTTAAGGTTTTTTTTTGGTGGGGGTGGGGGGTGGTTAGGGGACCAGGTGTATTGCTTTTCCTAAGGCCTACAATGCTGTTAAGGAAAGATAAAGTTGGTGGTTGTGGCAACAGCGGCAGCACTTTGGCTATTTCCAGGATGCAGGGGACTCCTACATGCACCCACAGCTGCAACGAGTGTTAGGGGAGAGGCAGCATATACCAACAAAAAGTACAAAATCAGTTCATTTAGTAAAAAGATCAACTGAAAACCTTAGGTTAAGAAATCTAGCATAAAATAATGTATAAACTGCTCAAATGGTTTGTAATTTGAGGCATTAAAACATTGACTGGTGCTGGTAACTGATTCCCAGAAAAGGCCAATTCTGAATAAATGAAAAAAAAAAAACCCTGTTAATTTTGCACACACACTTATAAGAAATAAATAAAAAAACGTTTTTATCCACTTCAGCATTGATTAGTTTTGGATGTTAAATACATCCAAAACACTATACACTATAGCCAAACTACTCCGGTCATATCATATTTAACATTGGGACAAGAAGTAGTTATGAAGGAATTGGGAGGGAAAACCAGGAGACATGAGACAATTGATTACCTTGTGATAAAATTCCTTCCATGTATAGAGAATATAGTTAGGATAAATTATACTTCACTATTAACAGAACTACAACTAACTACCTCAAGATGGTCTAAAACAGTTATTTTGCGGCTGGGTTGCATCAATGTATTAAAATCATATATCCTTCCTAAATTAGTTTATCTATTTAGAACAATACCGTATAAGGTCCCAAACAGCAGCCTGAAAGATTTGCTTTTCTCAATGTATATCTGGGCAGCTAAGAGGCCACGGATTCCCAGCCAGACCAAAAAAACAAAGCTTGTACAGGGGAGGCCTGGGTTATCCAGACCTTCGCTAAATTTATGATACTTGCCAAATGGCATGGAAAAATCCTAATAACAGTAATGGTGGTTGGCTGGGATCGAGATAAGTCAATGTAAAGATACAAATCCATCTCTGTTGCAGTGGTTGCCACAAAAATGTTATGCTAAATTAGGGATTACAGCTCGGTTGGTCGAAGACATCATGTCGGCCTGGTATAGAATTAATAAAGCATCGAAACTTGACAATCATATCTCAAAAGCAGCCCCGCTACAGATACTTACAGCCTGTACTCCAGATTTAAGGTTGGACAGATGGAAGGATGCAGGGATGAAAAAAACATCAAGGACCTTTACATAGAAGGTCGGTTGGCATCCTTCGGGGATTTGAATAAGAAATATGGCCTTCCATTCTGCGAAATGTTTAGATATTTGAGGGTTAAGTTCTTTCTTACGGCTAATCCCCCGGTGAAGGCTTCAGACTGTGACAGGTATATACTTTCCCATCCAACAAAGAACCAGGAGTCAAAGTCTATAACATTTCTTGAAACATTTGCTCTAGCTGAAAAACCTGGGGCCATTGTACGATGGGAAAGATAAATAGGGAAGGAATTTGAAATGGAATCATGGTGTAAGACATGGAGAGAAACTAGAACGGCGGTCCAATGTATAAATATTCACGAGCAATTTTTCAAAATTATCCATAGATGGTACCTGGTCGGTTGGCCAAATTTGCAATAAACCCTAATGAGTTGTGCTGGCGAGGCCAAAAAAACCCAGGGACACAGAGACATATTTAGTGGGAATGTGGCATACAAAAAAAAATGAGCGGATCTATTCTCAGCCATGTTTGGATACGACAGGGAGATTGCTACCCCAGACATATCTATTCCATCTAGTCTTACCATCCACAGACAGATCTACCAGAAATGTAAGTATTAACATTTTATCTGCCTTCAAGATATGTTTGTCCAGATACTGGAGAGGCACAGAGGTCCCACTTTGGGGGGAAGTGAAAGCTCAAATTGAATTTCAAGAAGTATCCGAGAAACAATACGTTGGACAAGATACAATAAGGAGAGAGACCTATAACAAGATTTGGTCTGGATGGACCCTTACAGACACAAATGATAATACATTTTTTTTATATATAAACACACACACACGCGGGATTAAACTATACCACGAGAGTTGAACCTCGGTCATGATTAATCTTGACCGCACGGAAGCATAACTGCGGTTCTCCTATATTCCGCGTGACGGGGCCCCTCCTAGTCTTTTTATAGATTGTAAGAATAGATATTGCCGTTTGTTTGTCTGCTGCTGAGTGTGTGTGTGTGTGTGTGTGTGATGTTAATAGAGGAAAAGATTTATATAACAATGTATTATGCAGCTAAAAACAGGTCATCAGACTGAATGTTACTATTCTGTTATTGTATGATAAAGAACTTTTTATTTCTGTACATGTTAAAAAATGACATACATGCTATTTATTGTTATATTTTTATACATACAAAAACTAATAAAGAAAAAAAAGGAGAATAAATTTTGGTATGTGACCCCTGAGATCTACTCCAAAACCCCTCATGTTCTGATTGGATGATGTGTATGTCCATGGGTAGGTGTAGCCATGTAGAATGGCATAATGGAATGATTATATACGTAAATTATGCTATTTTGGTTATTGGATAATGTACCAAGGCTTGCACATTTGTATTTATGAAGATGTATAGAAATGTTTTAAATCTCTTCTATGATAATGTTATGAATGTCTTATTTTGTTAAAAAAAAAAAAAAACAAAGTAAACAAAAAGAAAGCGCTGATACACATGGGAGTCATATAGTTCCAATCTACAAAAGAAATGACAGCAGAATTAAAACGAACAAACAATGCAAGAGGGCTGGAAAGCTGCACTTTATTGATGGTCCCAAGCCACGGGGAATTAAGGTACAGCACACATTACGGTAAACTGAAACAAATTGAAGGAGGCTCTGGCTAAAACGGACAGAAGGAGCAGTGCACGTCTGTTAATGGGCAAGTTTGTGTTCAACAAGCTTGTAGTGGGATCCACAAGACGGGCAACGTTGAGGCTCTCCCTGGTGCAGCCAGAACCAGATTACAGCGGTGTTGTCTGGCTCACCTGTTGGCAGACATGACAGTTATTTTAAATTTTTTTTTAATCAAATTAACTTCACAAATGATCTGTATTGAAGTGAAAACTAGATATCATGTTAGCGGTTTGACCTGATATTTAAGTCTCTCTGCATGCACTGAATTCTACAGAATGTGAAACAGATATAATGCTGCTGCAACTTAATTATTTGAATAACAAAAGCTGCTCAGAAGGTGGGTATTTAACCTCTTTAGTACACCTAGAGTGCAAAATAACATTAGTGAAACCAGGAGTACCCAAAGTGAAATACCATGCAAAGAGTATATATGTAATTTCTTGACAAATATCCACTTCTCATACAGTGACAGGCCCAGTAGACTACAAATTTGCCTACTTACATTTGACAGAATAATCCAGTGCTCAGTATTTATGCATTTGTAATTAATCCACAAATGGCGATATACAGGAACCTCGATCCAGCTTTTTTTTTTATTTATTTTTTTTGCTACGTGTGAATTTCCCAAAGATGGGTAAAAATAAATAGGAGTTTACTGTCCACTTTCTTCTTGCAGTAACAATCTCAAGGAGATGGAGATCAATATTATCTCTTAGTTGGGGTGAGATCAGTAATCAATTACTCTTTCAAATGAAAAAAAGGAATTTGGCTGTTTGAAGACTATTAGTCGGTTTTACCAGTTAACGTTTTTCCCCCCCATGTGAGAAATTACAAAAGAAGATTCCTATTGGGTATCCGTCACAAAATTATCAAAGTATATTATTTTTATTGTGTTGTTGGCACTGGTATTCAAACACACATTTAGCATGGCATTTCACTTTGGGCACTCCAGTTTACCCAACTGTTACACTGGCATAGTTGACCACAGTGAATATGAAAAATAATATCTATATTTGGCAAAACTCAATACTTTGTGAATAACAGCCCTATATGTGAGCATTTTTGCCATACATTCTAAACCAAACTCTGCAAGTCACAAACAGTAATTTTGATCAATTTTATTATTAGGCAAATTGTTTCTGTATTTTCAGGACTCCTGTGACTTTTCACTTTTAAAACAAGAAACAGTCAATGTTTTGGATTTAAAAAAGTAAATAAGTATAGAAATACAACAGCGGGACATATTTTCAAAGGCAGGATCCTTTGGGCGACTTACAGGCTCCAACAAAATGGTGCCCACTACTGCACTTACTGTTCTATCTTTGGTCAGACCCAACCACTGAAGCAAGACAAAAATGAAAGCGCCCAGACCTACCCAAAGAACATGGAAAAGTTCCTCTAAGTGGTAATATTTATATGATATTAGAATAACATTATGTGCGGGTAAATAAAATATACTTGTACTAAAGCTGTCCTATAAGGATTCCCCTCAACCTAGTTTATTCTGCAAATGCAGTGAAAAGTGTTTAAAAAGAAGCTATGCATTTTACTGAATTATGTATAAAGAGAAAAATAGGTTTAAAATATAAGTTGTGTCTCCTGTTCATAACATCACGTTGAGGCTTAATATGAAGATTACACATTTCCCAATAAAAGCAGTTAATTTGCATATCAAGCCACGAGGTGATGTCATAAATGGGCAACAACACAAACACAAACACATTTAAAAAACATTTTTGGTCATCACCCCTCTAAACCTTTTCAGTTAGGTAATAAAGGTCAACTTCACCCTACTCATCCCGAGAGCACTTTAGTCTTTGTTTACTCTCTTTTTATCTACATTTTTGAGTACGACTATGTCTTCATAGACTCACAGATGCAGCCTACGATTCTTTTGTTGGTTATGGAAGGGACAATATGAGGATCTTCCTTGGTCCCTCCATAGGGTCGTGGTGGTAGTATGCTGTATGGATCCTGTAAATAAAAAAAGAAAAAGCTTAGTACTAAGACATGTAAAATTTTGAATAGGTCAAATAAATGATATTAGAAGGAAAATTCCCAGCAATCTAGTACTTTGTCAATATGCAGAATCCATAAGGTTTCTTTAAACGTTTAATATAGAGCAGAACAAAATCGTAAAAGTCGCCAAACATGGCAAAATAACTTGAAATGTCAATGATAAGTCCACTGGAGTGAGTGACTGCCAATATATGGCTGACTGTCTAAACTGTTTTATGTTAATACATACACAATGATAAAATAAAAGATAGCTTGTATCTCAACCAGTTAACAAAAATACCTCTTTCCCCAGGTATAGGAATTCAATCACAGACCGACAGAAAGGTTTAAGGAAATAATTAAACAGAATATGGTAGGCTGTAGGTTCTTCACAAACAACTCTCCACTTAATGTAAAAAGGGGGTCTACCCCCTCCAGCAAAAAAAGTTTAAATCAGGTAGAAGGTCAATCCTCCTAGCTGTAGTGTTCAAAAGATAATGAAGTCCAATTAAAATAAAGACCCAGCGGCTATCATCTCACAAAGCTGTGCTGCATAAAGCGGTTCTATTATTGGGGTCCAAGCCTGTCAACCAGCAGCTTTAAGGTGAGAAATATCACGATTTACAAACCGGTAATTACGATCATGATTTGGCAGTTTGGACTTCTAATTCAATGTAAATATATTTAGAACGATGCATCAGTAATTCTCGTGAAAACCATAAGATTGATAGTGAAATCCAACACTAAAATGATGCTTCTTTAAATAAAATAAAAAAAATACACTGTGCCCCTTTTCCCGTATAGATCAGACTTGTTTTTGCAGATACATTCAACTCTACATCTGATTAGGTTCCAGTTCCCTGTATTGATTTCATATAAAATCAAGTCTCTCTCACTGGGCCTGCAGTGGATGATAATCAGCATCCGGGTCAGCCTGAATCCTTCATGCAGTAGCCCTATTTTACACTTGAGTTTCTATAACAGACTAAAACAAGCTTATTCAAAAACAGGAGCACAAGTAAAATAAGCTGTATCCCTTTAAATTGTTGCTCAATGGACTTTATAACTGTACAGGTGTCAAATAACATTGAACACTTAAATGTTCACTATAGCAGGGAAAGTTCTGGGTTTGGCAGCTGGTTTCAGAGCTTTGCTACATTCTCTAGGAACAAGTAGCGACTTCACACCACCAGCAATTACCCATTTGACTCTCACAGTAAGGTCACTTAGCTTGTGATTTCCTGGTTATACTTGTCCCTATACCTCATTTCAACATCAATTGCAGTTCAATAGACTCATGACCAGCAAATGAGCATTGTGAATGTAAATCAACACAAGAGGTGTTAAACACCAGAGTATAAAAGTTTGAAAGATAAAAGTGACAGTGATTTGCTTTAACTGGCCAAGGACAGGAAAGGGTACCAATGTTTGACCAGAACTAAAGGCTAATTTATATGGATGGAATTTGTCTCTGGATAGCAGTACTTACAGCACCGTGGGCTTGTGCAGTCATGATCTCTTTTTCCAAACCAGTAGCTTGTTCCTGGTCAGTTGGCATACCTAAAAAGGAAATACAACATTCAGAAATTCTGTAAACAACATTAGGCGCATTGGTACTACAACATTGGTCAGAGATATAAAGTTAATCAGAACATAAATATGTATATTATTAGATGAAGCACACAGTGCAACCGCCACTGTTAGATAGAACCCATCTCTTTTACTGCAAAAACACAAGTGATCAAAAATTCTAAATCAAAAAGGACACAATTTTTTCACTTGTGCTTCTAATAGAGGCACAAGTGAAAAGTTGGTTGTCCCTAGTATGAGAATAAACTGGCATTTAGTTTTTCTGCCATGCTTCTCTGGGAAGCAGGCAATCAGGTTGGTGACTGTCTTTCTCTGAAAGTGTTTTTACATGTGATTTAAGGAAGCAAGAGGAAAAATAAAAGTGTAATTCTCCTTTTAAAAAATACATTAGTTCTATCAATCCTGAATAAAAATGACTGAATTTGTAATAAACAAATTCATGGAGATAGATAATCGTGTGACATTAAAGTTAAGAAAAAGGCATGGATGCAACACAGAGATCAGTGTCAGTCACCATGTCACACTTATCCTGAGCTGGCACTGGACACCTCAAGTATCATAAATGATTAATGAAGGTGTGGAAGCAACTAACACTTCTGAAGGACATGCATTTACACATTGTTTATATCAGTGATTTGGGGAGTGGGGTGGATATATATTATGCTAACAGAATTACTAGCAAATATACAAATTGAGTGAAAAAATAATTTGTATAAGGCGCCTAATGCTTAGGACAGTATTAAAATTAACTTGCAATGGATAATGTCTATGTGCACATCAAGTCACAAGGTGATGTCCTTCACAAGAGACACCACAGACATTCACTACACACTAGCAAGAAGTTCTTCAAGCAGAATGTAGATCATTTGGTATTCTGTTCACTCAAAAATGTATTGCTGACAGTTCTGTTAAATAAAATGATGGCCCTCGAATTTGTACAGTTTTGATGCAAACTATGATTAAACAGTTTTAGCTTTAACGTTTGCATTCTCTGTTATCCATTAGGTCCTGATCACTCACACGTGCATATTTTGTTTTTCGTTAAGATAAATAATACAATTCGCTACAGCGCGCTACCATATTCTCAGTCACGTAGCAAACACGTTCCTCCCATTTGCCTTCTTGTTCTTCGACATTGAACTAACCTCGCACAGAAAATAAGGAAGGACTGCACAATGGATGAAGAAAACGGTTTAAAATGCACAAAATCGATGCTAAATTTCTCCGGAACCGTGCATTAATTTCCGCTAATCGCTTTCTACACTACAAAAGGTAGATATTTATCTATAATCATCAACACGATGTTTTTGGTTTTTTTTTTTAACCCTCTCTTAATATAAAGAAACCTGTATTAAAGTCTATGAGATCGCCTACATGACCGGGTTTCCTACGTGAGGCCTCCATGCTCCCTTGAACCATAAACCTTCACCCGAATAAGATATGTAAAAATGCATGCTCTTTCCTGCTACTTACCCCCGCCTGCCGCCATGCTGCGGACAGGAGCTGCAGACCGCACGGCTGTGGTCCTGGTGAAGGCCCGGAGGGCGCTGCGGAAGAGTAACCTTGAAGCCATGACAGAGCTCTGAACACAAACCGGTGGACTGGGACAATATGACCCTTACAGGAAGCTGCGGCACACTTCCGGTAGCGAGCGTCACGTGACGAGAAGCTGGGCTTTCGAGTGCGAAACGTTAGAGCGGTGCACTGCACAGTCTTTTGAAGGATTCAATTTTTCCAGGAGGCCAAACCATACTGACGTCAGTGATCCGTGCAAAATTCATTGCATTATGTGTAATGTAGCACGTCTCGAGTATAATAAATATTTGCATGCTGTAAAATACAGTGTATTATACTGTTAATTACGTGTGGGCTAAAAAAAAAAAAAAAAAAAATTTAGTGAACCAGTACATCGTCAATCCTCCCAACATTTCAGATGGCCAAAGAGGGACTTTTCTTTTTATGGAAGTGGCTATGGGGTGAGGCATTACTGGACCATTTTCAGTGATTTTTCTGGAGCTTTGATGAGCACTTATACAGTTAAAGGCAATATTGACTAATATTGCCTTTTGTCAAACTTTGATCTGCCTCTCTCTCCTCCTGACATTGGGCGCAGTGTACACAGTGATCATGCAAAGCAGCAGATTTTTTTGTTGTGTGCACACTTTGTAGGAGTTAATATTTTTTTTTTTTAATCTCGATGTTTATTGAGTTTTCCAAATATTCAAACATAAAAGTGGGAGAGGATAAGGTACAGAATTGAGAGAAGGTGGTGAGGGGTGGGAAAAACAGCGACATCGTCAACAAAATAATTTACACATAGAATCCAAAGGGGATGAGGGGAGGAAAGGAAAAGAAAGAAAAAAAAAAGGGGGGGGGGGGACATTTAGGAATACACAGTAGTGAGGGTGGGGTAGGGGAGGTAATAAAACAGGGAAATAATTTGCAGTGTTGGTGCATATTTTCCATAACTAGAACAAGATGTTAAACTGTGTCGATAAGTAAGAAAAGGGAGATAATAATGCTCATGTGGCAAGGGCCATACATTCCTGACTCAATAAAAACTCATTCCAAGGGAGCCAAAAGTTTTTCTGGTTTTTGCTTCTTCCAAGGGTGGTGATCAGTAGGTCTTCCACAGCTTGGATATCTGCCACCGTTGCAAGCCAATCCCGTAATAGTGGACTGTGTGGTTGCTTCCAAAGAGAAGGAATGAGAACTTTTGCTACACTCTATAACTTAGCTGTAAGGGATGTCTTATACAGGTGTATGGGATGCGTGTTGTGGTGTAGAAGGTAGGTGAGGTGGGAAAAGGGGATTGGTACGTCAGAGTGTTTGTCTATGATTGACCGAATACATAGGCAAAAATTCTGGATCATAGGACATGTCCACCATAGTTGCCAACATTGGCCATGTTTCTAGGGACAGATATTTGTCCCACATGCTGCACAAAGAGCATGCAAAGTGTAGCCCGGCAGTATGTAGGATGCATATACGCACAACGACAATCCAATTACTTGATCATGGTAGGTATATTGCCGGGCTGCACTTTGCATGCTCTTTCTGCAGCATGTGGGACAAATATGTGTCCCTGGAAACATGGCCGATGTTGGCAACTATGGTCCACCATATATGCATAAACGTGCCCCTTTCAGTTTTGCACCTCCAGCACCTGCCTGATACTTTATGGTATATTTTGTGCAGTACTGTGGGTACATGGTACCATCTTGTTAGGATTTTAAATGCATTCTCCTGTATCCTCACAGATGGAGAACATTTGTGTGCGAAAGTTACAATTTTCGGCCCTGTACATCCGTAAAGATAAGGTTAAAATCTTTTTCCCAGCTGTAAATGTAGTAAGGTGTTTTGGTGGATACTAGGTTGGACAGTTGGAGTTGGATGCTTGATATTAGTTTGGGTGGTCTGGTCTTGGCCATGCACAGTTCCTCCAGCTTGGTCAATGTAACATTTGTCTGCGTGGGATGAGGCATGCTACGATATAGGTGGTTTATCTGAGAGTGGAGTCAGGTAAGGCCAATAGGTGAGTTATGTCTGTCCAAGTCTGCTAGTGTCTTACGTGTGCCGTCGTCATTGAGGAAATGTTCAAGTCTGGGGAATGGTATGTAGTCAGTAAAAAATCTGTCAAAAGGTCTCCCTGTGATACCAGTGGGGAATAACGTGTTATGGGGAAGAGCAGTTAGGGGAGATGGGTTATTCAATACCCCCGGGGTGTTTGCCATCCCTTTCCATACCCTAATGGTCGGAATAATGGTAGGGTGGGTGGGAACCACTTCCAACAGCTGGGTGGGGGCTACCTAAGCAGCTATCAGAATGGGGACTGGTAATGAGTTGTGTTCTATAGACACCCAAAGTTTTGGGGCCGGGCGGGTCCATTCCACTATTCTGGCCAGCATCGTCGCTTTATAGTACAGTTCTATGTCGGGTAGACCTAACCCCCCGTCCTTTTTGTGTCGGGTTAAGTATTCATACCGTAATCTAGGTGATTTGCCTTTCCATATAAATTTGGAAACAATGGTCTTCACTTCTTGGAAAAACAATTTTGGGAGAGAGATCGGAAGGGCTTGGATGAGGTATAATGCTCTCAGGAGTATGTTCATTTTAACGGCGGCCACTCTTCCAAACCAGGAGATAAATTTCTTGTCCCATCTACTAATATCCGTTTTAATGCTTTGTAGAAGCTGCACATAATTGTGTTTATACAAGGTTTGTGTTTGGGACGAGATCTGTATCCCCAGGTATTTTAGAGTAGGGTAACTCCGTTTGAATGGGAAATAATGCTTAAGGGTGCTCAGTTGTGTATCAGGGACAGAGATGTTTAGGGCTTCTGATTTAGACATATTTATTTTAAAGTATGAGAGGGAGCTGTATGTTTCAAATTCTTTCATCAGGCTAGGAAGGGAAATTGGGTAAGTATAAGTAATAGGTCATCAGCGAACGCTGCCGCTTTATGGGTGTGAGGGCTTATGTCTAGACCATGAATGGATGGGTTGGATCGAATTGCGGCGATAAGTGGTTCTAATATTAAGAGAAAAAGTAATGGTGATAGAGGGTGTGGCGAAACCGGCCTCGCCACGTGTCCTTGGAGGGGGCTGCTTGCCCGCCTCTTGCCTTTGGACTATGGACCAGACTTTATGTGAATGTGTTATACCCCAGATAGGAATCCCATGGAGCCCATTCGTATGAAACTGACTGTAAAGACTTTGGCTCCATGGCGATTAAACTGTATTTGTGTGGCCCGAACGCCATTCACTTAATAATGTGCGCTCAGACCTGAGCTATCTGGGGATATGTGAAATGTCTGTGTGTTATGTGTAAAATGTGACTTTATGTATTTTAAAGTGTGTCCTCAATTACCCGTTGCAACATTGTTGCGAACGGGTAATTGAACAGTAAGTAGCCGTCCTTTGTTCTCGGGGGTGGCCGCTGTCACGAAGTGAATTCTGACAGTCTGACTGACTGGGGTTCTTGGAGGGGCCTGAGGGCCAAACACCTCCCTATAGATTATGGACCCTGTCTGTAATGTGTTTAAGCCTTCCATTGTTTAGTTATGTCAGCCACCCAGTCTGACTACCATGCTTCTGGCTCCAGATTAAAGTGGCTAGATACTGCTTTACTGGTGATGTGTTTAAGTTTTCTATTGTTTAATCAAGTGTTATCTGATTGCAGTTTGGTGTATATAAGTCTGTGTTGTTTGTCAAATAAAGGAGTTCAATCTTGCTGTAAGAGTTCCTGTTTTAACCCTCAAAGTGAAGTGTCGTCTCATTATTGGGGGAAGGATTTATTGTATGCTGTTCCAGTTTGACTGCTAGGAGAGTAAACCTATTCGTATGGTTCCTATTCAACTGCCTACAGCATTCATATGCTTGGGAGGATTCATATGCTTCTCCGGTTTGGTGGTTGTGGTGTCTGCTGCAGTGCTTGGAGTCCTCAGGAAGCGCTAGGAGCATCCTTCAACGGAGGTACCCAGTCGGGGTGCCAGGCGATCCGTTACATTGGTGGCAAGCGGTGGGATGGCGTCCTAGTGCGAGGTAAAGCAGCTCAGAGACACAGTCGTTTGGATTTACAAATTGAAGGCGACGCTAGTGTTTATACAGCGTCCCTGTCTACATAAAGATTTGGGAAAATGGGGTTCGTGGATCCTTGGGCACCTCGCACACCTGAGGAAGAGGGTGAATTGGACTGGAGAGATATTGCCCGGCAAGAACTATGGTACAATGCCCTGGAGGAAGTCCAGTAGCAACGGCAGCAGCGCCTTCCTGGTGTCGCATACCGGTTGGAGGAACAAATGGCCTGGCGGATGCCGCTTCTGGGAGACCAACCCGGAGGGCAGCAGGTCAGACAACTTGAGTACCTCGTGGAAAGGGAACTGAGCCTTGACGCCTCATACCGGGCACTGTGGTGGTGCACTGTCCAGCCAGAGACATGGAGGGCAGAGGGCATCCAGCCGGAGGGGGAGAACTACACTAGCCCTGGCCTGTTGTGGAAGGCCTTAGCAGAAGACGTCGACTTTGGCAGTCCAGCAGAGTCACGGTACTGGGCTATTTTTTATTACCGGGGTGAGATGGTACAGGGCCCGAGATCTAGGGGACTGGGACAAGACCTCCACCGTTTGGCTGCCATGGAACGACAGCTAGAGATGGACTATGTGGAACTACTAAACTCATGTCAGCCACAGGGCATAGACACAGAACAGGAAAACTGGCTGGGAGACCCAGACCTGCCAACCTACAGCTGGGAAAACGCAGCCAAGGTACCCCCTGCTTCACTACCAGCGGCAGAAGTAGGGGACCTCATAGACTGGTCCTGGGAAGACCCACAGGTGGCAGGTGGAGATGGGATGGCGGTCTCTCTACCGGCCCTACAGGGATGCTGGGCGGTCGGCCCAGATCCCCAGCGGCAGTGTGTACCCCAGGAAGCAGAGACCATCTGTCTCGCACCCCAGCCGCAGGACAAAATATTGAAAGGGGAGACAGTTGGTCCCCCTCTCCACCAGCAAAGAGAGTGTCAGGGAGAGGAGCAGGTTACCCCCTCTCCCCAGCGGCAGTCTACAGTTCAGAGAGAGGAGCTTGTTACACCCTCTCTCCAGCGGCAGCCTAACCCACCAAGGGGAGATGTTAAGCCCCACAACTATGCAGATGGGACCGTAGTCTCTGCACTTGCAGCCCCAGGGGCAGGGACGGTCGGTCCTGTCCCCCAGCCACAGAGCAGTGTATCCAGAGGGGAGACAGTCGGTCTCCCCCTCCCCCAACCAGGCTCCAACCAGGCTACTTCAGTGGTAGCGCTGGCACCCGCGCAGAGTACCGCTGGTCTCTGCCCACTCAGCAACCCACCAAGGCAGTCTACCAGCCCCCCGCACAGCTGTGGTGAGGCACCTGGACATGGACAAGTTGCTATTTCATCCAGGTGTAGTAACCAGTTATTGTGGGTGGGTTGTATTGCTGTTTGTGCTTCGTGGGTGGGTTGCTGGACTAACCAGGGCACTGACCGGCAGGAGGTCAGATACCCTGTTAGTTTGGATGGTAAAGGGGAGAAATGTGGCGAAACCGGCCTCGCCACGTGTCCTTGGAGGGGGCTGCTTGCCCGCCTCTTGCCTTTGGACTATGGACCAGACTTTATGTGAATGTGTTATACCCCAGATAGGAATACCATGGAGCCCATTCGTATGAAACTGACTGTAAAGACTTTGGCTCCATGGCGATTAAACTGTATTTGTGTGGTCCGAACGCCATTCACTTAATAATGTGCGCTCAGACCTGAGCTATCTGGGGATATGTGAAATGTCTGTGTGTTATGTGTAAAATGTGACTTTATGTATTTTAAAGTGTGTCCTCAATTACCCGTTGCAACATTGTTGCGAACGGGTAATTGAACAGTAAGTAGCCGTCCTTTGTTCTCGGGGTGGCCGCTGTCACGAAGTGAATTCTGACAGTCTGACTGACTGGGGTTCTTGGAGGGGCCTGAGGGCCAAACACCTCCCTATAGATTATGGACCCTGTCTGTAATGTGTTTAAGCCTTCCATTGTTTAGTTATGTCAGCCACCCAGTCTGACTACCTTGCTTCTGGCTCCAGATTAAAGTGGCTAGATACTGCTTTACTGGTGATGTGTTTAAGTTTTCTCTTGTTTAATCAAGTGTTATCTGATTGCAGTTTGGTGTATATAAGTCTGTGTTGTTTGTCAAATAAAGGAGTTCAATCTTGCTGTAAGAGTTCCTGTTTTAACCCTCAAAGTGAAGTGTCGTCTCATTATTGGGGGAAGGATTTATTGTATGCTGTTCCAGTTTGACTGCTAGGAGAGTAAACCTATTCGTATGGTTCCTATTCAACTGCCTACAGCATTCATATGCTTGGGAGGATTCATATGCTTCTCCGGTTTGGTGGTTGTGGTGTCTGCTGCAGTGCTTGGAGTCCTCAGGAAGCGCTAGGAGCATCCTTCAACGGAGGTACCCAGTCGGGGTGCCAGGCGATCCGTTACAGAGGGCATCCCTGACGTGTACCATTCGACAGGGTGAGTGGGTCCGAAAGGGTTCCATCTATCCTGATCCGTGCCGATGGAGCATGATATAGGGCGTTTATCCAATTATACATAGCATCCCCGAGACCTATATGCTGCAGAACTGCCCTCAGGAATGGCCAACTCACCCTGTCGAATGCTTTTTGCGCGTCTGTAGATAACAATATTAGGGGTATCGAGTTGGATTTGGCGTGATTAATGAGATTGATCACTTTAACTGTATTATCACGTGCTTCCCTTCCCGGTACAAACCCTACCTGGTCCCTGTGAATCAAGGAGGGTAAGACTTCACCGAGTCTGGAACTGAGGACTTTAGCCATAAGTTTGACGTCTACATTAAGGAGAGAAATAGGGTGGTAACTACTACATACTTCAGGGTCTTTTCCTGGTTTGGATAATAGTAATGTGGGCCTCTTGGGATTGGAGTAGGAGCACTTAAGAGTCCTTAAAAACTTTGTAGTAGTTAGTCGTGAGGCCATCTGGCCCTGGGCTCTTACATGCTGGGGTGTTTTTGAGCGCTTCTTGTATGTCTTCTGTCGTTATGGGTGAGTCAAGGGAGGCCACTACCTCGGCCATGAGTTTAGTGTGCATATGCTGAGTTAGGTACTCTGTTATTTTGTGGTGCTGTATCTTATCAGGTGAGGGCGAGGGGGCCGTGTCTAAGTTATAAAGATCTTAAAGTATTGTTTAAACACATTCGCTATGTCTGGGGTGGTATGGGCTAATGCATTAGTCTTAGTTCTTAATTTGGCGATAAATTACATTCCCTGTGTGTGCTTCAGTGTGTGCTTCAGGGCTCTAGCCAAGTATTTACCTGGTTTGTTTTGTGTAAGGTGCATGGTGGTGCGTAGATTCTGGAGGGCACTTTGAGCTTTGTGATTGCATAAAAGAGCTAGGTCAGATCGTAGGGTTTTTTGGCGTGAGATCCTAGTTGAATAAGTGTACCCCGTATAACAGCTTTGTGTGCTTCCCATATGGTTTGTGGGGATATGTCATGCGTTGTATTTTCCGTAAAGTAGTTGGCTAATGTCAGTTTAATGGTGTCTACGTGTGCCTTGTCCTTTAAGAGAGATTCATTAAGCCTCCAATTGAAGGATCGCTTGGTCATAGAGGGGAGAGATATCTGCATTGAAATCGGGGCATGGTAAATAGTGTCTGGCGTGGGTTAATAAGTTTTCATCCCTTCCGCGGGAGACTGCCTGTAGGTTCCGATCCAGGTTTTGTCCCCCTAGCAGTACCCCTGCCCCTTTTGCTGATTAAGAGTCAGCACAATTACTTCAGTCTTGCTGCTGTGGTGGAGGTCTCTGGTTCCAGGGCCGCACGCGTGGTTTGCGTTGGGGTCTGGGTCTCCATGCCATCCTGGGATCCAGTGCCAACGGGGTAGTGCCATTGTTGTGTTCTTTCCAGGCTGTCAGTTCTGGAAGCGTGATCGAGAGTGCAGCGCAGAATCCTGGCAAATCATTAGGGTGGCACAAGGTATGCTTAATAGAGTCCTTTCTGACCGATACTGAAAGGGGGAAACCCCATTGGAATTGTAGGTTCTCCGCTTTTAGGAGAGTCGTCAATGGTTGGAGTAGTTTATGGAGTTGGAGGGTCCCCCATGCGATGTCTGGCAGTATTTGGCATTGGCGGGCAGCTTTCAGAATGTCTTCTTTGATGGAATACGAGTGGAGACAGCAAATGATGTCTCTTGGGAACGGATTTCCGGTTCCCTTTTTAGGAGGTTTGCAAAGATGTTTCTAGTGAGGGTGATAATGTCTTCGTCCTCCTGGCTCTCCACAACCCCCCTAATCCTCAGATTATTACGTCTACCTTGATTGTCGAGGTCCAGAATCTGATGGGTTAATTGTGTATTTATGGTCTTCTGATCCCGGAGCTGAGATGCCAAGGATGCCACTGTGGTTCTAATCGCGTCTTGCCCTTTTACCACTGCTAAAATCTTCGAGCTCTGCTCTTTGAGTTCTGATTTAATGTCAGAGATCTCATCTCTGATAGTAGAGCAGATTTGCTCGACTGCAGTGGCAAAGTCCTTCGTTATTTGTGCTGTAAAAGTGTGCAGGTCCGTTTTGGATACACAGTGCGCACAAGATTGCATTTCGTCTTCCTCTTTTTCAGAGTCCGAGGATCTTGATTGTAAGGACGTGGACCTGTCCCGCTTATTCGGCGCCATTTTAGGTACGAGGTAAGGGTATTTCCATTTCCCCCATTTTCTGAGTGATTACAGAGGTTCACGGTGCCAAATTACATCAAGGTGGCGGGAGCTCAAAAGTTTAGCGACCTCTTCGCATGGCCATCCGGACACGCCCCTCGTTAATGTTAAATTACTACAGTATAACAAAGGCTCTTTTAAGAGCTATTAACCCCTTCCCTGCCATTGATCGCTGCTTAAGCACCGATCTGGCCGCCAAAAATGTAAACATTTTTTTAAAGCTGTCTGAGTGCATGTACAGTAACAGCCGATCAGAGGCAAAAGTGGTTTGGTGATTGCTCAGGTGAGCATCACCATTCACCTGGTCAGATCAATATTGGTAAATATTGATATGACCCGTTTGCATCTGCTGCCCTCTCCTCATTTGAGTTTTAGTGAGGGAGAGAGACAGATTTGTGTAATGTAAGTTTGTTGTGGATTAAATTCAGCAGACAGCAATGTTTTCTCTCAGATATGAAGACAAGGAATGGACACAGCAGAAATATGCAGGGCAGTACTCATTCACACAATTGTACTACTACAATACTACTCCTAAATTTAATGGAAGGACACAGATTTTATATCCAATTCAGTACATATTCACAAAGGGGTTTTCTTCACACAATACATCAGGATTTACATATGTCCAGTGAAATGCATCTTAAAGGAACTTGAAACACACCTGGCGTTAGCTGAATAAAGATGTTAATTGATGAAACAAACACTTTCCTACAGTCATAAAGATAAGGTGTTAACAGGATAGAGGGCTGGGGGGGGGGGGACAGGACAAGAAGAAAGTACCGTATTTGCTTGATTATAAGACGAGGTTTTTTTCAGAAATTTTTTTCTGAAAACTACCCCTCGTCTTATAATCGAGGTCTTCTTATAATCTGACCTCAAATTGAGGTCAGATTATAAGACATGGATCCAGGTCCCCAGCAGAGCTACAGGGGACCTGGATCCCCCTCTCTGACAGCAGGGGAAGTCTGCGCGATGAGCACAGATTCCCCTGCTTCCGCCTGGCACGACCGCCGGGGCTTCTGTGAAGAAGCCGGGTACTTCCGCTTTCGTCACAGAAGTCCCGGCGAGCGTGCCGGGCGGCAGCAGGGGAGGTCTGCGCTCATCGCGCAGATATCCCCTGCTGCCCCACTAGCCACCAGGGTAAATCGGGCAGCTGGGGGATGTCTGCACGATACGTGCAGACATCCTCCATGCTGCCCGACATGGCAGACTATTATGACGGACCAGCTGTCCATCATAATAGACTGCCGTGTCGGGCAGCATGGAGGATGTCTGCACGTATCGTGCAGACATCCCCCGGCTGCCCCCACTAGCCACCAGGGATCGACTTCAAGGTGAGGGGGAGGGGGGGGGGGCAGAGAGACAGGGGGAGGGAGGGGGGCAGAAACAGACACAGGGGAGGGAGGGGGGCAGAGACAGGGGGAGGGAGGGGGCAGAGACAGGGGGGAGGGGGCAGAGAGGGAGGGGGGGAGACAGAGCAACAAGGGAAGGGAGGGGGGAAGAGAGCTACAAGGGGGGGAAGAGACAGAGGGAGGGGGCAGAGAGAAACAAGGGGGGGGGAGAGACAGAGGAGAGGGGGGAATCAAAGGGAGGGGAAGAGAGACAAAGCTGGGGGCAAGGGAAAGAGAGGCAGAATTGGCACATAAAAGGAAATAAAAACAAATGCATTTTTTTGATATAATTTTTTATTAAAAAAGCAATTTACATGTGAATATATTCAAGTTTAACTTTTTTCCTATAGGGTAGTCTTATATTAAGGCTTTTAGTTTTTTTCCTAAAGGAATATCCAAAGTTTGGGGGGTCGTCTTATAATCAGGGTCGTCTTATAATCGAGCAAATACGGTAAATCAGGATCAAAGGCCAGCTGTTATAATAGAGCAGGATATAAGAGAAAAGGGTGCTAATTAATTAACCCATATCAAAGTTTTTAATTGTAATAAATAAATAAAAATGTTCTAAAATTGTGATACCCAAGGGCTTTTATAAAAACCCTTTGTATAGTGTACCCTGTGTTCTTATTTAAATTGTCACAGCGATGATGTGGCATGTTCGGTGGGGAAAATAACATGTACTATGGGGGAAAGTGACACTGTGGCTTGTTCTGCAGGGGCAGTTCTGTGGGACAAAGTGACACTGTGGTATGTTCTGTGGGGCAAATTCTGTGGGTGCAATATGAGTGCAAGCCAAGTGATGTGGGTACTGTATGGTGCTGTGTTAAAGGGAATGTAGTGCCCAAAATGCATCTTCCAAATGTTAATACATATTAAAGTACTTTCAAATGCGTATTTTGCATTGCTTAAAATTTTAAAATGTTATTCTTGAATGAAATTGCACATTTGCAGAGGTTCAGGACGGCCCCTTTCAGTGTCACTGATTCAGACGTCTTATGGGGTTTTTTCTCAGCAGCAGCCAATAAGAATTTACATGGTATTTCCTGTTTAGTGATGTCATCAGACAATATGTTGCATTATTAGCGATCCTAGTGTTTACAAGAGCATTATACTTTAGTTGTAGGTGGCTTCATAATGTTAGCCATGTCCTCAAAGCATTCAATCTCTCTCCTATAAATACAAAAAAAAAATGATATTAGCGCACAATATATATGCCCTTATGGTGACCACAGAAATGAGTAAAAATTGTATAGAAAAAAAAAAACCACAATAACATGCATCAACAGTGCAAAAGACTTGGTAGGAATAAATTCACATGAAGTGTATCACTGTGCATATACGTGAGAACTGAAAACACAGCAAGAGCAGTTCACACAGGTGCAAAAACACATGTAAAAATAATGAAGGCGTGCATATATATATATATATATAAAAATGCAAAGATACTTAGCACCAGTCTTCTAGTGCTGTATTTGCCTGAAAAAAAAAGATAAACAAGAAAAAAATCCTAGTGCAATATGTACTGCAAGTAGTGATCTTCTGAATAAAGACACAGAATAGGGGATCAAACTCACAAACGCAGCTCCTATAACCTAGGAGCGTGGAATCTGCACAATGATTATATACTTGCCCCCACTCTGGAATTATGGTGTCCATGATTGTGAGGGACTGGATATCCAAATCACGATGTTAAAGTGCATTATTTTGACTCAAATGTGAACAGGAACATCCATGATAAAACATAGGAAGCTTAAAAACAGTCCAATGTAGATAAAAGTCTCTATTTGTGAGACACAGTCTGAATCGAGACAGCTGGATTATTTTATCTACATTGGACTGTTTTTAAGTTTCCTATGTTTCCCAGCACCTCACAAAATATGGTTTAGTAGCATGTTAACAAGTATAGTATCTGTGCTTAACAAGAATGGGCCGGGAAACCCCCAGGGAATTCGAAAAAAAAAAAAAAGACTGGGGGTAGAAAGTAAGGAGAAAACATGTAAAAAGAGAATACATACAAACAGTAGAAAAATACCCTGGGCTGTATAGTCTACAGTTCCATGCGGGCAAATAGGGCAAGCATACATGGTAGAGCTACTGTACAGGCGTATACACATTAAACATCTGACTGTAGGCCCAAATGGAAGACCTGGCACATTGAGGGGCAGAATCCTGGCATATTGAGGGCAAAATCCTGGCATATTGAGGGCAAAATAATGGCATATTAATTGGCAAAAGAATGGCATATTGAGGGATAAAATCCTGGCATATTGAGGGGCAAAAGAATGGCATATTCAGGGGCAGAATCCTGGCATATTAGCTGGCATATTGAGGGGAAAAATACTGGCATATTAAATGGCAAAATAATGGCATATTGAGGGACAAAATCCTGGCATATTTAGGGGCAAAAGAATGGCATATTGAGGGGCAGTATCCTGGCATATTAGCTGGCATATTGAGGGGAAAAATACTGGCATATTAAATGACAAAAGTATGGCATATTGAGGGGCAAAAGAATGGCATATTGAGGGGAAAAATAGTGGCATATTGATGTGCAAAATAGTGGCATATTAAATGGAAAAATAATGGCATATTGAGGGCAAAATACTGACATATTAAATGACAAAAGAATGGCATATTGAGGGCAAAATACTGGCAAATGAAATGGCTAAAGAATGGCATATTGAGGGGCAAAATACTGACATATTAAATGGCAAAAGAATGGCATATTGAATGACTAAATACTGGCATACTGAGTGGCAAAATACTAGCATATTGAGTGGCAAAATATTACTGGCATATTGACCAACCGCTCACAACCACCCTCCATATTACACTAGACCGGTTTAACAAGCATGTGAGGGTAGGTGTGGTGAGTGGGAGATATTGTCAGGGGGCCCCCAGAAATTTTTTTCAATAAGGGGCCCTGAAATTCCTGGTGGCGGCCCTGGGAACAGGTCCTAGATTTAAGAGCCTTAGGGAGATGCTTGTGCAATGGATATAAAATCCACAAAGAGTTGATGGAGGTCCGGACTAAGGGGTTTTCATAATCCTGTGTTAATAGGACAGAGGGTTGATGGAGGTCCGGATGTTCACAGGTTACCATTGGGACTTCAGGTTGTAGCTCATCCGGCCTATCCTCACCAGCTACCGGCCTAATTCTGTGTCTCCTCTTCCGTTGTGGACGTGGGATCCATTGCTGATACAGGAGCCTCGGCATGGCCGATTCCCCCTCCATGAACTTGTTACATTCAGAGAGGACGGGTACAGGTAGTTGAAAGGACTTACATAGACATGCAGCCTTCTTTGGAGTCTTGACTGTGTGCAATTTGTTGTCCTGACACACCCTTACGGCCAGTGGGAAACCCCAGCTATATAGCACTCTGGCCTGTCTTGCGGTATTTGTTTCCTCATTTGTAGGGTAGCCCATGCCACATCGGGGAGAATTTTAAGCTGGGAATCTTGATAAACTACTGCACCCATTTTCCTGGCACCCCGCAAGATTTCTTCTTTTTGGGTAAAATTGTATATATAGCATCATATCTCTCGGTACAGGATTTGCCATGTCCTTGGGCCTCAAGATTAGATTGGGTCAGTGTGTTAGAACCCAAAATAAAGTTGAAGATCTCCACAGACTTTTGTTTTACATTCCTGGCACCCTCTTCCTCCGGGAGGCCTGGAATCCGCAGGTTATTGCGGTTTCCCCCATTATTAATGTCCAGCATATTCAAAGAAAGTTGGGTGGTTAGCTTACATTGTGCCTGCAGTTTCAAATGCATTGACTGCAACGTGTTTGCTGCCGTGGTTTGGGCCACCACCCGTAGTCTAGTATCTTGATGCTGTAAGTTTTCTTTTATTATGGTAGGCTCGTCGCAGACCGCCGTGTGGACCTGATCAATCACTGAGGTAAATTCCTTCTTTATTTGGGCTGCGAATGTCGAGAAATCCAATTTAGTAGGGATATCCTTTAAATGTGAACGTATGTCCTCATTAATAGAAGTCTCCTCTCCTTCCAAATCTTCATCTGAGGATTGGGGATCCGTTCCCGCACTTAGGGCCTCCATCGCCATGTTGGCCTGTTCACCAAGATGCGCGTTGATCTGCATTAAGAAGGAGTTCAGGGGCCCCATCACATTTGATTTGTGGGTCCTTGACTTCCCTGGAGTTGGGGGAGCCTTTTTGGTTTGTTTTCCCATGTTTGAGTTGAGGTTCAGCAGGGGTTTGCAGGCTTTTAGGCGATCGAAAGTTCACATGACTTTCCGCATTGAGCGCCAGCCACACCCCCTGGATAAATAGTTTATTTTAATAAGTTTGTTCAAGTCAGTCATAAGTTTTATGCCCAGATGGTCGATATGGTCCGCTACTTAGTTAAAATTATATCGGGAGGGGGCGGAGCTTGACTGTCAACCAGACTAGATGTGCTTACATGGAGCTCCGTCTAATTGGCCATAAAGTCAATATTTACTCGAATTATTTGGCAATTATTTGCCACTCTACGACAACCTGAGGGGCCCTACAACATGGGCAAGCGAGCAAAGAAGGTGAAATCGCAATTTTGGCAAAAGGACATTGGAGCGCTTCTATCGCGGCCTTCCCAAACCAGAAGCCCTCAACTGCCGCCAGGTTATGAGACGGAGCTCTCAGAAGAATCCGACAGTGATTTATACTCGCCACTTACCCCGCATGTGGGCCTCCAGCTATTACCCTCCAAATCTACTGTGGAGGATGACACTCCGGTCACAAGACGGGACTTCCAAACGCTGATGGCCGCACTGTCTCAGATTATGGACCGGGAAGTAGCTGAGATGCGCACCCAGGTGCAGGCCTTAACTACTAAGGTGAGCAGCCTGGAGAACACCCATACTCATTTGGGGAACAAGGTTACCACACTTAGCGGGTAAAACAGATTACTAGACAAACAACAGGAGAACATTTTAATGAAACTGGACGATTTAGAAAACAAAATGAGACGCACGAACACACGCCTTCGAGGCATCAACGAAAGAGTTGAGATTCTAGAACTGCCGCATTTTATTAGGCGCCTTCTTGTGCACCTCCTGCCGACCAGACACAAGAAACTTCCATGTGTCATGGATATTTTCCAAATACCAAAGGCGAATGTGCCCCCGATTGATTCCCCAAGGGATGTGATCCTGCAACTCCAAAGTTCCTTGGATCGGTCCACCCTATTGCCCCAGTTCAAAGGCCCCTCACCAATTCTATTTGAATCATCCACGGTGCAGGCCTTCCCAGGACCTGACACATTCAACGGTGATGTGGAGGAGATTGCTGCGCCAGCTTACCTTTCATTTACGCCTCCATCAGGTCCCTTTCAGGTGGGACCCATCTTGTTCTCTGGTGGTGACTAAAGAAGACTCTGTACATAGACTATTGGATGTACGGGAGACTCTTTCCTGGAAGGACTTTTGCTACCGGCCATACAGACCTCGACGCCTGGCCTCCTGAATTCTAAAGCTCCCCCGTTCACTCCTGCCACTTCTTGGGCATCTAACGACAGCAGGGGTAGAAGCACAGTGGAGACCTGTTTGGGAAAAGGGAGACCCACCACTAGACTGGAAGATGGACTGGTGCCCATCTCCGTTCCGGGACACTAAACCGATTTTCTGCAGTCCCCGCTCCAGTCATTGATTTTTCCCCCCTCCCCTTTTCTCATTTCATCTCCTATTATGACCTTTTCTATCTTCACTCCTAGTCTTATCTTTTTACTTGACGACATACTATTTCCTCCATCTCGTTCTGTTTCTCCCCCCTTACTCAGCCCCCACTGTAAATTATTTTATTTTGTTTTATAACCTTTAGGGTTATCTATATATATGTGTAGTCCTTTAATCATGTTTTGTTTTCTTCTTCTTGTTATTGTTTTGATAAGTTTGTTGCTCCACCAATCTAGGTTTCGTTTATGGTCCATCAAGTACTTGTATGTTCAGAGGGAGCATTTTAGTACATACCAAATAACGGTGGGTTTGGAGAGGCACATATAGCACAATTGTGCTCTAAAATTACCGGTTAAGTTTATTAAGTGTGTTTTTCTTACTGTTCTTCTATACTAAGTAGACACCAGTATTCTAAGTAGACACAAGTTCTATTTTTTAGCTGACAGTAAGCTCGGGCCTTTGTTTGCTCTGTTTATTATGATATGGTATTAGCTATTTTGGGGTGATCCCTATGGTATAGTTTATGGTTTTTGGCTGCACGGGACATGGCGAAACACGTGTTCCACGGTCTTTATTATTCCGTTTCTTCCACGATATGTGAATTTGGTGTATCAGTGATGCACGACTAATTATATTGGTTATGTAATCTAACCAGGGCAGTTCAGGTTCTATGGTATTTATACATGATATCGTAGTACATTTCTCTACACGTGGAACTTCTTTTTATATGATTACTGTATTTTTTGTTTGAAAAAAATGTTTCTGTTTATGACTATTACGTACATGACAAACAAACCAACAAAAGCTAATAAAAAATATATCTAAAAAAAAAAAATTATATCTGGATTTGATTTAATCTCTATCTTGTTTGGTTACATTAAACATCAAACCCTGTGTTCTTTCAAAATTTAGCTTTTATCCTGAATATTGGCCGAACTCTTCAATCAATTTGAATACGTGTGGATGGAATCTTAGGGTTTATGATGGAGACAAACACATCGTCGGCAAAAAGAGAAATTTGGTTATCAATTCCATTGATCACCATCCCCTCCATTTCAGGGGCTCTCCTGATAAGTGCTGCTAGTGGTTCAATTGCTAATATTTACAGGAGAGGTGCCAAAGGGCATCCCTGTCGCATTCCATTTCGGATTGGGAACCATCTAGATTGTAGTAGATGACCTGAGATTTTGGCCGTGGGAGTATGGTAGATGGCCATTATAGCATCTTTAATAAGGCCCTCCACGCGAAGGCACCCAAAACTGAGTCCAGGAAAGTCCAATTGACTCGGTCGAATGCTTTTTCGGTGTCGAGGGCCATCAAAGTTGAGCTCTGTTTTTGTTGATTCATGTGGTGGATAATGATGAACACTATTCTAATGTCAGAAGTGCTCTGCTCCCCCACAAAGCCATTTTGGTCCAAATGGACCAGTGTTGATGTTTATGAGGGAAATTGGCCGATAATTCGTGATCAAGGCAGGATCTTTACCAGATTTGAGTATGGGAGTTATTGTTGCCTGGAGCATTTTGGCTGGAATGTTCCTGGTTTTAATCATGTGTGTGAAAGCTCTCAGCATAATGGGGGAAATAGTGCTGTGAAACAGATTATGTAATGATTCATAATAATCCCCAAAAGCTTTGCTGTTCAATTTGGGCAAAAGTAACTTTGTATTCCCTACTCTAATGTTCTTGATAGCTTCTTTAGCCTGTTTATGTTTTAACTTATATGTGAGGATTTTACCAGATCTGTTATTTCCGTAATACCATTTTTGTTTTAGGGCTATTAATGTTTTATTTATTTTTTCCAGATTGATTAGAATGTTGGGATCTGGGTTTTGCTTATGTTGTTTTTCTAAAACTGCTAGTTTTAATAAGCAGTTCATTAAGGGGTAATCCCCTTTTCTTTTTTATATATGCCCCATGTTTGAAGAACAGGCCTCTCGTGAAGCTTTTATAAGCGCACCACCGCGTCGGATCAATTACTTCTCTGTTACCATTATGTTCAAAAAATATCTGAGATTGGGACAGCAGGTTCAAGACCACCGACTCACTGAGTAGCAGATCGTCATCAAGCCTCCAATCCCTTTTAATTTTGTATTTTGGGTTATTTAATAGTGTCATGTACAGCGGGGCGTGAATTGGTCCTATCTTGATTTCATTAAGGATCTCCACTTTAGTTAGGAAATAGTCAATACGCGTGTATGTCTGATGGACCCGTGAGTAAAAAGTGTAGTTACGTTCCATAGGATGTTTTACCCACCAGCAGTCAAACAGTTGACATTTATCAAGAACTCTCTGAATGGCCAGAGAGGCAGATTTTTGCTGAACATCCATCCTTCTATTGTTATTGCTTCTATCCATTTTATAAGCTATCGAGCAATTAAAGTTGCCCCCTATTAGAAGGGATCTGCCAGAAAGATCTTCTACTCAGGCTAATAATTTGGTAAAAAAACTGGATGGCTTTTGATTGGGAGTGTAGAGGTTCAGCAAAGTGTATAATATGTAATTTATTCTGGCAATCAATATCAAGTGACAGCCCTAAGATTACGCTTCATCATAGGTATGCTCAAATGTGAGTTTGCTAGAGACAATTTTAAGGACTCCTCTCTTTATGGGGACCAGACTTCTGACACCCAAAATGACTATAATAATTTATAACATTATTCATTTAACCTCCCCTTTTCTCTCCCGATTATAATATGATTAAAAATCTCTCTTTCCTTTTTCCCCTTATGTTTGTTATGTCCAGATTATGAATATTGTGCACATTCATTATCATCAAGTTTAATTAGCAAAACTCTAAATAATATAATTTTCCTTTATGTAGAACATAAAAACAAACAATAGAAACAATTGTTTATGTGCACTGTATCAAAAAATATCTTCTGATTTGTGAGTATGGTGAATTTATATTTTTATTTCTTCCCCTCCCCTCTTTTTTTCCTTCTCCTTCTTCCTTTTTCCCCATCCCTTCCTTCTCCTTATCATATCCTGAATATTTACCACCATCTACTTTGCTAAACTGAATAAAATACACATATTTATATATCATTATAGTTTCTTGCCTTTTTTTCTTTTTCCCCCTTTTCCCTTCTCTCCTTCCTCCCCTTCTCCATCCCTCCTACCATTTTTCTTCTCTTTTATTTTCCCAATCAACAGCTATATAACTAACTTTAATTTTCATGAACTCCATTTCAACCTGCCAAGTAGGTATCTTATATCTTACCCTATTATTTTTTAATAAGAGTAGTGGGCTATGCTAGCTCCCAATCAGTCAATTTTGCTTTAAGTGAAGCTGAATCTTTAAACAAATATATTTCATCCTTAAAAAATACTCTTATTCCTGTGGGAAAGGACCAACTATATTTGACTTTGTTGTCCATAAGGATTCTTGTGCATTTGGAGAATGCCCTCCTGGCTTGTCTCGTATGGACTGAGAAATCTGCAAAGAATTTGATATTTTTACTCTTGTGGATTGAGTAACTACATTTTTGATGTAATAGATAGAAAAACATACAGTTACATCTCTGGGTGCGTTAGAGGCAATATGTTTTGGTTTCAATAGTCTATGGCATCGATCCAAAGGGTATTGGCCCAATGCTGTGGAAGAAATGTAATTAGAAAATAAATCCAATAAAAATTTATACAACAGATTTGATGTGATAGCTTCTGGAATTCCTCTTATGCGCAAACTTTTGCGCCGGGATTGATCTTCTAAGTTAGCTAGCATGTGGTCATAATGTTTATTTTTCGCCCCCATCAATTAGTTGGCTGATTGCAGGGCTGAAATGTCCCTTTGCATTTTATCCATTAGGGCGTCGTGAGAGTCCAATATCGCATGGATAGCTGATATATCTTTTTTCAAGTCCCCAATATTAGTTTCTATGTCTGTTCTAATTTTACCATAGAGATTGTCCAGCATTAGCGCCAAGGAGGGAAGTGGTTGAATGGCCTCTTGTATACAGGTACTTAGTGGGGGATAGTCCTCCTCTGATATAATTGAGGTTTGGGCTCCAGGATGTTCAATCTGTTCTCCTGCCAAAGATTTTCTTGTGCAAAGTCTGCTTTTGGAGAATGGAATGTACTTATCAATTTTGGTTTATCTGAGACAAGTTTGTCTTTCTCCCTGCTTTTAGATGGCATATTTTTAACCCAAAGACAAAAAAAGATCAGCAACAAGCAATAGGGGTATTTTTTTTACCACGTTGTAAGAAATATAAAAAAAAAAGAAGACTTCATCTACTTATCTGCGGGTTCATTAGGTTTATTTCCCCTTCGACGCAGCTTCTGTGTCCGAGGTAAGCGATAAGTATTGGTTGGCTTAGAGTCTATGTTGCTTGAGGGGCTGTTAATGGACACCACGGGTTGATCCGTCTTCTCCTATTCCATTTCAGCCAGAGTCTATAGGTGTAGAATCAGTGCTCCTCAATAGGTACCCACTTTGGGCTAGTCCCCTGCACCTTTACAGAATTAAGTGAGGTACAAAGGGACTACCCACGGGCTCCAGGTGATAGAAGGGTAGCACAAAGCTGAAAGTCTTTACTGTTCAAGTGTGTACACAGGTGGACTCCTGGATGTTCTAGGCTCCCGTAGATTTGGATTTAGCGCTTACCCTTGGCGTGGATACAGTAGGATCACAGAGAATTGGGTCCTTCACAGGTAGGGATAAAGCATTAAGCCTTGGCGGGGACACAAACTAACTCAAGGAAAGTAACACCTCCCACTGGTGTAACGTCTTGGTCTTGTGTGCGTTCGGACGGTCTCTTTGAAAGTCACTAAAAGTCAAACCGCCCACCGGTCAGGATGTAACGTTTGGCGGGTATACAAAGTCTGAAGAGATCCCGGAGTTATTGGCTCATTGCCGAGCAATTAAAATGAGGTTAGACGGATGGGTGCCAGAGTCTCGTATAACTTACTTATGTATAACTGTTTGTCAATCTTCATACACATTTACATATTTAAATACATGAATCATAGATCACAGATATTCAGGGTTAAGCTTATTTTTTGTAAAGTGTGGGTTTTCACACATTTTGTTACCTTTAATAAAGCACCAGTGTTTCACAAGGCTTAGTTCATATGAATCATTGCACCCACATTATTATTTTAGCAAATTTGTAGAAATTGTTAGGCTGCTAAGTGGTAACCATATTATTAACTATATACATCTAAAATGAGGAAGAGTATTAAGCAAGGTAACACTTGATGTACCAAGAAGTCGTTAAATATTATGAAGCTTATTCACTAGTCTAGAGCAAACGCTTTTTGCTTGACTACTTTTTTTTAGTGGCTACCACCACTATGTAAATTATTTTTTCACTAGTGTTAACAGACTAGTTACAAATTTCAAAAGTGGTGCCACTGGTTTAGGTCGGTAATAGTTGACATGTGGTACTATAGATATTGTGCACAACATTTCCCATGAGTGTCATACGTTAGCCATCTCTACTACAGGCAGAACAAAAAACAAAACAAAAAACGAGTGACCGCGCTACAGAAAAGAGGGAGTGAAATTTCCCGCCCTGACGTGTTATCGCGCGCACCATTTGAACTGCAGTTGCGATTATAGAACGGCGTCACGTGGTTCATTGTGTTAGGTCCTACGATGCCACGCGTTGTTTTCTTTCAGTAACGGTCGGTTTACGCAGACGCGCGCCGGTGACCGTTATCTCACCCAGTTATCCTCCGTTTGCTGATGTTGTTGGCTGGATTAACTACTCGCTCCTCGCAGAGGCACGCTGGTTAGTTCCCAGCATGAAGTGCAATCGGAAGAAGAAACGGGGTAAAGGAGTGAGGTATAACGGTTAAACAGCCCCTATTCTGATATATGATGTTCAAACTTCTACTGTTAGTGTCCACTCTAATATGGAGTACATTTCGTATGAAGCTCACCCAGGCTGAGCATAAGGGGAAATGTAGTCTATAGTACTAAATGATCATCAAGGTTAAGGGTTCACCTATTATAATTGTTATGTAGCCCAGCTGGAACATGCAGTACAGGCTTGTTCATGGATTGTACACAGCTGATGAAATAAACACAGTTTCAGTTTGAAATAAACACATATTAGGACTTGACAATTTTTAAAATGTAGGAGCCAAAACTCTAAACTTAAGAGGCAGCAATATTTACTAAAGACAGGGCCGCCATCAGAAATTTCATGGCCCCTTACTGAAAAAAATTCTGGGCCCCCCCTCCCCCCCGATTGTTTATCAATTAATATGTGACTAAAAGCTGGGGTCCGCATCGCTGGATGTCACATATTAAGTGATAAACTATCAAGAGGGGCAGAATTTTTTTTTGCCCTTCCCAGGGCCCTGCCTACACATATACAAAGCCACACTTACACACTCACGCATAAATACACACAGTCACACTTACACACACACACTTACAGAGACACCCTTATACACACTGTCACACACACTTACACAGACACACACTTAGTCATCATTATACACGTACATTTACAGAGACAACCTTATACACACTTACAGACACCCTTGCATACTTAGACACACAGTCACACTTACAGACAGTAACACACACACATTGTCACATGGAGACTGTCATGATCGGGTAGAAGCTGGCCAGGGACAGCGCTAGCCACACCTCTAGGAGGAGGGATCAGGGAGAGATCTCCCTGTCCCTGGCCAGCTTCTACCCGATCGTGACTGTCTCCATGTGAGACAGTCACACTGGCAGCAGGGGCACACGGGGAAGCTGCCTTGGGCCTCCAGGAATGAGTGGGCCCTGGGCAGATGCCCTGTTTGCCTGCATTATTAAAAAGGGCCGTGGCCCATGACGGGTGTATCGCCCATCACCCCGTGATGGGGGCCCTGACTACAGGCAAGGATCAAACTTACACCCAAATGCACAGTCTTATAATCAGGCTTTTAGTTTTTTTCCTAAAGGAATGTACAAATTTGGGGGGGTCGTCTTATAATCAGGGTCGTCTTATAATCGAGCAAATACGGTAGAATGTGTCGGCAGATAAGAACCATTCGGTCCATCTAGTCTGCCCAATTTTTTTTTAATACTTTTATTAGTCCCCCGTTCCCGGTCTTATAGCTAGGATAGCCTTGTGTCTATCCCACGCATGCTCAAAATCCTTGACTGTGTTTACCTCTACCACTTCTGCTGGAAGGCTATTCCATACATCCACTACCCTCTCAGTAAAGTAATACTTCCTGATATTACTTTTAAATCGTTGTCCTTCTAATTTAAGACTATGTCCTCTAGTTGTGATAGTTTTTCTTCTTTTAAATATACTCTCTTCCTTTACTGTGTTGATTCCCTTTAAATGTTTCTATCATATCCCCCCTGTTTCGTCTTTCCTCCAAGCTATACATGTTAATACATGCTATACCACTATGCTATACAAGCTATACATCTTTCTTGCTCCAACATTGAATTGTTTCAGTCACATCTGCTTTGAATAGCTCGTGAATATAAAAAATCTCTTCCATTTTTGTATACCCTTTTTATCTCCAGAAGCCACTAGATGTCATCATACCATCAAATATAGCATGTTTCTCCCATAATGGCCTCCTTTTGATTCTATATTTTATTTTAAGAAGCACACACAACATAAGCTATGGTGGTAATGTGAACCCCTTAAAATTAAGGTGGTAACAGTGGCATTATTAAACACAAATTCACACACACCAATCAAGGCAGAAGACTTGCTCTTCTCCCAGAAAACAAAAACTTGCAGTTCTACTAACATTGCAAGAGATCTGGGTAGGCATTTGCAAATAAGGTTAACGATGATAACCTTTTTTGGCTCTATATCCACTTTATACATGAACTCCACTGGATAAAACAAGATTTAAACATAGCCTGGGACAGAGGTGCATAGCCAGACAACCACTCATTGACAGCTGCTTTATCCTAATGGGAGCTCGGTTTCTGGCAATGGATGTTGGTTTCTGGCTTTCTGTTTGATCCTCAAAAATTAACACGGAACTGAATCAGCACCTCTGGAACTCGTTCATAACAAAAACTGTTCACATGAGCTTTACAAAGCTAGAATTGATTGAAGTGCTGCCTTTTGAAAATAGCATGTATCCGAGGCCAACTGTAATAGGAATCGGTGCTGGAATGAGCTCGAGACAAGATACAGGGGGAGTGGATGATTCAATGCCCTGTGCAGGGCGAGCTCCTGGTTTTGTGTGCCTGCAAGCAGATACCTTGTTAGGTTTTCGATGGACCATAGCAAAGCAGAGTAGTAGTAAAGAGAAAAGTAAAGTGACTGATGTTCATAAACAAAAAGTGAAACAAATGAAAATAATACTTGCTTTACCAAACAAAAAAAACAGCCCCCTACAGCACTTTGATAAGACAAATTGAAATGTAAAAATGATTTAAAAAAAAAAAGACTTCCGTGGCACCATACTTTTAACAAAAATCCATTCCTCCAAAAAATAAATGGAGCTGGGAACTGGCAAAACTATTCCCAGCTAAAATAATCATTTACACATATGGTGGGTCAGGACAAATAGCTATAATAAATGGAGCTGGGCAAGTACATCAGGGGGCCAGGGCTCCTAACATTACAAGGGCTGGGGGCTGCCCAGATAGCTCCCAGCCCTCAATAAATAGATTTGGAGCCAGAGCTACTTGCAAATGCCCCCTGACCCCAATGAAAAAATGTAAATGAATGCTTACCCTGTGCACTGCCGATGGGGGCCACCTCCCAAAAAAATCAACCTATTTTACCAAAAAGAAAGCTGCCCCAGAAAAAAACCCCGAGGTAGGTCTCTCTCCTAAGAATCCGTCCTCTGAGAGTGGGGATTTAATCAGATGCCTTTAATCCCAGCTTCCCCAGTGGCTGGGATTTGAAAAGTAGCCAATGGGGAAGCTGGGATACCACCAATCAAATGCGTGTTTTCTTCCAATGAAAAGCAGTTATTTCATTATGCATCTGTTCCCTGCAGAGGACAGATGCTTAGGAAAGGGACCTCCTTCGTTTTTTATTTTTCAAGGGGAATTCATTTTTTGTGGCCCCTTTCCCTGGGTTAGGTATTAGGGTTTGGGGGTGGCATTAGTATTAGGGAACCTTAATACTAAAATTAACTCCTATTAATAATACTCACCTTCTGCAATCCCGTGATGAACTGGCCATCGCGCGAGGGGGACGGTAAAGGGGCTGCGCTAATGTAGCCGCGATGAACTGTCCCATCCCCCTCTACTGTATCTCAACGAGCTTGTTCTACCACCCACTCACCTGTATCTGACCTTGTTATGCCACTGCCCACTCTCCTGTATCTAAGAGCTACCCGCTGTTTCTGACGCAGCTTGGATGTGGACTTTAATTTGAGGAGTGATTCTAATTCTTAGCCTCAACCAGTTTTATTCAAAAGAGAAATAAGATACATCACATGCCAATATACCATCACACTGATAATGGGTAGCTTTCAACACATACAGAAAAATACAATGACTAAAAGTTTTTTTTGTATCAAAAGCGCTTATCAAAAAAGTTTGATAGAAAAACATGAGAAGACTCAAAACACTATAAATATCATCTTCTCCAAACTATTACTCAAAATATTTGTGATAAGCAATGTGATAAAGTGACAAGTTGCTAGAGAACAAAAATAATGTACAAAGTCCCTTACCACTGAACAGTATATGAATATAGAAAACTGTACAACATTTTATACACAATAGTATACATATCTCATAGCAGGCAATTATAAACCTAATGAGTGTGACACATTGGTATATTTAACCTGTAATATATATTAATGAATGACCATACACATTCCAGTTATAGATACAGTAGAAAATTATTTACAAACCAACACATTGACTGCTTGCTAGCTGATACTTCGTTTTATATGATGTTGATACCAGGGATAGGATGTTTGCCTTGTAGTGTCTATAAAGAATCCGATAGCACTATCTCCTATACCGGAACGTGTGATTGGATCCACTGTGATAGAATTGCCTTTTTTCCTACTGCTGTGTTAACTAAATAATAGATTTTTCCCCTTTGCCGGCATCCTGCAGCCTATAACTGAGGGTAAAATTCCAAAGAGTACCCATGGCAACGAGAGTCAGAAATTTAGCTTCCAGCACTAGTGTAATAAATGTCAGAAGGATTTTACCAAGTCATGACGTAACATCATGATTTATAAAGACACAGAAGTGACTATTATACATCATCTCCTTAATTTATTTACTTCAGCAGCATAACATAGAACCATGAAAACAAAAGAAAAACATAACCAATCATGGTAGATCAAATAAAACCCAACTCCATAAGGCACTCTCCTTTTCTTTGATCAGCCAAAGAGAAAAAAATAAAAGTCCAAAGGAAACCAAACTCCTAAACTCCAACTTGATGAAAAAAAACTAAAGGAACTCCCCGAAGAACCAAATATCGAAGTGCCATCCAAAGGCATCCGACCAAGCCTTCTCTTCATACTGAAATGAGACACAAAAATCAAGAAGCTATTAAAGCAACTAGCATTATGCATATCAAATCAAAACTCAAACGTTATAATGGAACCTAAATCTATGAAATATCTAAAATATCAAATAATATATAACATAAAGTATATAAACAATAAATAAAAATGATATGCATAATATAACAGCAGAGCTAACAAGGATAGGGAAAAAAGAGAAAAAAAACGACAACCCAGGGTGGGAATAATAATCGCCTCCTTGTCATTATAAATCATGACTTTATGTCATGACTTAGTAAAATCCTTCAATTTATAAAGACACGGAGTATCATATTATGCAATTTTAAAGCTGATCCATGACCACTGAAGAAAAATGTGAATCTAGACAAAAATAGAACTCTTTGACCGTAGACTCCCTAGATCAATTAGCCATCTTCATGACATCTTCGAGTTTACATCCCAAAGAGAGACCGCTTTAGAGGCCATGGCACCTCTTGACACAATATGGACCGAAAATGACATCAATCCCTGCTTCTTTGAGGATCCATCTAGCCATAGAGGTCGTAGACACTGGAGTATGAGGATTACGAATAGCCGGAAAAATCTCTGGATGAGACGATTATTGGAATGGGCGTGGTCCTAGCTTTTACTCCTTAAGGCACAAAACTAGGCATGATTAGGGATGTGTCGGAAAAATAGGATAAAAAACCTATTTGATAGACTTTTTTGTGCGCCTAGAAATGTCAAACAAGACCTCTTCAGGTGAAAAATACTGAGAGTCAGTGGTCTAACATCAGAAACCCTCTTACAGGGAACAAGACAGAACACATAACCAACTTGGCTGATAATTGTTTCAAAGACAAGTTCTCGTCGACGGCCATCGTTCAAGAAGTACAAGCACCAAGTTTATATCCAGAGAATGGTAGGTCTCTGAAATACATTTGCATTCCCAGGACTTGCTTACATGTGCCCTGGTGGTCTAGGGGGATGTTTAAATCACAGCGGTATGGCACTTCTTCTCTTAAAGCACACAGTTTACAATTTTCTTAAACAGTGAATGCACACTTCACAATTTTTCTTTAAGGACATGCTGAGCACTGGCTCATGACATCACCAGCACTCTGTATACCCAAGGTGCTCATCACTCCGCAGAGTGGTCCCAGTCAGGAACCATTGTTCCTATAGAGATTTCTGCAATGATACTTTGCACTAGCAGGAGGTCTGTCTGAGTGAGCTGGCATGAAAATATGTTAGTCCAACAAACATTTTTCCACCACATACGAGCCGCACATTAGATGTGAAAAAGCCGCATGTGGCTTGCAAGCTGCGGTTTGGCCACCCATGTATTAGACTGTTACTAGAGGACATAGGCACAAGGCTATCCTAGATACAAGATAGGGAACTGGGGGCTAATAAAAGTATTTAGAAAATAGGGCAGACTCAATGGACCGAATGGTTTTTATCTGCCAAAACATTCTATGTTTCTATGTAGTTTAAACAACAACACTCTACTCTGTTTTGCCATTTAAATTGTTGCAATAATTTGTCATACTTTTTAACCCCTGAATGACGACATGACTTAAATACATGTCTTTGCGTCTTAATGCTGCCGAAGACAATCAATAATCAGGCAACACGGAAAAACCACTCTGGCACACATATGATCTATCCTAGGAGCAAAGATATTCTCCACACAGGAAGAGAAGTGCCATCTGTTGTAGTTGCTAGCAGGGCCAGGCCTGTAATGGGGCAGAGTGGGGCAGCAGACTCAGGCGGTACCCTGGCAGAAGCGGCACTTTGCTGCTCCCTGCAGCCGTCTTTTTTTTCCCTGTGTCCAGTGAGCTTGATTGAAGGCGGTCTCAGCCAATCAGGTGCGACTCCTCAACTCTCCTGATTGGCTGAGAGTTCAGAAGCCTCCCGTGATTGGCCGCGACCTCCTTCACACGTAGTTCAAAGCAAAGAGAGATGCAGGTAAGTTCAAAACGGACAGTGAGTGAATGTGTGTGTGTGTATGTCAGTGTGAGTGAGTGTGTGTATGTCAGTGTGTGTGTGTGTATGTCAGTGTGAGTGAGTGTATGTGTATGTCAGTGTGAGTGTGTGTGTATGTCAGTGTAAGTGAGAGTGTGTGTATGTCAGTGTGAGTGTGTTCATGTCAGTGTGAGTGAATATGTGTATGTCAGTGAGAGTGTGTGTATGTCAATGTGAGTTAGTGTGTGTGTGGATGTTAGTTTTAGTGAGTGTGTGGATGTATGTGAGTGAGAGTGTGTGTGGATGTCAGTGTGAGTGAGAGTGTGTGTGTGGATGTCAGTGAGAGTGAGAGACTGTCTGTGTATGTGTGTGAGTGAGTGTGTGTGTGGATAAAGGTGTTAACTCCTCTGATACTGCCTATATCTGTCTAGCCACCCAAGAGGTTAACTCCTCTGACACTGCCTCCATCTACCTAGCCACCAAGAGGTTAACTTCTCTGATACTTCCTATGTCTGTGTAGCCACAAAGGGGTTAACTCCTCTGACACTGCCTACATCTGTCTAGCCATCCAGGGGTTAACTCGTCGACACTGACTATATCTATCTGGATTTTGTTATAGGTCACATTATGTTTTAGGGAATTGCACAGCCTATTATCATAATGATGTTTTACTTTTACTCTCTTTTCACTTTATGGGGGGCTATTTGAAAAAATATATATTATTTTGTATATAAGAAGTGCTTTAGTGGGCATATAAAAATAAAAAAAATGTGTTCTAGGATCTCACCCATGAGGTGAAAAGAAAGAGATGGTTAAACAAACATTATTATGAAAATAGGCTGTGCAATTCCCCTAAACATTATATGTGACCACTGACCTATAACATGACTCAAACATTGTACATTAAGTTTAAATGCTCAAACATTCAGGGTACATATTTTAATCATGGCCTGTCAATACTCGCTCCATATAATTTTGCATATAGAAAGGTGCTCTTTCGGATAAGTTTAATTTTAGTTTGATTTTCATGACTGTGGAATTTATTTATTTTTTGGAGGGGGGGTGGGCAGCATTTCATTTTTTTTCCCCCAGGCAGCATGTCTTGGGCTGGCCCTGGTTGCTAGACTACCCCTAGTGCAGTCTGCAATATTACAAAAGGTCATGGTAAGGGAAAATTGTTAGGGAAAAATTGCCTTATAACGCACAAAAAACAACAGAAAAACATGTAAAATGTTATTTCTTAACTCAGGACAAATATTAGAAAACAATTTAGATGGGGTCTTAAATATTATAATTGTGTAAAGATTTTTCAGGTCAAATTTAGAAAAAGTGTTAATTTTTTTCATCATATTTTATGACTCTTTTATAGTAAATTATAAGATTTGATGACAATAATGGTATCTTAATAAAGTCCTTCTCAATAGTGTATTATGTGTATGGGTACATTAAATGAGAAAAAATACAGCTAAACACAAAAACTGTAGAAGTATAAAAACAGCCTCAGTCTTTAATGGGTTAAATTGATCTTTTTAAGGATAATGGGGAGCTTATGAACCATTTTTATCTGGAGCCTCAGCCTTGAATGATTTTTCTTTAAGGTGAAATACTCTTTAGGTTGCCTTGATTCCAGCTTTAACAAACAGGACAACAGCCTAATGTGTGTTGGCATGCATAGGGAGTCTCAGCTGTTCAGTTCTGTGCCATGCTGCCATATAAAATCCATTGGGAGTGAGTAATTCATATACATGTTTATGCGCAAATCATGACTTTTCTGTTTAATCTGGAAAACTGGGTTTGTTAAATTGAGAAGACATATCTTTGTGGATTGTGTATGTCATAAGTAAAAATCTTCATAGTTCCTCTGTATTTTAGTATTCATTTGTAAGAAAATACATAAAGTAATTCAGTAAGACAAATAGAGCCCCTAGTGTATAACAGCTTATATTAGTAATTTATAAGAACTCATATCAGTATATACACCGACCCTAATTTAGCTTTCCTTGCATGGATTAAGCCAGGGCTTGACAAATTTAATTTGATTATAGGAGCCAGCACAAAAAATTAGGAGCCAGACAATCACGCAAACATACACATAATTCATAAACACACACGCCTACTTCACATATATACACACACACCTACTTTACATAAACACATACATACAAACACCTCACACACACCTTCTTTACATATACTTACATACACCTCACATACACATACTTTACATATACACATACAAACACCTCACACACACTTACTTTACATACACACACCACACACACCTACTTTACATATACACATACATACAAACACCTCACACACACCTACTTTACATATACACCTACATACAAACACCTCACACACACCTACTTTACATACACACACCACACACACACCGACTTTACATACTCACACCACACACACACCTACTTTACATATACACATATATACAAACACTTCACACACACACCTACTTTACACATATATACAAACACCTCACACACCTACTTTACACATATATACAAACACCTCACCAAGTCGTTTCTTCTTAACGTGTCCCCCCCCCTGCTGCTTTACTTCACTGCAGGGGAGGGGGACATTCGTGTTGCAGCTGATCTCCGTTGGTCGGCCTGCTGAGTGCCAGGATGTCACGTGACGACACCCGGCACTCAGACACGCGTTGTGCGAGGGGGCCATCCGCACAGACTTTACCCTCTCGCGCTGCGGAAAAATTTAAATAAATCGGATTGCAGCGGCAAGGGGACCATGAGGCTGACTGCACCCATGCGCCAGGTCTAATTTCCTGGTCGCCATGGCGACCTGGCGCCTGGGGTTTGACGAGCCCTGGGTTAAGTTTAAACAGATTTAAAGAAAATTATTTACGAACATCCAAAAGACCAAGGTATTTTAAATGTTGTTCTGTTTACTTAATTCAGGGCTTGACAAACTTAACTGAATTTTAGGAGCCAGCACAAAAATCTACATGCCAGACAACAGCACATACACACAAACATACGCAGTCAGATACAGACACACACACATACAGTCAGTGATTCACAAACACACACATACAGTCAGTCATTCACATACACACACATACAGACTGTCATTCACATACACACACATACAGACAGTCACACAGACAGTTAGTCAATCATGCACATACAGACATACATAAGACATCCGTTTTTTTAATCTTAGAAAAAAATAAACTGCTGACACACTCTCAGTCAGTCACATACACACAAATATAGTCAGTCACACATACATACAGTCAATCACACACATATACAGTCAGTCAATCATACACACACACATATCCATTCAGTCACACATACATAAGACGTGTTTTGTTTTTAATCTTAAAAAAATAAATAAAAATACCTCCATAAAGACAAACTGATGATTAATCAATATGTCCCCCGTCCCTACTGCTATACCTCATTGCAGGGAAAGGGGGCATTTTCGCATCAGGTTTGTCTGTGCCTCTTACAAAACCACAGACCATTGTTGCTTATAGCCCTGCACTTTGGCACCGCTTTTTAAAAGTAAAAAAAAAAAAAAATGACCTCAGCGACAATGGCACCATGCAGGGCTTACAATACCCGGGTGCCAGGTCTCATTTCCTGGTTGTCATGGCGGTGCCCGGGGTTTGTCAAGCCCTGAGTTAATTTAAGCTTAACATCCATCCATGGTGTCCATCCATCCAAGCTTGTCCTGGCATCTGACACTGGGCTTTCCCCTCATATTATTTAAGTTCTTTGGACTTTGGTAATTAAATTGCTATGTGCTTCCCTGTGGCTGCTTCTAAACCCACCGAAAACAGCCCAACTCTCTGTGGTGTGTTATATGGGACACATCAATGACATTATAATATGTTGAAAATGCAGTTATATTTAGAAGCCAGCATTACTTTTTTTCTACCTGACTCTTTTAGGTAAACAACATAAAAAAAACCATTTGTCACAACATCATTTCCCTTAATACATGGAAAGTAAAATCTGTTTCCAGCATATGGAAGTTTTAGGTTTTATATTAAATGCTCTATACAAGTTTGTTTTGTGTGAACACATTGCTTTGAAAAATGTTTTATGTACGTGAGTTTATAATAAGCAAGCATATAACGCATCCAGCAAAAAACTGGCTAGGTTACCTGCATAGGAACAAAACACAGAAAACAAGGACACATCCTTGGCTTTTATGAAAGCTATGTTTATTTAAAGTGCAACAGTAATGCAAAAATTGCATAGTGTCATTTCATGGAGAATAACATTTTATAAGCAATGGATGGCAAACATTATTCTATAGTGGAGATACTTTACTTGTATTTTATTTGTTCTGTGTTGATACTGGGGCACTTACGAACATTTTAAGTACCCTCCTTTGAGTCAATTCCCAGCCTGTGCTTGGTTTCCTGACTGTTATGTGAGTGCATCAACCTGTTGGTACCATAAAGCCAAGTTGCGGGGGCCCCTTTGTACTTTAGTACATGGTAATTTACCATTAAATTACTTGGTTCTTTTTCAAGCACTTTAACTTTTTTGTTTTTGTTTCTTCACACATCTTCCATTTTCTGTGGGGTCTACCAAATGTTAGAAATCCACAATTTGACTACTTAATATGGCTAATCTTCAGCCATATTTGGTTCGGAACATAACCTTGGAATCCCCATACTCAAAAAGTCAATTTGAACTTTAACGTTATAAAGAATAAATTAAAACCTATTGTAAATAAGAAAAAATAAAATTGATAGTTATTCAATGTTAAATACTATAAGAACATTAATATAAGTATTTTTACATTTAAAATGTTGTTTTTGTATTTATTTACTTTATTTGAATATATTTTTGTGTTTTATTAATATTTTTATTTATTTTTACTTTAATATAATATTATTTATTTTTTTACTTTGGCTTATTTTGGTAGAATTTTGGCTATTTTCGCAGTAGCCTAAGATCTCCCATTGACTTCTTACGGTTATTTCTGCTATAGCCGAAGTCTCACTTTGGTGATCCCTTAGTAGCCTGAATTAAGGAGCCATTCCGATCACCGAAGTGACCCGACCTGGGTGTGATTTTAATGCTGCAATTTCCCTTGAGAAAATCGGAGCTTCCTGATCATAAGCTTTCCTTTGTATGGAAGCCCCTTGCCATTATCAACTTGTCTTGTCTATAATACTATCCGGCATCTTTTTTTATTTATACAAAAATATATAAGTATTAGAGAAGCACACCACAGTTACCTCATTCGAGTATTCACAGAGTCAAACATATCTTTTCAGTATGATTACATCAGAAAATGTATACATTCCCAGGTACAAAGAAAAATAATAATTACACTTGTTGGATTCCTGTCTTCCTCAATTCTTCAAATAAAAATATCTGGTTAACAGGATACTATATTTGAGTGCAGTCAACTTGACTTTTCGGCCAAAAGTTGCCTTTCTCAGTGGGTCCCTGAATAAATATTTGGCACTACTTTCTATAACTGTAGTTAATGTGTATGCTCCTACAATTCTATTTTTCATCTTTTTTTTATTTATGCCATATGAACAGCAAAGTAATGTTTTATAACAGCATATTCTGTATATCTTGTGGTCATGTTATTGGACATAGACATTTTTTAATATGGCTTTTTGTGTTTTACTTGCAGAGATGCCAACTCATGTCCATATTTCACAAACTTCAGATTAGGTAAGAAAATTAGTACCTTATTTTGTAGGATCTAAATTTGCAAGTGCTCTTATGAATCACAATAGTGAAAATCTTTTTTGTATATAAATAATCCTTAAGCTTATTTTCATTCATTTAACTTACCACTGCGTTAAGAAATACAAGTGTTAAAATGGTAAAAAATGTGTAAATAAACTAACCTCTAAATACCCATTTAACCGGTAGTTCGTATTTAATAGTTATTTAAATTAGCTTAAATTAGTTTCTTCCATTAAAAGTATACATACATATACATATACACACACACACACACCAACCCACTTCACATATACATATCCCGCCCTTCACATATACACCCTCCCCACTTCACATATACACCCCCCCACATCACATATACACCCCCCCTTCACATCACATTTACACCCCCCCACTTCACATACCTCACACATACACATATACACCTCACACATACACATATACACCTTACACATACACATATACACCTCACACATGCACATATACACCTCACACATATACACCTCACACACACACACCTCACACATACACACCTCACACATACACATATACACCTCACACATACACATATACACCTCACACATACACAAGTTTTTTCCCTTTCTTAACTTGTGAGTGCTGGGTGTCGTCTCTTGATAACCCAGCACTCATCCGAAATGGCAGTGAAGATCGGCTGCAGCACGAATGTTCCTCCTCCCTGCTGCCTTACCTTATTGCAGGGGAGGGGGAACATTCGTGCTTCAGCCAATCTTCCTTGCTCTTTCGCATGAGTGCTGGGTTGTTAAGTGACGACACCCAGCACTCACACACGCGTTGCGCGAGGGGGCGGAGCTTACTGTCTGGAAATCTGCACAGACTACCCCCTCGCAAAATCCAAAACACGAATGGCAACGGCAACGGGGCTATGAAGTTAACGGCACCTGGGCGCCAGGCTTACTTTCCAGGTCGCCATGGCGACCTGGCGCCCGGGGTTTGTCGAGCCCTGATTTAGGTATTTGTGGGTCAGCAAGTGTTTTGTGCATGTATGTGTGTTAGCTTGTGTGTGCATTAGTATGTGTGAAAATGGTGTGTATCCATAAGTGTATGTCATTTATATATGTTTATGGACTTGGACCCAAGCATTTTTCTTTGTGACACATTGTTTGGTACTGGCTCCTAAAGTTTTCAGCTGGCTCCTAGATTTAAATCAAATTTGTCAAGCCCTGGTCTAGGGAAAATCCAGAGTAACTTTTAATTCCATGAGAAATGTTCTAGACCTTATAGACTGGTTCACATGTTGGACCACTATAAAATATATAACACAGGTGGGTGTGGAAGGAGGGGGTATCAAACAAAGAATATAAAACTGGAAAAGTTTTGACAAATTTAATTTGACTTTAGGAGCCAGCAAAAAAATGTAGGAGGCAGACAATCACGCAAACATACTCGCAATTCATAAACACACACGCCTACTTTACATATACATATGCATACACACACACACACACACACCTACTTTACATATACACATATATAAACACATGCGCAAACACACCTACTTTACATACATACACACACACACACACACCTACTTTACATATATAACACACACACACACTTTACAAATACATACACACACTTTACATATACACACACACCTACTTTACATATACACATATATACAAATACACACACACCTACTTTACATATACACATTTGTGGTCATGGCATAAGCCGTAGTATAATTTACATATGACAAACATAGAATGGCAAAGTCAGTTGTGGTGTGCCTGAACTGACGAGGAAGTAGGCCTGAAAAGAGGGCCTACCTTATGGGATGTTTTATAAAGGTGGTGTGGTGGGTGGGACAATTCGCCAGACCCAACAGGTAATGAGGGAAGGGTTGATGCCCCTTTAAGAAGGGGAACCAAGCCCCTCCCACAACTTCAGGCCATGCCTTCCATATATACATATACACACACACCTACTTTACATATATACATACACACCTACTTTACATATACACATACCGTATTTGCTCGAATATAAGACAAGGTTTTTTCAGAGCAAATCCTCTGAAAAAGCCCCCTCGTCTTATATTCGAGGTTGTCTTATAATCTGAACCTCAAATCGACCCGCATAGCTGCAGGGGACCTTGATTCCCCTCGCTAACAGCCAGAGGATGTCTGCGCGATGTCGGGACTTCTATGCTGAAGCCGGGTCCTTCCGGCTTCATCATAAAAGTCCCGGCGGAAGTGCCTGGCAGCAGCAGAGGATGTCTGCGCGTATCGTGCAGACATCGTCCATGCTGCCCGACACTTCCGTCTATTATGACGGACCGGCTGTCCGTCATAATGGACAGAAGTGTCGGGCAGCATGGAGGATGTCTGCACGTATCGTGCAGACATCCCCTGGCAGCCCCCACTAGCGACCAGGGAAAGACAAGGTGAGGTGGGGGGAAGAGAGAGACGGGGCATATAGAGACAAGGGGAGGGAGGGGGGCATATAGAGACAAGGGGAGGGAGGGGGGGCAGATAGAGACAAGGGGAGGAAGGGGGGGCAGATAGAGACAAGGGGAGGGAGGGGGGTGACAGATACAAGGGGAGGGGGGGGCAGATAGAGACAACGCTGGAGAAGAGAGAGGCAGCATTGGCACATAAATGGAAATAAAAACAAGAAATGCATTTGTTTAATATCATATTTTTTTAAATTAAATATTAAAAAGCAATTTACATGTGAATATATACAAGTTGAACTTTTTTCCTATAGGGTAGTCTTATATTCAGGCTTTTAGTTTATTTCCTAAAGGAATATCCAAAGTTTGGGGGGTCGTCTTATAATCAGGGTCATCTTATATTCGAGCAAATACAGTATATTCACAAACACCTACTTTACATATACACATATATTCACACACATTTAATTTACATATACACATAAATACGTATACACACACACACACCTACTTTACATATACACATATATACACACACACCTACTTTACATATACACAGACACACACACACCTACTTTACATATACACATATATACATATACACACACACCTACTTTACATATATACATACACACATACTTTACATATACACAAATATTCACACACACCTAATTTACATATATACAAACACCTCACACACACACCTACTTTACATATACACATACATACAAACACACATCCACCTCACATATATATATTTTTTTAACGTGTCCCCCCTCCCTGCTACTTTACCTCATTGCAGGGGAGTGGGACATTTGTGTTGCAGCCGATCTTCATTGATCGGCCTGCTGAGTGCCAGGATGTCACGTGACGACACCCTGCACCCAGACACGCGTTGCGTGAGGGGGCGGAGCTTTCAGTTCGCACAGACTTTACCCCCTCGTGCTGCAAAAAATAAAGAAAATCGGATGGAAGTGGTAAGGAGACCATGAGGCTGACTGCACCCAGGCGCCAGGTCTAATTTCCTGGTCGCCATGGCGACCTGGCGCCTGGGGTTTGTCGAGCCCTGGGCTAACCCTATACTGAGTGATGACTACCTATAGCCTAGGATCCCTATGTCAATGCTGGGTCACTGCAAGAGCTATCACCACAGACTGTCCCACCGGAGGCTTTCTCGGGCAGGTGGCCACTCACTGTCCTTTCTACTGTTTTGATGTGTCTGAATCAAATGTACATGTCTCAGCTATGTTTTAACTGTTGGGAAGGGTGGCAGCACCCTATTCCGTGTTCTGAGTTGTTATACTTACATACCCTTCCTTTTTGGAAAGCTGTAAATATTTCTGCCTGCTTCCTTTCTTCCGTTATACCGAGGACCCTCTTGGTGATATTAGCTAGAACCCAGGCCTCAACTGGTAGCTTCATTAACCCTTTAAGGACCAGGGATTTTCCTGGGCCAAGGACCAGAGCGTTTTTCAATTTTTAATACGCGGTTTTTGAAACATAAATTTCCTCTCTCTCATTTAACGTACCCATACAAGTTATATGTTGTTTTTTAGAGGACAGTTAGAGCTTTCTTTTGATACCCTATACATAAAAATGATTTACATTTTAGTATTAAAAAATACATATAAAAGAGGAAATTTTTGAGGAAAAAAAAGTTTTTCCCCATTATTTTCCCAATAATAAGCTACATAACTAGTGCAACACTAACCCACTTATCCCCCCTAATTAACTAACTAATAAAAAAGAAAAATATTGGTTCCCAAACCCCCCATAACAAAAAAGACAGAAAAAAACTCTGAAGAGTGCGATGTCAGATCAGTAAAAATCATGCAACAGGCATGCAGGGGTTAAATTTTATTAAATAAATATATTAAAATTACCTTTATTTATTCAAAAAAACTTTATAAATTGTAAAAATAAAAAAATCTGTTAAAAAAAAAACTAAATGAGGGCCATAAAGTGGAAGGAAACTGATCACAGTTAAAAACTGTGATCAGCAATGAAAGGGTTAATTTTTTTTTTTTTTTTTTTTTAACCTATGTGTGTATAATTAATTTATTTTTACTTACAGGTCACTCTCTGTGCTTCACTATAAGAATGTGAAGCACAGGGAGTGAATTAGAGGCAAAGTCAGTGTGTGAACACACTGACTTTGCCATCTAATTTGCATGTTATCGCGGTGATGACTAAATCACCGCGATCACATGGCCGGAAACTGACCGATCGGGTCCAGGAGCTTTGCCTCGGGTGCGAGGCTTAGTCCTGGACCCGTTGCAGACTAGCTGGCGGTGCCCACGGAGCGCACCGCCGGCTAGACTGCATGACGAGTTAACTTGTCATAAGGTCGCTAACGCTGCGGCTCTTATGACGAGTTAACTCGTCATAAGGACGGGAAGGGGTTAATTGGTACCCTCAAAACACCAGTCTCAATGTCAACAGTGAAGAGGCAGGTCCTGGATGCTGGTTTGGTAGGCAGAGTTGCAAGTAATGAGCCATATCTCAGAATGGCCAATAAAAGGAAAATATAAAGATGGACAAAACAAAGCAGACACTGGACAGAGGAATATTAAAAAAAAAAGTGTTATGGACAGACAAATCTAAGTTTTAGGTGTTTAGATTACAAAGGAGAACAGAGACACAGACCAAATGATAAGATGCTGGAGGAGTGTTTTGTGCCATCTGTCAAGCATGGTGAAAGCAATGCGATGGTCTGGGGCCGGGGGTGCTTTGGTGGTGGTAAAGAAGAACATTTGTACTGGGTAAAAGGGATCTTGAAGAAGGATGACTATCACTCCATTTTTCAACATCCTCTGCTGTGAACGCCACTTGATTGGAGCCAATCTCTTCCTACAACAGGACAATGCAAGACAATGCAAGAACTATTTAAAGAAAAAGCAGTCAGCTGTCTGTATGTTTATAATTGAGTTAACAGCACAGTCATTGTATCTCAACGCTACTAAGCTGTTGTGTGAGCAGCTTGACTGTAAGGTACATAAGATGTGCTTATCCAACTTGTGGGAGGTGCTTAAGGAAGCATAGGGCAAAATCATTTCAGATTACCTCAACTAAAAGGCCTGCAAGATAATTGCTGCAAATGTATAAAATTATTATTTAAATTATAAATCATTATTTGTAACCTTGTCAACGTTTTGACTGTATTTCCTATTCATTTTGCAACTTATTTGATATATATTTTTATGGAAAACAAGGAGATTTCTAAGTGACCCCAAACTTTTGAACAGTAGTGTAAATGTCAGAATAAGTTCCAAGGTAGATTATGTTCTGTTAATAAATATTAATGTTTTTTTAGATAACATTAAAGAGAGAGGTTAAAAAAAATGGCCTGAGGGGGGGGGGGGGGGGGCAGAGCCAACTGGCAACGAGAACGGTGGCACGCCGCATGAGCTCCTTAAGCATTTGGATATTGTAGTACTTTTTCGATGGACATTCGGCATAAAACACTTCAAAAAAGATTGTTGGACCAGCTTGATAGCATGGGTCGGAAAACAAAGAAACCTATGTCTAATACGATGGCAGTTAAAATTAAGTATTGCCGACTACCTGGTTAGGCCGCAGCCGACGCCAACTGCAACTCTACAATCCTACACGCGGGAGGAAGATACTACCTCCTCAGAGGACTCTAATATAGCCAACCCATCCCCCACCCCGGTAATGAAAATGCAGCCCTCAACGGATGAGGAACCCTCGATGAAGGGTGATATAAAGAAATTATTCAGTGATTTCCATACAATGTGGAAATCGGATCTAACTGCTGTTAAGAGCGCAATTGATGACTTACACGCCAAAGTCACCATGCTGGAAACGGGACAGCAGGAGGTGAGACAGAGTTTCTCGCACAACGCTGAAGTTTCGGTGTCACTTATTCAGCGTGTGGACACTTGTTTCTCTAAACAAGTTGCTATCCTGGATGCTAAAGCTGCCATGCAAATATCTGCATCCACGGTATCCCGGAGGAGGTTGGGCCCGCTGCCCTCTAACCGCACCTGCAAAGCTTCCTCAAAAATCTACTTCCAGAAAAGGACACTGACTAGAGTGGCATACTCGATTTCTTCCAAAACCGCAAGGCCCAGAGAGCCCCTCCTGATGCACCCCGAGACTTGGTGCTGCGGTTACAATCCCTCACTGTTAAAGCCACTCTACTGATAAGGAGCCGAAAGCAGGGTATCTGTCCACATGAAGGCGCATCCTTATCCATATTTGATGATCTCTCACCAGCGGTTATGGCATGGAGAAGATCATTGTATCCTTTAACATCGCACCTCCACACGCTAGGTATAAAATACAGATGGACTTTACCACACGCCCTGTCAGTTACAAGGGATGGAAAATGCCTCTCAATAGAACCCCATGGATATTGATTGTTTTTCCGGGACCTACAGATTGCCCCTCTCAGCGATGATGAAGCCAATAGGCTGCGACTACACCGCAACGTATCCCCTACTGTTGATCTATTGCCTGGGACTTTGCTAAACCCATAATGCACAACATTGGACATTTTTTCTAAGTTACATACTAGATTCCCATAACAGTTGGTGTGATCCCCTTGGGTTCAACATCTTAAAGCTTTAACTTACAATGTCTTATATTCTATGTTGCTTTGTCTCATGTGTTCAGCACTCTCTACTGTTCCCCCCCCAAAGGGCACAATGTTCAATCATTTTTTTTCTTTGAGTCAATTGAATAGGGTCCTATGAATAATATTACCATACTCTTTAGTACTTACTAGTTTTTCAGACCCTGGACGTATTATTAGTGTACAGCTTATATACTTTATTTTCCCTAAGGATCTGAGTGATCCTAGTTTTGTTTTACCTATTCAGTCCGCCCTAAATGTAAGCCTAAATGTAATCCATAGCCTTTATGTTCTGCCTATGGTTTATAAAATCATAACTAGAAATTGCTACAGTGAAAATAACCTGTTTTGTGAAATATGTGCATATTTGGTTATTACTATTTTCATTGTCACTTCTGTAACACATGTTTAACTACCCGCAGCAATAAAAAAATATAAATTAAAACAAAATGGCCTGATTTTGTCTATGTCTTTACAGTATAGCTAACACAACTATTGACACAGTATCAAATCTGACATTTTTAGCATACTACATTGTTTAAAAAGCACCACTGTCTGCTTTACCTTGTTGCAACAAGATACATTCACTAAGTGAGATAAAAATTATGTGTTTATTACTTTTAATCATAATACTAGAATATGCATTAATGCTCCACTGGGCATGTTTATTATTTGAACTAAAAACTTAATTGCACTTTTCTTGGCTAAATATTATAAAATATTTGTTTAATAGGCTCTAAAGTCCTGAAAAACTCCACCTAAAATAAATGAGGGATTTATTATGAATTGTATTGTTGCCTGAGGACAAACAAATTTCCAATAAATAGTTTGAAAAGTAGGCTACTAAAATGAATTCCATCTTTGTAATTGTTAATGACTCACATTTAGTTGTAGTCTTTGGTTATATCTCTCAGAGTAATAATGTATTCCTCATAATTATTTGGCCTTTAGCACCAAAAGAAATTGAAGTAGGAGTAATTGTTGATTTATAATGCCAGCATTAAACTTAAATGTTACAGACCAACAACAGTTGAAGAGGTACAGACTGTTTACTATTATTATTATTAAATGGTGTATTATACGGTGATATAATAGTGACTTTGTTCTGTTAACGGTTCCAATTTTACTGCATTTGCTCTAATATAAGAAAAGGTTTTTTTCATGGCAAGGGCTCTTAAAAACTCCTCTCAAAGTATATTCAAGCTTTGTCTTATAATCACACCTAAACTACAGGTCTGACTATAAGACTAGGATCCAGGTCCCCTGCAGACCTGCGAGATACTCCTCGCGGTGCGCACAGACTTCCTCTGATAATCGGAGAATGGCTGCCTTCCTTTAGACACCAGGGAGTCAGGAGGAGCAGAATGGCATGTCTGGTGTGGCAGATTGCCACATCTGGGGGGCAGATGGCAAGGCTGAGTTGGTAGATGGCAAGTCACGAGGGGCAGATAGGCAAGTCTGAGTTGCAGATAGCGAGTCTACAGTTGCAGATGGCAAGTCTGGAATTGCAGATGGCAAGTCTGGAGTGGCAGTTGCCAAGTCTGGAGTGGCAGTTTCCAAATCTGGGGATGAATTGGTAAGTCTGAGGGGCAGATTGGCAAATAAAAGGAACTAAAATAAGAAATGCATTTTTTTCCCAATAATAATTTTTATTAAATATGAAAAAAAAAAAAACAGTTTACATGTGAATTCATATTTACTAGTAAAACTGTTTTTCTATAGGGTAGTCTTATATTAAGGCCTTTTCTTTTTCCTAAATTTATAAAAGTTTGTCTTGATTATAGAAAATATGGTAATCTAAACGTACAGGCAAATTGTAATATACTTGTTTAAGGAAACGGTCTAATATATTTAGTGTGTACCGATAATCTCCAGACTTTTACATCAGGCTACGTTCCAGAAACAGGCTATGTAAGTTGAGTAACGTAAATCTAAAGTTTTTCTTTATTACCATAATACTTCAATGTTAACATCTATTGTTAATTTAACAGCTGAACAAGAAGCATCATCCTCAAAAATCAAGGTCTCCCCACTGCATCTATGTACACAGCTGCATCCTCAGCGAAGCAATAACAGAGGTCGAGACAGCCAACCCAGAACATATGTGGATGATAAAATTAGATTGCCAGAACCACGGGAGACAAAAGGACCAAAACTAAGATCCCAAACAAAAATCATCATTCAAAGGAGTCTGTTGGAAGGCAATGAGGGCTTCAAGTTTTTAACAAAACCAAACACACAAATTGTATGTGGAGCATCAGTGCCTCAAAAGCAACCGCACACCACTCCTTTAGAAATGAAAAGTAACAAACTAGGGAAGGGAAAACAAAACAATCTTGTCATGTCCAAGAGGAAGATTCCCGACACACATAAATCCAAAATAAGCAGAAGGTATGCTATAAGTCAGTCAAACACAGGACTGAATCGGACCACATCCTCATTGAAATCCACCCATACCTCTCTGGCTATGCCTTGGTACATGACCTCAAGAAAGTACAAGAATGGCATTTTCAGCAGGAAATTTCAGAATAGTCTAAAAGAGTACACGCTCCAAAGATTATCCAAAAAGCAAAGAAGTTCAACCCTTAATACTAATACATCAGAAGTACACAGTTTAAACAATTCAAGAAACCAGATGCAGGAGGACCTCTCAGAGGTTAGTCCATGTGTTAACATTTACATATATTCACAGATTTGTATAGTTGAGGTGGGCTGTGTTATCAGAAATGCATTTGTGTGTTGGACTGCGTTATTTTTTTAAATTTACTCTAATGGTGAAGAATAGCTTGTTAGCCATACAAAAAAATGTTTAGTTGTTTAGCAATCTTATAAAAACAGTGTAGATTAACTATACTCCTCAAAAAACATGCATTTATAGGGCTTTAAGATGAGTAGTTAAGTGAGATGGGCTGCACCTTCCTGTTAAATGGCTGCTTTTAGTCCACAGAATGCATGATTGGCCACCCCTGGTCTAGGTAATAATGGGGTTTTCTCCATGCTAAGACCACTTTCTTATCATGAGGTCAGATCTTATAGATATTCAGTATTACGCTATATTGTCTTGAACTATTGATCATTAAGTCTCTGTTAAAAAAATTTGGAATGAAAATATTATGGAAATAATGTAATTGATGAAAAAATATTTCTCTTAAGGCCTATTAATGAGCAATTTCTATACATTTGAAATTATAACATTTTGTACAGGTCTGTTTGATGGAGCATGCTCAAATCTGCATAGCTGTTGCATAACTGAGTGTGTAATAAAATAAGTATGCTTTACAGCAGTGTTTCTCAAACCTGTCCTCAGGACCCCCCAACGGTCCAGGATTTAGGGATTACCCAGTTGTATTTAAATAAGAACATGTAGGACACCTGGTATGGTTGCTTAATGGTTAGGGAACCACACCAGGTGTACATATTCTTAATTACATACAACTGGGTAATCCCTAAATCCTGGACCGTTGGGAGGGTCCTGAGGACAGGTTTGAGAAGCACTGCTTTACAGCAAAACTCACTTGAGCTGCAAACATTATTGTGTATAGTTGTGCATGCTGAGCAGCACTGGGCATGATGAGGACATTATACTATAAGCGCACTGCATGTCAAATGCATATTACATCCCCATACCTTCCCAAAGAGGGACATAGGGACTCCTATGACGAAATAGTAGTTTAATTAGCACAATACTGAAAGTGTATGAAAACATGCTTGGGGGACTTAACTGACCAAGGGATATTATAAGACGATAACTAATTGGTACTGATGCATTCGCATAATCTGTGATGTCAGGAATTTGCCAGGAGGTAAGAGTTCTAACTGTCCTATATATCGAAATGCTGGTTAGCATTTATGATTTACTTCCCTGATAGTGAAAAAAATGCCTTTTTAGAGAAGATTTATTTAATGCTGATGTTTTCTCTTATGTCAGGGCTTGACAAATTTAATTTAGTTTTAGGAGCCAGCTTAAAAATTTAGGAGCCAGACAACGGCACATCACAAAATCATAAGCGCACAGAGACAGTCGCATACACCCGCCTCAGATACACAGCCAGTTACATTCACACATACATACATACAGAGCCAGTTACATTCACACACGCCACATACACAGCCAGTTACATTCACACACGCCACATACACAGCCAGTTACATTTACACACGCCACATACACAGCCAGTTACATTCACGCATACATACACAGCCAGTTACATTCACGCATACATACACAGCCAGTTACATTCACACATACATACACAGCCAGTTACATTCACACATATATACATACACACACACACAGACCACATACACAGCCAGTTACATTCACTCATACATACACACAGACCACATACACAGCCAGTTACATTCTCACACACCACATACTCAGCCAGTTACATACACACATACATACACACCATTTTTTTTTTTAAAGAACAAAAATTTATTTCTTAGGGTGTCCTCCTTCCCTGCTGCTTACCTCATTGCAGGGGAGGGGGACATTTATGCTGGAGCCCGATCTTCTGTTGTCACGTGACACTCGGCACTACAGCGTGTTGCGCGAGGGGGCGGAGCTTACAGTCTGTGTGATCCGCACAGACTTTCTCCCCTCGTACTTAGCTGAAAGTAACGGATGGCAGACGGCAAGGGTACCCTGTGACAAACAGCACCCGGGCGCCAGGTCTGATTTCCTGGTCGCCATGGCGACCTGGCGCCCGGGGTTTGTCGAGCCCTGTCTTATGTGATGTATAAGGTTTTACATAGAAAAGCAAAATTATATATGTATGATGAAAGAAATTACTTTATTTTTACAGTGTTTGCATGTGTTTTTTTTCCATATAGCATGACAACGGCACCACTGTGGAACCTATTGAAATGACTGGCACTATAAATGATACAGGTAATCTTGTTCATAAAAAAAAATCACATAACTTTTTTTGGACTATTTTATAATTTAGTTTTTTTTTGTAAATCAAAATGTATTGGTTTTCAAGGTTAAACATTACATATGTAACAATCAAGGGTAAAGTAAGTGAGTGGGAGAAATTGTAGGGGAAAGAAGGAGGGGAGGAGACAGAGCCTTCCCGGGGTACCTAGGCCAGAAGGTCAGGGGAAGTTAGGCAGGGGTATCGAGCACAAAGATTACACGTGGCCAAGAATAGCAGGAATCAGACCTGGGTACACAGGTACAATCAGGAAAACCAATTCATTGCTCCAGTGTAAGACATCAGAGAAGGATATAGAACCCGGCAAAATGGCCCATGGGATGTAATACAGAGACCGCAAAGTACGGAATTATACAGTATATTGTAAACACAGAGAAACGCATAAAACACTCGGCAACCAGGGACACACTATGGCGGTGTATGGCAAAAAGGAGCACAGGTTTGTGGGGAGAGAGGGGGAACGGTTTTAGGTTACTCAGAGGCAGAGCTAGAGTGTAAGATCCAGTGGAGCCAGGTTTGTCTATATTTATCAAGGGTGTCAATTGCAGAGGCCATCAGTTCCTATATTACGCATATCTCCTCTAAATGGTCTAACCATTCGTAAGTAGTAGGTACAGAGTGTGATTTCCAGTGTTTGGGGATCAGGGACTTGGTTGCTATGAGGAGGTGTCTAGTGATTGATTTTTTGAAACGGGAATGGCCACTACTTTAGTGCTTTTGTGTGTAAAAAAGAAAATCCTATCCCATTGAGGTTGTGAGAAAACAGTGTTAAGGCTGTCTTCCCGTTTACCTATAAACTTAAGTGGGGGAGAATCGCCAGGGGATATCAGATTGTTATAAATACGAGAAACACCATGGTCAATGGGGGATGTGGAGGTGCCAAGACATTCAAACCAAATCTTGTCTCGTCTTAGATTATGTTGTCTTGGAAGATGGGATATGTAGTGTTTAATTTGTGCGTAGTTAAACTGGTCCATCAGACCGGTCCACTTTCAGTAAGGTCGGGAGTGTAGACACCCCGTCTGGAGTTAGAACCTCAGTCAAGTGGAGTATAGAGAGAGGAAAGAGATTCAAGAGCCCAGGGGAATGAGCCCTATGTGAGACATCTGGGTTACCTCATATCGGTGTAAGCGGGGAAGGATATGATGTGATTTCGGCAGATTTCGTCATGGAGGGTACGATGAAGATCGTGGGGCCTATAGTAGGGTGTAATTTACATAGGGTGGTAGCTCGGTGTGAGGCAATCCATGGGAGAAATCTAATGGGTATTTGTAGGGAAAATTGTTCCAATTCAATCCAGTGTTTAGATGGTGGGGAACGCATCTTTTCCAGCGTTCGGAGTAGGTGTGTAGCTTGGTAATATTTGCGTAGGTCAGGTAGTGCCAGGCCACCGTCCTGTTTGAGGCTTGTCAACATAGCAAGACTGAGCCTGGGTTTCTTATTACCCCAGATGTATTTTAGAATTGCAGAACATAACATACTAAAGTATGTTGGTGGAGGGGAGCTGGGTACTGTTTGAAACAGGTACAGTATTTGAGGCAGCAGGTTCATCTTAATAACATTAATGCATCCTACCCAGAATATGTGCGAGTAATCCCACGTGTGTAAGTCAGTGCATAACGCCTGAGAAATAGGGAGAAATTTGTAGTTAAATAATTTAGATAAGTGGAGCGTTAGCCAAATTCCAAGGTACAGCATTTTATCATCACAAATCTTAAAATGAAAATTAGATTTCAGGGTTGCTTTTAGGATGTAGGTACATGAAATTATCAGGATTTCTGACTTTGAGTAGTTAATCAGTAAGTTGGAAAGAGCTCCGTAGGTCTCAAATTCCATTAATATGTTGGGTAAAGAAATGTGTGGATTCGAGATTATGAATAGAAGATCATAAACCAGGGCTCGACAAACCCCAGGCGCCAGGTCGCCATGGCGACCAGGAATTTAGACCTGGCGCCTGGGTGCTGTCAGCCTTATGGTCCCCTTGCCGCTGCCATCACATTTTAAAAAAAAACTTTCTGAGCGCGAGGGGGTAAAGTCTGTGCGGATGGCACAGACTGCAAGCTCCGCCCCCTCGCGCAACGCGTGTCTGAGTGCCGGGTGTCGTCACGTGACATCCTGGCACTCAGCAGGCCGACCAACGGAGATCAGCTGTAGCACGAATGTCCCCCTTCCCTGCAGTGAGGTAAAGCAGCAGGGAGGGGGACACATCAAGAAGAAACCCCCAAGAAAAGACTGTGTGAGGTGGGTGTGTTTGTATATTTGTGTGTATGTAAAGTAGGTGTGTGTGAGGTGTTTGTATATATGTAAAGTAGGTGTGTGTGAGTTGTTTGGATATATGTGTATATGTAAAGTAGGTGTGTGTGAGGTGTTTGGATATATGGGTATATGTAAAGTAGGTGTGTGTGAGGGGTTTGTATATATGTGTATATGTAAAGTAGGTGTGTGTGAGGGGTTTGTATATATGGGTATATGTAAAGTAGGTGTGTGTGTGAGGGGTTTGTATATATGGGTATATGTAAAGTAGGTGTGTGTGTGAGGTGTTTGTATATATGTGTATATGTATAGTAGGTGTGTATGAGGTGTTTGGATATATGGGTATATGTAAAGTAGGTGTGTGTGAGGGGTTTGAATATATGTGTATAAGTAAAGTAGGTGTGTTTGTATATATGTGAAGTAGGCGTGTGTGTTTATGAATTGTGTTTATGTTTGCGTGATTGTCTGGCTCCTAAAAAAAAATTCTGGCTCCTAAAATCAAATTATATTTGTCAAGCCCTGTCATAAACAGATCTTACAGTGCTTGTTTTTAACTTGGAATCCCATGATGGAGGGGTTATCTCTTGGCTTGTGTAAATGGTTCCAACATTAAGCTAAATAGCAATGGGGAGAGGGGGCAACCCTGTCGGGTTCCATTATAAATTAGGAATGGGTCACCCAGTTTGCCGCTGACTCGGACTCTAGCCGCGGAATTGGAATAAAGTAAGTTTATCCATGTTTGGACATGTGGGCCAAACCCAAAGTGGGGTAGGGTCACTCTCATGAAATCCCAGTCCACCTTGTCAAAGGCTTTTTCAGCATCTGTAGACAGGAAGATTAAGGGTTTATTCCTTCCCTTTGCCAAGTGGGTGAGATTGATTAGCTTTGTGGTGTTGTCTTTCGCTTCTCTGCCCCATATGAATCCCGTTTGATCAGGGTGTATCAGTGTCTGCATAAATGGTTGTAGTCGTAGCGCCATGACTTTAGCCAAAAGTTTAAAATCAGAGTTTAAAAAGGAAATGTGTCTGTTATTTTTTTCAAAATTCCGCTTTTCTTCCAGGTTTGGAAATCACATGAATGTGTGCTGTTGTAGTGTGGGGATGGAGGCCTATGCCATCTAAGAGAGCGTTAAATGTGTTGGTTAAGACAGGGAGTAGAATATCTTTGATTTTTTTGTAAGAGCTTGTCGTAAGAACTTCAGGACCGGGGCATTTAACTGTGGCGGATTATTTCAGGGCTTCTCCATGTTCGGATTCCTGAATGGAAGATGCTAAGCCTGTCAGATCCGTGTCCGTCAGTGTGTTGGTTACGTATTTTGACAGAAAGTCGGTATCAGCCTACCGCTCTCAGTCAGGTGCGAACAGGGAGGATTTTAGTTGATAAAGATCTTTATAGTTGGTAGTGAAGGCAGTAAGGATATCGTTGGTTAGATAATGGAAGGACTTAACATTAGAAGTTGTTATTTTAGGGATAAATGTGGACTGAGGATCATGCGGGCAAGCAAATGTCCACTCTTATTGCCATGTTCATAAAAGAAGGACTTGGAGTGTTGCCCCTGTCGATGTAGTTTAGCAATAATCAATGTGGACAACTCTCTGCGTAGAGAGATTAGTTCCTGGTATGTGGCAGGATCCAGGGTGACTTTATGGCGTTCTTCGAGGGAGGCTATGTCTGTGGTCAATTTTATTACTGCCTGTGCCCTAGTCCTCTTCAGTGCTGCCGCTTTAGCAATAAATGGGGCCTCTGATTACACATTTGTGTGCTTCCCATATAGTGGGAGTGGGAACGTCCGTGTGTAAGTTCTCCCCAAAATATTGTTGCAGGCTGGTAGTGGTGTCGGCTATTATGGTGTTATTTGAGAGAAAGGAGTCGTTAAGCCTCCAGGACGTCTGTGTAGACTTAAATAAAGGGGATCTTATCGTTAGTGGTACAGGTGCGTGATCAGATCATGTCACTATGGCGATTTTAATTTCTTGGAGGGTGTGCAAGTTATGGTTTTGGAGAAAAAAATAATCTAGTCTGGTGACAGTGACCTTATTTGCTTGAATATAAGATGATCCTGATTATAAGACAACTCCCTAAACTTTTGATAATCCTTTAGGAAAAAAACTAATAGCCTGAATATAAGACTACCCTAAAGGAAATTTCTTTAACTTGGATATATTCACAATAAAAATTACGACTATTATAAAAATGCATTTTTATTTCCTTTTATGTGTCAATGCTGCCTCTACCCCCCAGACTTGCCCAATGCTTCCTCTCGCCTTGTCTATATATTACTAGAGGACATGGCATCTAAATTATTTGATAATATTCTTTATTTTAAAATTGTATTTTTAGGTTGGTTGGGGGGAGAGATTGTTTACTATAAAAAAATGTATGAGAATGTCATATATTTTTTACAAAAACAATTGAAGAGCTGTATGTTGTGTGAATATTTAAATTATTGGCATGCAAAAAGACCAGTCTAGAAATAACCATGACTATAATGTCTTTTTAAAGACATGTAATGAACAAATTAGTTTGTTCTTTTCCTATATAATGATACTCTTCTATTTTGAAATAAATTAATGTTTTATTTACAGAGTCTATGGAAGGTTTACACCAGCAGTTTGAAGAAGCAAGAAACAGCCGTACGCATTGGTCTGCTTCTTCTATTCCCACTAACAAATGTCTCCAATGTGTGCAGAAGAGGAAATGCTGCCACACTATTCATCCAAAGAATAGGGGAAATAGTGTATCAAGTGTACCAATGAATGTCAAAAAGAAAACCAACAAAAAGAGAAATAGATTTTCATCAGTGATAATTCCATCAATGCCAGCTTTAAAAAACGGTGGTAAATGCTCTAGACAAACTATTGCAAGTGATAGTAGGTCAATAAGTTGTGGATGTCCCGGTACACCAAACAAGACCATCCAAAATTATCCCGTGGACATTGATTTTGATTATTTGCATTCAGATTATATTTCTGATCCACAGGTCCCAGGGACTTTGAAGGAAATAAAAAGTTTTGACGTTAAATTGGGTTGTCATGACACATTGGCAAAACATTCTGGGCCGTTACCGGAAACCCAGAATTCCAGAGCAGAACTCCAGTCTATGACAAACCGTTACCAACAAACATCTTCAGGGGAACATCTTTACAGGGAAGTATCTCTTAAAAACATGCCAGATCCACACAGAAATTACATTAATTCAGTAAACCAAAAGATACAAGGAGATTTTGATAATTTTGTGGTGTCTATAGATTGTGGAATTTCTAATGAAGTGGCTATATCCTCTCAGGTGTTACAGCAACAAAATGAAGTTGAATGTAGTTTCAGAGAGAAATTACCATTTCAACCTGATGAGGCATCAAAGTATTCTGGAGAGAACATTCCCTCTACTGACAAATACATTTTGTGCTTCAACAAAAGCAGTGGTTTCCATAGTTCACATGTTACATATGTGGGCAGTGAGTTTTCGCAGTCAACAGAAACCTCTATGAATATGCAAAGTGATAAGAAGATTATTTTGGACGAAAATAATGTTTCATCAGTCTTAGATTCCTCTGAAATTCCACCAAAGAATGTAAGAAGTGAAGGAGAAATAATCACGTGTACATCTCTAAAACCACATAATGAAACCAGCCACAACAACCCTCTTGAAAAGGAAACAAGCTACGACTTTCCTTTGGATTGGAGTCCCCCGCAATTTACTTTTTTGCTTGGAGACTTAAAATTAGAGTCCACACTTCAGTCATCAACTAGCGATAATATAAAAGTTTGTTCTCAAACACTTCAGTCATCAACTAGCGATAATATAAAAGTTTGTTCTCAAACACATGAGAGAACTGTAGAAAGTGATAGTAACATAGTGAAGGACACCAATATACACACATTGTGTTTTAATAAGTACACAACAAAAACAGAATCCAAAGATTCAGAGAGACCTTCTGAAGTGAATATCATGGCGAGAGACCAAATTGATAGCAGGGTAACAACAACAGTTCCTAAATCTCCAGAGACGCATAGACAGGGATATTGTGGTACTTTTAAAGAAAGCTTCAAGGTTTTAAGTAAGGAAGGTGTTGATACCCCTTTACTACATTGTATAGAGCATGGTCAAAATGAGATAGAGAAAGAGCAGTCTGAAATTTCCAAACACAAGCTTCATTCAAAACTAAACTGTAACAAAGATGATATGATTCCAGTTAAAACAGAAAAACAAGAGCATTGTTATTATCATAATTTAGTACAGGAATCACAGGCATGTTTTATCAAGAAAAAATCTTCACTTTGTTTTGGTACTCTGGAACGTTGTCCTACAGCATTTGATGGGGAAGTTGCTAGCCAAGTGGATAGCAATGAAAATGTGATTAAAACAATGAACGGACCGAACAAGCCATTGATTAGTCATACTAGATGTTTAAATCGTGATCAACACCAAATTTCTGCTGAACACATCATGTCCTTTTGTAAGGACCAGCATGATGGACATGATAAAGAGGAAACATGGCGCTTATGCCAGGATTCTGTGTTTCCTGGTAATATGTTGCACTTGAACAAGGAAGTTATACAAGTCAAAACTGCCATCTACAGGAATAATACAGCCTCTTGTGACCGTTTGAGTGACTCTAAAGAAATAATTGAAGGCATTGAAAAGGTATCTTATAGCTATATATGATATACTGTTATAATTTGGAGAACTATTTTAATTGGTTTATTTAACTAAAACAATAGCAATATATAGAATATTCTTGTATTTGTTTAAATGGCAATGTTTATTAACTGAAGTGGTACTGTGTGACGGTAATGTATTTTTTGTTTGTACATAGATTTGCAAAACAACTGGCACTATGGTTTGTTCCTGAACTTTTGTTTATTTTATAACAATTTTACTGTGAAAAAGTGCATGTTATCTCAGCTTGGATAACTTGGATGAATTGAATTACTTTTACCAAAAATGCAAATATTGCATGAATATACAGCCTCATCCTATATAACTAAGCTCTATTTCATGCTGAATAACCTTTGAACTATAATGTATCTTAAATAGAAAACAATATTTTAGATCAGATTGTCCTCCCAAAGCATTTGATTATAATACATTTGATTTAAATTAAAAAAGGTCAGATTTGAATAAAAAAATCTGGTTTAAATCAAAGAGATCCAACATGCCCACCATGACTGTTTCACACGGAGACAGTCACGTTAGGGCAGCAAATGGCAGTCCACATTCAGCGTACTGTCAGTGCTGCCGAATAGGACAGAAAGTCCTATCCGGCAGCTGTATATCTCTCCTCCACGCACGCAGCATATTAATGAAAAAACTTACACTGACATATTAATGGGCAAATTGGCTGTAGTATATTAATGGGAAAAATAACACTGGCATAGTAATGCATAGTAATGGGCAGATTGGCTGTGGCATATTAATGGAAAAAAAAACCCAGATTAAAGGAATCAGAATTAGACATGAAACAGCGCCATTGTTTGTACATAATCACAATTCTGTTAGCAGAATTGTAAAGAAATACATAAATGAAGAGAAAAAGGTAACTTACATGTGTCTAGTATCTCCTGGTTATCACATCACCTTATGGTGTAATATGCATATTACAAATTTCCCACTGAAAGTAGTTCATTTGCATATCAAGTCACAAGATGCAGTCATTAAAAGGAGATACCAGAGACACATCTTTCTATTACGTATCTCACACACTGGTGGGCAATGTCTTACAAAAACTTATAAAAAAAATCAGTTTTAATGCCCCACAACAGTATGTGAGATAAGTATTTTGTTTTATTGGCCAACACTTTCTTCTATAGTTCACTTTTTATATTGTGTGTTTGGTGGTCCATATCAGTGTCTGCTGCAAATTAATCACCATTTTTTATATTCTTTATTTGTTTATTTTTACTCATTTGTTCCCAATCAGTGGACTTTATACACTATACAATATTTATATCCTTTGGTGCCCACTTTTTCACCCTTTTCACATCTTTCTATTAATCCATGGGTTTGCTTACAATTAAGCTAACACAATGTATTACTTTGTACTCTCTACATTCACAGTGTAAACAATGTTTCGTTCAACTATGCAGTGAGTAAAAAGATTATATAACCAAATGGAAGCTCTCCAGTGAGACTAGAATTTTTGTTAAACCAGGGTGTATCAATCAAGCATGCCTGCTACAGACCACTGCTTCCATCATCTAGATAGTGGTTCTCCAAACTACGGCCCGCGGGCTGTTTTTATATGGCCCACAGCTACTTACAGGGTGACCCGGCCGCTACTTTCCACCCGAGCAATGCTTTTTTAATTTTCTGCGTGTAGTGGAGCGAGTTGCAAGGGTAAGTAGTCTGTGCCAGTGACGTATTCACAAAGTACTTGCTCCACCACCTCTCGCCACACTGGATGATCAGAGTGCCGGGTGTCACACAAAGACAAATTGATATATAGTTGATAATATTATATATATTTTTTCTTTGCTGAAAATGAGTGAAAAGTCCAATGTGGCCCTCATACTGAAAAGTTTGAAGACCCCCGAAGTACTAAACTGACCAGGAAATGCTCAGTGCTCTTGTACAAAACACCCCAGCAATATCTGTCACATTTTTATTAATATACTTAAAAACATATTGTACTTTAACAGCTGTCTATCAGAATACTACTTGCTGAAAAGCAAAACACAGAATGGAAGCAAAATATTTGGGTAAAGGTACTGTGTATATACTGTATGTAGTTGTTGTGGTTGCTAAAACCCTGCGGCCACTTAACTTCATGACACCTTAAGCACATTACTTCTGGAATTTTCAGTCTTTGTCAATGTTTTGACACGAGCAATAAGCAGGCAATCACAGTTATGTTTTGCTCCACTTTGTAATCTACTTACCTTTGTGGTATTTACTTAATACATATTTTCCAAATAACTTGGCCATTCTAAGTGCAAATCCAAGACAATGTGATTCTTCCTTCAAGAATTAGAAGTCGCGCATAACTGTAAAGGGAATCGGCATGGAATTTGAGCAGATTAGTAGTTGAGAAATTGATTGTCATTGAAAAAACTAAATTAATGTGGAGCCACAATTTCTTTCTGTTTTTTGGACAAGATTATCCTGTCTGTAGTGGATCACACACCATCCAAATCTTTCATACACAGAGGAGGAATTTGTTACACTGCCTCCATGCATGTTTTCAGATAGAGAAACACAACATGTTTTTGATTTCATAATGCCAGAGTTGAAATGCAATACAAATAGGGCTTTTGTACCGCACTTGCATAGTTAGCAAGCACCACACAACACATAGACCCAGTCGAATAATTGAAGGTCCTATAACAGAGTAGTGCCTGACATTGATTTCAAAAACTGTTTTCATTGGTCAACACCAATCACATGTAAAAAGGAGAGCATCCCTATCAGTTACAAAGCACCTATCAGGCATCCAATCACACATACAAATAGTGCCCATCATACACCACCATTATTTTGTGCCCCAATCCAGTGATGATTAATCTTTGACCCCCCCAGATCCCACAATGTGCATCTAACTATATGGCCTGCTTAGCATCATGGGGAACTGTATACCACAACAACTAGGGGGCCAAAAAATTACCCATTAGAAGAGGTAGTGTGAAGCTCAACAGAACTAGGTTATTCAGTCACTCCTTATGTTCCCTCCTTTGTTAGCTAGCTTGCCTTTTGTCCTTTCTTTGCCTCTTTGAACTTACTCTGTTTCTGACTTTCCCTAGTGCCTTGACCCCACTGTAGGGACCTGCAGCTCATGGTGGTGGACTACGATGAGCTGCAGAAGAGAGGGCGTATCAAGAATGTCTTCCGTCCTTGAGGAACGGAATCCTGTTATATTTCTGATACGCATTTCGTCCAGAGGGGGTTAACAGATACGGATTCAGTGAACAGCTTCCTCACCCATCCTACGTCCATGATGCTGATCTCTTTTTGTGTAAAGTCATATTCTTGTGCTCTGCATGCCAACATTGCGAGGGAGCTGCAGATTAGTCTGTGCTATTGTAGCAATCTGTATCAGTTTTGCCCAAAAAACAGCAGAAAAAGAGTCTTAAACATTAATTTACAGGTCTTAATATACTTTGCTTATCATGATGATGCACTCTATTCATTGGTCAGAATCGTTAGAAACTTTCTGAGTTATTCATTAACAGTGACATACAAGTGAGTTGAGTTGAGATTAATATTTCATCACACCAACTTACCTATACATTGTCCTAGAGAGTTTGTCGTGCAGGAGAAACTCACAAGGTTTGTCCAAGCAAAATCTATAGCTAAATTTTTGGCAGACTAAATGGGCCAAATGGTTCTTATCTGCTGACACATTCTATGTTTCTATGTTTAACCCATTTCTGACATAGGACGGGCTAGGTCGAGGCATTAAGCAACACCGAAATACGGTGTCTTGGAGAGCATTATGGCTGTGCCCTCTTGTGGGAAGAGCGTCAGAAGTGAAAAAAAATTGAACTTAATTTGCTCTGATGCTGTTGCTAAACTGCACCTAGAGGCACGACAGTTAATGCTGTAGTAGTGTCTGTGTGTCTGATTGCAATAACTGATCCCATGAGGAGCCACATTAAAAGTTTTACGGTATTGCATACAGCTTACTTTGGTTTATGGTGCAATGTGAATAGTGTCAAAACACCACATCTATTTTCCTTAAAATTCTTACTTGTTAACGGATGTGTATTTAAACTAAGATCAGAATTCGAGATGACAATTGCACATATTCACAATAAATAATATTATTTCAGGTACCTAGTATTTGAAAAACTATGAATGTACTACTTGTCTATTTACACATTGGTCAATGTCTGGATTGTTGATGGGGGTGGGGGTGGCAATTTATACAAAATTAATATGTATTTTACTTGCAGGATGCCCCAAATGAAGTACATAAACATATTAACAGCCATGCGAATCTCATACAACTAAAAATGCAAAGGTACGTTTCTAACACACTGGTTATTTAAAATAATTAGTGCATCTTTAAAAAAGAGAAGCACTCTTTGAAGTATGTAATCACTTGCACTATGTGTTATTAATTCTATTCCTTCTAATTGTATTAGAATTATCTGGAGGTAATATGTGTCCAATTCAAATTGCATAGCTTTTTCTCAAGTTCCATGTTTCTGTGTAGTATCACTACATATGGGCTGAGCAATAAAAAGATTAGAAAAATATATACTTGGTGGATGCATAAAGTGAAAGTAAGGGAAGAGTAAATAATAGGTACTATCGCTGTGATTTATAACAGTGGTTTTTATACATCACAACACTTTTTTTTTCAAAAATTGTACTTCTGCCACTTATTGGCACAATTTCACCTGCCTTGCAGCAATATAGATTGGCGCTCAAAGATATGACTTCACTATTAGGCTGTATTTCTGCATGCACCACTTTATACATCTTCCCCATTGATTTTTAAGTTCTATAAAATATATCAGTGTTGGCCAATTTTATAATACAGGGGGGCTGCTTGCTATTCAGAAGACTGCTCCTTAAAAGAAAAGTAAGTTGTGTGATGACCATTTCATCTCACAACTCAGCTATTCCTTTTGTTGGACTAAACCTTGTGAGAACCTCTTGCTATAAGAGCTCAGCTGCCCATGGATAATGGTTTGTCCCTGCACAAAGTCACCTCAAATCATCTTGTAGTCAATAGACACCAATGTTTTTCTATATTAAATACAGTTTGAAATGAAACATATAAAAAAAGAAAATACAAATACAGCCCAAATTACCGGGTTTAAGTTTTAAATGTGTTGGATACTCTAATCCCTATTATCCACAGGCTGATGTAGGATGTCAACTACCGGGACAACAATTCACTTGCCAATAGAAGATGGAGTTGGTTCAAAGATGTATATGGTAGATAAATGGTAGATACAAATAGCGATATGGTGAAGTATCAAATATATATATATATATATATATATATATATATTTTAATGTCCCCCAAGTATAATAAGACTTACATGAATAAAAGATGATAAACAGCGATAAAAAACAGTGGCAGCCACCAATCCTTCAGATCCAAATCAGTAGTCTAAGCGCCACTGAGCGATATCGACTACACAGCACGAATGAAGGTGGATACAACAAGGGAAACCTCTTGAAGGACGTCACTCGCCACGTGACGCATTTCGCCCAATCAGGCTTCTTCAAGGCGATGACGTCCAAAAGAAGTGTCCCAGTTTATATAGCATCCCCTGGAGGTGTTTCTCCGGCAACACATTTAACACTTAGAGACAGTAATTTGGGCTCTACCCCATGTGAGTTTGGTTCCGTTGGCCGTCATACCATCATTATTTATCCATTTTGTACAGTGTTACACATTTTTTTTTTTTAATGTTTCATTGGAATACACCTCATTTAAGCTAAAGCCACTGATTAGATAAGTATATATAATTTGCACAACACTTTTTAAAAATCTTTTATTAACTATTTTGTGTCCTCTTTGGGGAGTTGCACTAGTGTTTGCTGCACATTTTTGCATATATATATATATATTTTTTTTCCTTTTATTAATTACTTTAGCACCTATCACTAAATTTTACATCACTCCTAAATCCAGTTTGAAATTGTGCTGAGATGAGTGATGTAATGGGTTACATCAGGGCTTTGGGATTACCCCAGGCGCCAGGTTGCCATGGTGACTAGAAAATCAGCACTCGCTGCTGAGATCTTTTATTTTTTTTAAAAACTTTATTCCTCCGGCTCACGAGGGAGCAGATTGTGTGCAGCGGATGCACACACTTCCCACTGTAGTGCCTGAGTGCAGAGCTGAAAGCAACGAATGTCTGTGCCTTTGTAAGAGCCACGAACCAACGTGGACTGAAAATGCCCCCCTTCCCTGCAATGAGGTATAGCAGCAGGGAGGGGGGACACATTGATAGATTAAAAATAAAAAAACACTGCTTAAGATAAAAAAAACATTCACTTGTTTGTCTGACTATATGTAAGAGTGACTGGGAGACTGTGTGTGTGTATGAGTGACTGACAGACTGTGTGTGTGTATGAGTGACTGACAGACTTTATGTGTGTATAAGTGACTGACAGACTGTGTGTGTATGAGTGACTGACAGACAGTGTGTGTGTGACTGACAGACTATATGTGTGACTGACTGTGATTGTGTGTATGTGCCGTTGTCCGGCTCCTAGATTTTTTCGCTGGCTCCTAAAAGTCAGTTAAGTTTTTCAAGCCCTTGGTTACATTGTATGTTTGTTCTTGAAGACCTTTTTATTAGATTGGAGGATTAATTGTTTTGGTGGTGGCAATCCACGACTTGGCAAGTAGATTTTTTCACACTTTTTTTTAATAGTGAGTACATGGGACCTTGTGAAAGAGGTGGTGGCTACATGTGATCAGTCCATTGGCTACATTTGAGAACTTTGTGTTTGGACGATGTACCTGGTTAGTGCTTCTATCCATGCTATTGTAATCACAAAATCATATAGCTGACTGTACTCAGCCTTGTCTTTCAGTCTTTTATTGTGAGATTTTTCCTTCTTGAACAGTGTTTTTATTGGAAGAGAAACAGGAACCTGATAAACATTCAATGCACTGGACTTGAAATTCAACTGGTTAATTCATCAAATTGTAACATTACATTACATTACCATTTATTTACACCCTGTTCAAAATTATTATGCAAATTATATTTTTCTCATTTACCTAAATAATTGGTGTAAATAACAGTCAGCACAATTCTTATGTTATCAACTATGAAGAGTACAATTCAGATTTTATTGAACAAACCTCCTAATGATAACAGTATTTTTTTCACTCTTTTCGGCAGCAGAGAGATCCTTTTTCTTCCCCATATTGCATGAAAATGGTGCTCTGCTTAATAATGTGAAATATCCTCCTTTAGTAGTTTTTCCTTAAATTGGGCTCACCTGGCAATCTAATTATCACAGGTGTCCGAGATTGTTTTCAGTGATCAAAAGAGCCCTGAGACACAATGCCATCCATGAGTTAAACTGAAAAACAAAATATTTAATCTTTGTGACACTTAAATAGAATTTGCATAATAATTTGGAACAGGGTGTATATAGTGTCAGCAATTTACGTAACGCTAGGTACAGAGCATAGAAGGGAACTACATACTAAGTTAGACAATCTAGAAATAGTCTGGTACATGAGGTAGAGAACACTGCTCGCAAGCTTACAATCTAGAGGGAATGGGGTCCATAAGACACATAAGGGGTTGAAGAGGCCAGAGGGATTGAAGTTGTAATAACAGTAGTGTGGATGGGTGGCACTAGGTGGGATAGGCCAAAGATGAATAGAGTGTGTTTCAGCTAGGTGGGAGCTGCTAGAGGTAAAGTGACAGGTGTTCTAGTGGGTTTGGTAGTAAGCTTCTTTAAAGAGGTGGGTTTTGAGGGACTTTTTAAAATTTGAAAAGGAGGGAAAGAGCTGGATGCTCTGTGGAAGGGAGTTCTAGATAGAGGGGGCAGCTCGGACAAAATCTTGCAGTCGTGAGTGAGAAGTGGTGATGAGGTTGGAGGAGTTTTAGTCCCAGTGAGGAGCGCAGAGGTCGGGCAGGGAGGTATCGGTTAACAAGGGAGACAATGTATGGAGGGGTGGAGGAGTTGAGGGATTTTTTGGTTAAAGACAGAATTTAAAATTTTATCCTTGAGCAGACGGGGAGCCAGTGGGGAGGGCGTTGCAGAGAGGAGCCGCCGAATCGGCCCGACGTGCAAGAAAGATGAATCTGGCAGCTGAGTTTTGGATAGATTGCAGGGGAGACATACGAGTCAGAGGTAGTCCAGTCAGGAGGCTGTTACAGTAGTCAAAGCGAGAGATCACAAGCGAGTGCACTATTATTTTGGCGGTCTCTTCACTGCGTTACGGGCGAATGCGTGCGATGTTCCTTAGATGCAGTCGACAGGATTTGGCTAGGGACTGAATATGGGGAACAAAGGAGAGAGCAGAGTCAAAAGTGACCCCAAGACATCGGGCATGGCCAGCCGGTACAATTGTAGCATTTTCAACGGTGACTGTGAACCCAGGTGTAGGGATAGAGTTTGAGGGAGGTAGATAATCAGTGTGTTTTGGAAAGGTTAAGTTTCAGGTAGCTATCAGACATCCAAGCGGAGATGGCCGACAGACACTCAACTACCCGTGACACTAGAGAGGGAGTGAGGGCAGGGGAGGAGAGGTAAATCTGAGTGTCATCCGCGTACAGGTGGTATTGGAAACCAAAGGAGCGGATGAGTTCTCCCAAAGAGGTGGTGTACAGAGAAAACAACAGCGGGCCAAGGACCGATCGTTGCGGAACACCAACAGAGAGCGGAACACGTGACGATGTCGCTCCAGCAAGCATCACTGAATAGGAGCGCTCAGATAAGTATGACTCGATCCAAGAGAGTGCTGTGCCACCTATGCCACACGAGGATAATCTGTTGAGAAGGAGGCGGTGGTCAACGGTGTCAAAGGCAGCAGAGAGACTAAAGTGGCCTACGTTCAGCTAAAATGTTTACGAAACTTGATTTACGAGGGGCCTATAATCTGGTTCGCATAAGATCTGGTGATGAGTGGAAAACTGCTTTCAGAACCAGGTATGGACATTATGAATACCTAGTGATGCCGTTTGGGCTTTGTAATGCCAGGGGCAACCTTTTAACATCTAATCAATGATGTATTACGGGGCCTTCTGGATCAGTTTGTTGTAGCATACTTGGACGAAATACTGATATTTTCTGATAATATTGAAGATCACAGAAAACAGGTCTGCATTGTTCTTGAACGCCTCCGTGCCCACCAACTCTACATTAAACTGGAAAAATGTGAGTTTGAAAAAACAGAGATTCAATTCCTTGGCTATATAATAACTCCAGAAGGTTTAAGTATGGATGCAAGTAAAATACAAGCTGTATTGGACTGGCCCATCCCCAAGAATGAAAAAGATATTCAGAAATTTGTGGGGTTTGCTAATTTTTATAGGCGTTTCATTAAGAATTTCTCTCGACCAATCACTGAACTCACCCATAAAGGGACCACTTTCAAGTGGACAGACAAGGCTGATGCTGCATTTTCAAGATTAAAGACTCTGTTTACATCTGCCGCAATTCTGGTACACCCTCAGCCAGAACTGCCATTCACTATAGAGGTAGATGCCTCAGATTCTGCTGTTCGGGCTATACTTTCTCAACGGACTGGACCTAAGATGATGTTACATCCATGCGCTTTCTACTCCCGACAGATGTCACCTGCTGAAAGAAACTATGACATAGGGAATAAAGAACTCTTGGCTATAAAATCTGCCTTCACAGAATGGAGACATCTCTTGGAGGGGGCCACCAATCCAATTACTGTGCTCACAGATCACAAAAACTTGGAATGTGTCCGATCAGCTAAGAGACTGTCAGCCAGACAAGCCCGTTGGTCCCTATTTTTCTCCAGGTTTAATTTTCTGATTTCATATAGGCCTGGCTCCAGAAATGGCAAAGCTGATGCCTTGTCCAGGATATCTGATCCTCTCAACATTAAAAAAGAAGTAACTTCCATCTTACCAGAGAGTAGATTTTTAGGTGTTACCATTCCTTCCACCTTAATGTTTCGCATCAAAAAGGCAGACCTTCATATGACTATGCTCAATGGGTTTTGGGTTTTTCAACAGCGTCTATTTGTACCAGAATCCATAAGATTGGAAGTCTTACGTTTATCTTATGATTCCAAACCAGCTGGTCATCCAGGAATCCAAAAAACACAAGAAATACTGTCCAGATCCTTTTGGTGGCCTAAATATCATGAGGATGTGAAAAAGTATGTGTCCTCTTGTGATGTATGTGCTAGGAATAAGATTCCTCACTATTCGCCGGTAGGCTTGCTACAGCCTCTTCCTATTCCTAATCGTCCCTGGGGATCCATATCCATGGATTTTATTGTAGAACTGCCTTCCTCTAAAGAACACACTACCATCCTTGTTGTCGTTGACCAGCTTACTAAAATGAGTCATTTTATACCTGCTCCCGGGCTCCCTTCTGCCAAACAGACTGCAGACTTAGTTATTCGGGAGGTATTTCGTTTGCATGGTGTTCCTGATGAAGTGATTTCTGACAGGGGTGGTACAGTTTACTTCACGCTTTTGGAAATGTTTTTGTTCTGGACTTGGAATAAATGTGAATCTGTCATCAGCTTTTCATCCTCAAAGTAATGGACAGACTGAGAGAACCATTCAAACTCTGGAGCAATATATCCTGCTACCTGCAGGATGACTGGCTAGACTTTCTACCCACGGCAGAGTTTGCCTACAACAATGCTCAACACAGCTCTACTTGTCAAAGCCCATTTTTTGCCAATTACGGTTACCATCCAAACTTTCTAGTGAGTCTTCCAATTACTACTTCCACTCCTGCAGTGGCAGACCGGCTTACTACCTGTCACATCAGCGCCGTTGCGCTGCAGGACACGTCCTGCTTACCTTAGCCGCCGCTTGACACGCGCTTCTTCTGCGCGTGTAATACTTACCACAAGGTCCTGTCCCGGATCCGCTGCTATGGTTCCAGAAAATGTACGCATGCGCTTACGCAGTGCAGCTCATACTCCTCCACACTATACGCTGCCTAAGAATTAGCTATTGCCATAGAAGTCCCTTCCACACGGCGGCGCCATCTTGGTTTTATATGCTACTTCCTAGTTTGCTTTCCAAGCCTCACTTTCATCCCAGAGGCGGAGACTTGCCTTGGAGGGATATTTAAAGTCTCAGTCTGCATTCAACCTTTGCCTGTGATAGTGCCTTGAGCCTTTACTAGCGTTTTTGTACTTCCTATTCTATATTACTGTTGCCGAACTTTGCTAACCTGACCTTGACTGTTTGCCGCCTGTCCTGACCTGTTGCCTGTTTTGACTTCGCCTGAACTCTGCCAGCCTCGAATTATCACCTGCCTGACTACTCTTTTGCCTGTGTCCCTGTTACCTTCGCCTCGGTCCTGTTGCAGCTTCCAATCCTGTACCTCCGCTTCGGTCCTGTTACAGCTTCCAGTCCAGTACCTTGGTTTCAGCTTCGATACTCTGGTAGTAGTGCAGAGTGCAAAAGACCTGGGAAAACGAAACCTGAGGCTCAACCATAAGGTGGACTTCCTTCAGGCGGAAGAATTCTGTTCTATTACCGGGGTTCGTTGCACTAACCTCTATTTCTCTGCAAAGCGGTTCCAACCTCGCTCCAGAACATGACACTACCTTGCAGCAATCCCAGGAACTATTGAAAGAAACACTTTTGAAGGTTCAGGGTTGTTACAAAAGAGCTGCTGATAGGCATAGGAAAGAGGCCCCAGTTTATTAAATTGGTGATAAGGTATGGCTTTCCACTAAAAACCTCAAGCTTCATATTCCGTCTCAAAAGTTGGGTCAGAAATATATTGGGCCTTTTGAGATCATTGCTCAGATCAATTCTGTCACTTTTCGCCTACAACTCCCAGATTCCATAAGAGTACTTCCCGTATTTCACACTGCATTGCTAAAACCTTATCATGAAAATCCTTTTCCTGGATGGACCTTGCCTGCCCTTGTACCTGTCCTGGTGGATGGTGAAGATGAATATGAGGTGAAAAAAATGCTTGATTCCAGGATCTTCCACAACAAACTACAGTACTTGGTTCATTCGAAAGACTATGGTTATGAGGATAGGTCATGAGAACCAGTGTAGAATGTTCATGCTCCACATCTAATTACGGCTTTTCACCAGCGGCACCCTGATAACCCTGGTGCTAAATACCAGATTGTCACTCAAAGCTCAGGGGCTCAATCACCTGGGTAACGAGTGGCTACTTCTGGCAGAAGACTTTGCTGATCTGGCTGCTGGACTCCAAACCTGCTAAAATCAGTATCATTACAGATAGCGTCAGCTCTGTTTTTGAAGTGTGAGGCAAGGTCTTGGGCCGTAAGAGTAGAGCAGGGTGGAGGAGCAGGAGGGCAGAGGAGAACATTAAACGTTGAGAAGAGACGTTTTGGATTCGATGAGAGGATGGATATTAAGGTAGAGAAATGGTGTTGTTTGGACTGAGTGAGAGCAGAGTTGTAGGAACACAGCATGAACTAATAATGAAGGAAATCCTCCTTCCAGCGTGATTTCCTAAAAAACATATATATAGTGTTTTATTGTATTATGTCATGTGTTTGTTTTTGAAATCAAAGCATTTTTAAAATAGAAAATTTGTATTAAAACTTGAAGTCCAGAGGGGTGTTTCCGCTTATGGCCGCTATCGGACGTGTATCCCTTGAGCTCTGTCTCCTCTGGGCTATTAGTGGGGAAACCATGGTATTCCTGACACAATTGAGTCAATCAGTGGCACAAACACTCCCCCAAACTGTGGGGAAAAAATAAAAAAAATGGGAGACTCCTCGGAAGTCTCAAGCAGTTGACATAAGTGCCTGGCTAACAAGGCCTTTGCGGCCTACATTGACCATGACACAGGTGGCATCACAGTGTACACCGCAGGAATCAGCTGAGCCATCCGACAACACTACTGACCAACAACCTGCTGGAAGCGCTCATGCGATTGTCAAACGTCCATCGGGACAACTCTGGGAAAAGGAGGCTGATGTACAACAGCTATAAAAAGACCTCCAAGTTTTGATGAAAGCTGAAATGGTGAGTGTCCGGACATGTCTACGTTGTTTAATAGGGTCACCACCATGGAATCTAAAATGGAACAGACCCAGACCTCACAAACTGAAATGGAGAGACAAGTCTCCACTTTCACCGTGCAAATGGTCACTCTTCATCAGAAGCTGGAAGCAATAGATGGCAGATCCAAACGCCTGAACGTCAAGATCAGAGGATTTTGGGCCCACTGCCCTCCCCACCTACATCAAAAAAGGTATTCTCTCACTTGCACCTGTCCATGGATCTTGAGACTTTGGGCCATATTGACTGTTACATGATCAAGAAGGCTATTAAAGCTCCCCCAGACGCCCCACGGGTTGTAATGGCTAGGCATGGATCATTAGCGGGGAAAACAGCTATACTCAACAGCAACGAGGACGAAACTAACTATTACTTTTGAAAACACCCAACTTTAACTATATGATGACCTTCCATCAGAGGTCATACACTGACGTAGGTCCATGTCGGAATTGGCACAACATCTACGCAGCTTGGATGTGAAATATAGATGGGGCATGCCTTTCACTTTATCAGTTAGCCGAGACAACAAGCTCTTAACATTGAAGATGCGTCAGACAGCGCTGTTTTTTTTTACGGGACTTAGCCTTACCGCCACTGCCTATGCTTGCACCCGCGCTTGACCCTTTGGAGCAACCTGTATTAAACCACGGGAACATTACTTAGTTTTGATCACACTCGGGACCTTTCATTCTCACCATCTGGGTCCCATCTATACTGCCTGAAGGAGACTTACCTATTATTTATTTGGTCCTATGTGTTACATATATATGCTTTAATCTCCCCCCTAGGGCACATTGCCATTCCTGGCCAGAATGTGCAACACAACCAGGACCACAATGAGTGGTTCCAGAGCCCCTACCTGCAGCGCTTTTTGCTGCTGCCTTTATTTTTGCCTGTGTTCAATGCCTGTTCTCCTCTTTTCTTGTCTCTCACCCCCCATTTTCCCTTTATTTCTACCTTACTTTATTTCCCTCCTCCCTCCCCCACCCTCCATTTTCCATTTTTCTATTAATATATTTAATCCGCTTCACCTATGGTATGAGCGTACACATTTGTGAACGGGGACTCCGGTATCCCCAGTCATATATTTTCTTATCTGAAAGTTATTCCAACCCAACGGTTCCTGGCCAGTTAGATTATCCTGTGTGCTATCGGTCAATATATGGCTGAGATACTTGTTCCCTTATGTTATAGTATATGTCAGTCCTCAAGCCCCCTTGGGATTATATGGGATTACTAAATCTGGATATGTCCCAATAGTGATTCACGTTTAGATGTCATTGATATGCTTATTAACATACCTACAATATTTCTAGGACTCATGTTGCAAATGTTTAATGTTTACCAATTCTCACATATGTCTAATGCTATTTGCTTAATCTATGCATTATCTGTGGTAATAAAAACCTATAATAGTTTCATACTCTTGTTAGCGGAAGCAACTATGTGACTGTGCGGATGATTTTACGTAAGCCTGATCTTTTGGTAGACATTACCCCTTACTGATACTGAACATATAGCGGATGTCTGCAGAAAAAGCTAATCGCCCCCTGCACTTCTGATAAGATATGAGTGTTTATGAAAAGGGTCACAAGTATCCCCAGTTGTACGATGTGTTTCATGTTTTTTATCTGATAGTTAACCCAGCCCAACGTTCCTAGGCAGGCAGACCATTTAGGGGATGGGACACTTCATCGCGGCTGCTTCCGCGCAGCCGCTTCACCGCCGACTCTACAGCACAAGACAGATCGTCGCTGGAGATTTCATCGCGGGACATTTCATCGCTAAAGGTAAGTATTTTACCGATTTTACTTGGTTTAGAATTAGGGTTTAGGGGGTTAGAATTAGGTTTAGGGGTTAATTTTACTATTACGGGTCGGGGGTTAGTATTAGGGTTTAGGGGGTTAATTTTAGTATTAGGGGTCGGGGTTAGTATTAGGGTTAGTATTAGGGTTTAGGGGGTTAGCTTTAGTATTAGGGGTTAGTATTAGGGTTAGTATTAGGGTTTAGGGGGTTAACTTTAGTATTAGGGGTTAGTATTAGGGTTAGTATTGGGGTTTAGGGGGTTAACTTTAGTATTAGGGTTTAGTATTAGGGTTAGTATTGGGTTTTAGGGGGTTAACTTTAGTATTAGGGGTCGGGGGTTAGTATTAGGGTTAGTATTAGGGGTCGGGGGTTAGTATTAGGGTTTAGGGGGTTAATTTTAGTATTGGGGTTAATTTTAGTGTTAGTATTGGGGTTTAGTGTTTAGTGTTACTATTGGGGGGGGGAATCATTTATTAGCGGGGGTTATTTTCGTTTTACTTTTACATCTGTAAGAGCTGACAGTTCAGCACTGAACTGTCAGCTCTTACATAGCTGCAGCCGCGGTGAAACGGCCACGTTATACTTCATTGCTGACAGTTCAGCGTTCTAACTGCCGCGCTGAACTGTCAGAGATGAAAATGCGGCGAAGAAGTGTCCTAGACCCGACCATTTATCCTTTTATGTGTGCTATTGACAACTATTTGACTAGGGATGCCTGTACCCTTATGTTATGGTCTTTCCCAGCTCACAAGCCCCCTTAAGATTAAATGAGATTGCTAAATCTGGATTTCTTCCTATTGTGATTTTTTATGATCTGATGACTTTGATATGCTCATTCACATACCTACAGTACTTATAAGACTCATGCTGTAAATGTTTATTGTTAACTGATTATCGTATATGTCTAACTATATCTGATTGTTCTTATTTTATGTCTTATCTGAAGATCTAAAAACCTATATTAATATATATATCAAAAAACAACATTATTCTATCTTTGTACTTTCTTTTGTTTAAGGAAAAACAATATTTCAAAAGATGAACAGAATGAGAGGATGTTGAAAAAGAAAAGGCTTGTCAGAGGCAGTACTGGTGACCCTATCAGCAGGTTCCCATCTGAAATATCATCACTCAAAAAAGCGCAGAGGTGAGACATTGTGCTATCAGGTCAGATTGTGTTGCTAGTGTCTGTTTTGCTAGCTGATGTAATAAATGTCTCATACCTTAATTCTAAGACAGTATTCCTTATTGTTAGAGAATATTACTAGGTTTCCAAAGCAGAGATTTATTTTTTGCGTGACAGTTGTTTACACAACCTAGCTGAATTGAATAATTTTTCCAACTCATCTACTTTGGCCTTGTCAGTTCCTTCCCTTCTTTCATGAAGAAAGCTTATAGGTTATACTGATACCAGATGTATTTAGGGTACACCATTTTATTTGTCCATTATCTGAACCACACAGAGATCTATCAAGCATTAATGGTTCAGTGTAGAATAAAACTCTCCCACTTGCCTATCTTACTAAGTTGGCTATTACCGTATTGTCCCAATTATAGGACGTAGCCTTTAATCTGGGCAATAAATTTAAGATGGAGAAAATATTCTCTCAGACCAGGATGTGTCACTGGTAATTAATTAAAGTGCCAGCCATTTTGTGGAAATAAATTAGCAAAACCTCAGAAATGTAATATTTTCTGAGTGCCCAGCTCAGTCTGTTCGCGCTACAAGTGCACTAACAGACTGAGCAGATTAAATAGAGCACTTGGGACTTCAGTGGTAGTGTGGTTCATCCTCTAATGGGGTCCCCCCAGAAAGTGCAGCACTTTAATTCCCGGGGAACCACATTAGAAAATGGACCGCGCTACCACCGGCTTTCCGAGTGCTCTGTTTAATCTGCACAGTTTGTTGTCATATTGGTACACAAGATTTTCTCACTTATTTCCACAAAATGGTTGGCACTTGCTTCCTCCAGGATTAATTAAACACCAGTGACATACCCTCCTCTCATCACCATATTGTTTTTAAAAATCCTATGCTAGCACAGAATTGAACGCTGATCCAGTCCAGTAGAAGGGAACTCCAGGGAAAAGTAGGTAGTTAATGACCATATAATGATGATATTGTGGACTGCTCTTAGAGAACATTTTTGCCATTCCATACTTTGCAATAAGTGTTCACCCTGACTTGTTTGATGCTTTGAGAGCCAAGCCATTAGCAAGTTTGATTTGAACTTTTACACAGCGTGTGGCATAAGAGACATTATGATTCTAAAGTCACATATTCATGCAAACTGTTTGCAGCTGTTACACAGGGTAGTTATGCCAATATTTCTCTCGAAAGAGTAATTTGCAGCTGTTCATTTGTATTGTCACTGATTTTCTTTTGTCTTTGCTTCTCATTCACATTCCAAGTTCGTTTGTTGTCAGAAACTTTAATTGCTATTAAGTGTAGAATATATTGACATGTAATACTAATGAAATGTATCCTTTATCTAGGTGTGCACAAAATTTCAACTGCTGTTTTGTTCTAGGCATGTTGCAGATTAGTACAGGGCTTGACAAATACCAGGCGCCATGGCGACTAGATTCTGGCTCCTGGCGCCTGGAATACTCTTTGAGCAGAGTAAACTGCAATGTACCGGTCCCACACTCTGCTATCCCTTACCTACCGATCAGATAAGGAGCAGAGTGTGGGAGAAGCAGCACAGAACAGCCTGCCGATTATCTCCTCCCCCTGGAGATTAGCTCCTCCCCCCTGGCTTCCTGTTCCTGCTGCCTCAAAATGGAGGGAAAACTTCAAGCTGCCCGGTTCAGCAGTGATACAGGGTCTGTCTCCATCTTCCCACTGTAAGTCTAGTAAGTAAATAGTGTGTGTATAATAATGTGTGTTAGCATGTATGTGTGGATTCAGCACCTGTTTTTATGAATGTGTCAGAATCTGTGTGACAGCATGTTGGTGTGTATGTATGTATTTGTGTCTGCATATGTTAGTGTGTGTATCAGCATATTAGAGTGTGTATATAATTGTGACAGCATGTGTTAGTGTATCTCAGTGTGTGTGTTTGTGACCTGTGTAGGTGTGTGTTGGCATTTAAGTGGATATGAATGTGTTTGTGCATGTATGTAGGAGTGAAATCACGTGTTAGTGTGTATGTATGTATGTCTGCATGTGTTAGTGTGTGGATCAGGATATTAGTGTGTATGTATTTGTGTCTGCATGTGTTAGTGTGTGTGTGTGTATGTATGTATATATGTATGTATTTGTGTCTGCATCTGTTAGTGTGTGTGTATGTATGTATGTATTTGTGTCTGCATGTGTTAGTGTGTGTATCAGAATATTAGTGTGTATGTATGTATTTGTGTCTGTATGTGTTAGTGTATCTCAGTGTGAGTGTGTGTGTGACCTGTGTGTGTTGGCATTTAAGTGGATATTAATCTGTTTGTGCATGTATGTAAGAGTGAAATCATGTGTTAGTGTGTCAGCATTTAGGTATGTGTGTGTATTTGTGGGTGAGCAAGTGTTTTGTGCATGTATGTGTGTTAGCTTCTGTGTGCATTAGTATGTGTGAAAATGGTGTGTATCCATAAGTGTATGTCATTTATATATGTTTATGGACTGGGACCCAAGCATTTTTCTTTGTGACACAGAGTTTGGTACTGGCTCCTAAAGTTTTCAGCTGGCTCCTAGATTTAAATCAAATTTGTCAAGCCCTGGATTAGTAGATAAAAATTGTATGTGTTACCCTATTTCTTTCTACAGTTCATCAAAGTCCCTGAACTCCATAACCCCCATTCAAAATGTATGGTCGTTTAATGTCACAGTATAGAATTTTTCATCTCAGGATTGAGCTTTTAAATGTAGTATATCAGAAGGTGTCATCTGTATATGCAATTTAAAAATAAATTTGGATAAAATCTGAAAAGGAATAAATGTGTTGCGCATAAACCTTCACCCAGTGCACAAACACAAGTAAGACAATACTTGAAGTCAGGTGTATTGAGAATCTTGCTTAAGTAATTCCTGATTTAAAGTGGCATTATGGTTTTTTTTTGCATCCTAGCCAGGGTGTATCTTTACAGAAACATAAAAGTAGGGCAAAAAATGCCACTCGCCTGGATGGTATTTGTGTTGCTAAATAATTAGCTTTGGCCAAGTGTCCAATTCCTCATGACCTGCTAGACACCAGCAATGAGCTTGGTGCTTGAAATCAGGCACTCCCACTCCATAATGAAATCAAAGAAGCTTAGACAGTCACAAAGTAGCACTTCAATCCTCAAACATTATTTAATGTGAAGCATATCAGCAAACACCAATGTGAATAGACCACGCCTGATGCATTCAACCTATAAGTAAATGCTGACTGAGCTCAAAATGCTTCTATCCACATTGGTGTCCGCTGATATGCTTTCACAATAAATATATATCTGCTGCAAGAATTTTTGAGGAGTGTTAAAATAATCAGGGTCTAAGCAGAATGAGATTGATTGAACCAATCATTGTTAACGGGAGTAGTCCCAGAAGATTGGAAATTAGCAAATGTTGTGCCCATTCACAAAAAAAAGTAGTAGGGAGAAGTCGGGCAACTATAGACCAGTAAGTCTTACTTCAGGTCTTACGAAGGTTTATCAATAAACTGCAATTTCTAAGTTTGGATTTCAATATTGTTGAATGCATTAGACATTGGCTGAGTGACAGGCAACAGAGGGTTGTAGTCAATGGGGTATATTCGATGCAAGGTCTTGTTACTAGTGGGGTACCTCAAGGATCTATACTTGGACCCATTCTCTTTAATATTTTTATTAGTGATATTGCAGAAGGTCTTGTTGGTAAAATATGTATTTTTGCTGATGACACAAAGGTTTGCAGCAGGGTTGATGTTCATGGAGGGATAATCCAAATGGCAAATGATTTAGCTTAACTAGAAAAATGGTCAGAGCTGTGGCAACTGACATTTAATGTGGACAAGTGCAAGATTATGCACCTTGGGCGTAAAAACCCAAAAGCAGAATATAGAATATTTGGTACAGTCCTAACCTCAACATCTGAGGAAAGGGATTTAGGAGTGATAATTTCAGAGGACTTAAAGGTAGGTAGGCAATGTAATAGAGCAGCAGGAAATGCTAGCAGAATGCTTGGTTGTATAGGGAGAGGTATTAGCAGAATGATTGGTTGCATAGGGAGAGGTATTAGCAGAATGTTTGGTTGTATAGGGAGAGGTATTAGCAGAATGTTTGGTTGTATAGGGAGAGGTATTAGCAGTAGAAAGAGGGAAGTGCTAATTCCATTGTACAGAGCACTGGTGAGACCTCATTTGGAGTATTGTACGCAGTACTGGAGACCGTATCTCCAGAAGGATATTGATACTTTGGAGAGAGTTCAGAGAAGGGCTACTAAACTGGTTCATGGGTTGAAGGATAAAACTTACCAGGAAAGGTTTAAGCATCTTAACATGTATAGCTTGGAGGAAAGACGTAACAGGGGGGATATGATAGAAACATTTAAATACATAAAGGGAATCAACAAACTAAGGGAAGAAAGTATATTTAAAAGAAGAAAAACTACCAAGACTATGTTTTTACATTGCATGCAGAGCATAAAAAATTGATAGTAAATGATCTATAGATTGTATTTGCAAAATTGCAAGGCAATACCTAAATTTGGAGAAAAGCGTATTTTAGATGTGTCTGTCGAGTTTGCTGCTTATTATATCACCTGTAGCACTGTATACAAATGACACATTTCCAATGGAAATGCAGTTGATTTGCATACCATGCCACAGGTGATGTCACAAGCAGGAGACACATTTAAAACTAATTTAGGCATTTACTTGCAGTTATACTAATACAACATATAGATAATTTTCAATCATATTTTATGCTGTACATGCAAAGTAAAAACAATGTTCAGATGACACAGTCCCTTACTCACTGAAGTTCATTAGTCTTCTTATACAGCACATGGAAACCTGCTGAATTGACAACTTTCCCCACATGTGGAATGCATGCACATTAGCATCTCACACGAATGACATTGGACGTGGCAACACCGACTCTCACGCTGCACCCACGTCACCAGGGAAACATGTAAATTGAAGAAACTATCTGGAGTAGCACTCATAGCTGAAGGGGTGCACGGGAAGAGCAACACCCACACTCTCAGTAGCAATCAATGAAATTACCTTGAAAGGTAATTTTATTCCAAACAAAACAACATTTCAATTCTCCAATGTCAATCGCATTGGTCAAATTACATAATCATCTAACATAAGAAAGAACCACCACATTACAATAAATAGAAATATTAACATAGGTTACACTTATTCATTTGGGAACTATGCCCAATATATTTACATTATCAAAATACAAACATATATAATAAATGCCAGTATAAGTAAAAACCATGCTTCTACATGTAATAAAAATGATATCTCTATTTTAAAAAAAACTGTGAGGAACAGCTGTAAACATGCATAATATATAATACTAAAACATCTGTATAACCATTTACTATAAGAAACACCATACTGTATAAAACCTGATATATATACACCAAGAAATTTACAATATGGCTTATATTCAGAAAAATTCCATAATGCCTAACTCCACATTCAACCCTCCTTTTTCATATGTTTTATGCAATGTAAATACATTCTGTCTATCTTTTAGAAAGTGCTTGTACATAATCACCCCTCCTCCAATGTGGTTTCACCATACATATCCCTATGACCTTAAGGGAATCAAATAAAAATAGGTTACAACTGTTACAGTGTTTAAGAACACTATGTGGGTTAGGTATAAAGACTCTCGCACTGCAAAGTGTCAGGAGTTTTATAAAAAGGCACAATCGCCGTTTTTTATGCATAGCGTCGATTGCACTTTTTTTTTTTTTTTTTACATCTAGGGACCTCCGCCAAACTGTTCAGTGTCTGATTTTTTTTTAATACTTTGTCTGCAGCAGAGCAAGCAGCGCGGGCACAATCAAAATCGCTGTATTTGGTTCGGGCTGCGCACACTAAGTATTTGGTCAATTTGTTTGTACGCCTTGTTTATATATCATACCCTATGTTTTTCTACTTTTATTTCTAATACCTCACAGATGTTCCACGGCTCTAAATCACAATTTACTAATCATTCTGCTGATGTATTGGTGCTACTTAGTAGCAAGTACAGCACATTTTCAGAGTTACAATTTGCTAAAGTGTTTTATTTTGTTGTATATGTTCTTCCTGTTGGAAAATGGTTTCAGCTTGGAAATTAATTTTGCTGCTCACAGTTTTTTAAAATGAAGCCTGTGTCATATTTATGATTTGTATTATGTTGCTTTTAACTTACCGGTTCATACAATTCAAAGAAAAGCTTATCTCTTCTACCATTTCTTTATATGCTGATCAAAAAACATGGAATTTTATAAAGGAGCTGACTACCTTCCACTTCACAATTCCAGGCAGCTATGGTGCATTGCATTTTTAGTTTGGTCCAGAAAAAATGTTCTATCATCTGCTAGAAAATTACCTTTGAAGCAAATATGCAGCATCTGTTCAAAAACACTATGTACAAATGTAATCTTTTTTATAACAGTACACATTATTAAAATGTCTTATAGTCATCTGTCTCTCTTTAACCAATTATTTTCAGATGCTCCATGTTTGCAAACAACTTTAAAGTGGAGCTTTGCGAGCTTGTACTTCTTAATAAGGAATAGATATTGGCAGCTGTCATATTTTCCTTTTAATTACAAATTTGTTAAAAACCATTGCATAAAACTTGCTTAATAGCATTTTTCTCATCATATCTTCCCGTAAAGCGGTACAACCACAATGTTGACTAATTAAGAATGCTAGACATGTCAATAGTTATTTATAAAGTGATGGTGAGGGTGCGCAGGGTATGGAAGCCAATAATAAACAATCAACTTATCTTATCAACTATTGACTTGCTTTGCTTGTACAAAACATTCACATAAAAGAGAAGAGCTGTTCTGCAAGCCTTTGCGGTTGTGGTTAACGGCAGAATATAAACGCAGAGGCAGGCGACAAAGGTAACGTCCATGAAGAAGCATAGCCTTTCGAAATGCGTAGACGGAAGGGGAGGAGCTACAGCACAAGTCCCGGAAGTGCAATAAAGTTTTTAACATCATCGCGCATACATGCTGTTTACAAGAAACCTACATGTAAGCAATACTGCATTGATTTTAATTAAAACCACTTATGTTTACACACGGTTTATATAACTGTTTACTTCTCCTCCTCCGTTTCTTACTGTCTGTTGCCTGCCTAAAATTTTGTGAGTTTGTTTTCTGGATTTGGAATTACCTTGCCACTTACCCTATGTCCATCATCCTGAGCCTGGACCTGTAGGCCCCTCCACATGTGAGTGGAACTATCTAAGGGAGTCAATGCCACCAAAGGGGATTGTTAAACAGCCTGCACTATGTCTTGTACTGTTTTCTTCTCTTTTATGTGGATGTTTTGTATAAGCAAAGAAAGTCAATAGTGGATAAGATAAGTTGATTGTTTATTATTAGCTTCCATACCATGCGCCCCCCTCACCATCACTTTATAATTCTAACTATTTGAGGTACTATATTCGAAGGGGTACATCACCGGAGTGGTTTCTGCACTGCACAATATACTGTTTGAGCGCCACTGTCACACTTTATTTTATTTATGTCAATAGTTTACTTTTTATCAATTAACAAAATAGAAAGTGAGTGAACAGAAGAAAAATATAAATCAAATCATTATGTGGTATAACCTTTCTTTGCCCCAAAACAGCATCAGTTCTACTAGGTCCATTTCTACAAAGTCAGAGATTTTTGTAGTCAGGTGTATGATTTAATAATTGACAACGTGGACAAATAAATAAGAGTAGTCCGTGTTCCCAATCCGACCACGTGGAATCGACACACCTAAACCAGGTGACGTGTAGCTAAGGCGGTGTCCTTCACCGTAAGGATTCAATAAAGAGTAAAATGTGACAAGCAAAAAATATTGCACCTCTGCACCTTTTAGAAAGATACAGCCATAAAATCCTCCAATGTTTTTATTTACGTCTGATTAAACTTGAATTTTATACTCTGCTGGATTTTACGGCTGTATCTTTCTAAAGGTGAAGAGGTGCGCTATTTTTTGTTTGCCACGTTTTACTCTTTATTAAACAATTTACCAAACAGGTGCTAATTATGTCAGGCACGTACCTCGCAATTGTGGGCCTCGTCCTCCGTCTCATGCTACGGTGGGGAGTGTGGACATGTTATCAGGTCCTCTCCGTTCCAGCGGTGATGGTTGTCGAGCTTCTTGCCCTCTGCGTCTTCACTCCCCTCATCCTCATGGGGAAATGGCGATGGTGGGTTGGTGCAAAGTTCAGCAGAGGGGACAGGGCTTTGGTCCATGAAATTGACGCCCCCGTTCTCTGCTTCTAGTGAGTGGAATGTGCCTGGGGGGGCATGGTCTGTGATGTCTTACGTGATGTCACGCTGGACAGCCCCTATAAAAGCCCCAGTCTGCCCTAATGCTGGTGCTCCGTTATTGATCCGTCCTGCTACTGATCAGTTGTCCTGTTTTGTGCTTCCTGTTTGTCCTCCTGCTGAGCTCCCCTCTTCTGACCTAGATTTCTTGTGACCTCTCCATTTTGCCTCTCTCCTACCATTGTGACCCGGACTGCCTATTTGACCACTCCTTTTGCCAGCCTCCTACCATTGCAAACCGGACTGCCTATTGACCACTCCTTACCTGCCTCATACCATTGTGACCTTGAGTTGCCTTATTACTACGTTTTGTCTGCCGCCTGACCTTGTGACCTCGGATTGTTTGTGTCTACTCCTCAACTGCAGTCTGCCTCTGCGTACTCAGTTCTGTTCCTGGCCATTCAGAGTGCACTACCTTTCATCTCCTGTGAGTACTTCTGTCTGTTTATTGTTATTCTGCATATTGGGCTCCTACATCAGGGTGTTAAACATTAATTAACTGAAACAGAAACAGCTGTGAAGAAGGAATAAATTTGGATGAGTATCAGCCAAACTCAGCTAACATGGTAAGGTTGCTAGCAACAGTTTAATGGAAAAAGTCATAAAACATGGAAATATTGAGCACAGCAACAAGATACAAGGTAGTTAGTTATACTGCACCAGCAAGGTCTCTCCCAGTCATAAATTTAAGACAGATAGGGATCTCCAAATGTGCTGTCCAAGCTCTTTTAAGGAAGTGCAAATAAAATCCTCCGTTGTGGAATGAAAACACAGGAACTGGTGTGCAAAAAATAGCAATAGGTGCTTTGGATTCAAAATACACTTTTAACATATATATTCTTATTTTACAACCTGTTTTCACACCTGCCTGAAATGCTGGCACATTAATGTATATATATTTTTTTTTCCAAAAGAAAACAAATGTTCAGCAGAAGATTACAGTATTTGTGAGTAATCTATTCTGGAAAGAAAACAAAATAAACACATGGTCTTAACCCCTTAAGGACAGAGCCTTTGAAACATTTTTGTCCTTTCTGGACAATGGCTATTTTAACATTTCTGTGCTGTTTGTGTTTAGCAGTAATTTTCTTCTTCGTCATTTGCTGTACCCACACATATTATATATTGTTTTTATCGGGACAAAAAGGGCTTTCTATGGATGCCATATTTTTGATCATATCTTATCATATTATTAAAAAAAAATAATAAAATATGGTAAAAAAAAGAAAAATACACAAATGTCTTTGTTTTTATTTGAAACAACTTCTCCTCATCGACAATAGCGAACGAAAAAACATGCTAAATAGATTCTACTATTTCTCCTGAGTACAGGGATACCACCCATGCATAGGTTTGTTGGGTTGTTTGGGGGCTAAAATGCCAAATTTGTGAGGTGCAGTTTTTTGTTTTCCAACTTGAAATTTTTACATGCAGACAGCCTGCACCCATGTCCCATTTGGGACATATTTGAAACCAGCCAGTGTATTTTACCCCATCAACCCATATATTTTTTAAAAGTAGACACCCTAGGCTATCTCAAATGGTGGTATTTTAACACTTTCCATGCACTAATTCTACCACCAGCCTTTGTCAAAGTTTGTGGTAGTCATTTTTTTGTGTTTTTTTTTCACAAACCTTGTACTTCAGACATGAATTTACAGATTTTGGTATGTGTCACTGCCAAATAACACCCCAATAAGTGTTCAGCAACATCTCTTGAGTACAGGGATACCCCCCATGCATAGGTTTGTTGGATTGTTTGGGGGGTAAAAGGCCAAATTTGGGAGGTGAAGTTTTTGGTTTTCCAATTTGAAATTTTGACATGCAGACAGCCTGCTCCCATGTCCCATTTGGGACATATTTGAAACCAGCCAGTGTATTTTACCACATCAACCCATATATTTTTTTAAAGTAGACACCCTAGGCTATCTCAAATGGTGGTATTTTTACACTTTCCATGCACTAATTCTACCACCAGCCTTTGTCAAAGTTTGTGGTAGTAATTTTTTTGTGTTTTTTTTTCACAAACCTTGTACTTCAGACATGAATTTACAGATTTTGGTATGTGTCACTGCCAAATAACACCCCAATAAGTGTTCAGCAACATCTCTTGAGTACAGGGATACCCCCCATGCATAGGTTTGTTGGATTGTTTGGGGGGTAAAAGGCCAAATTTGGGAGGTGTAGTTTTTGGTTTTCCAATTTGAAATTTTGACATGCAGACAGCCTGCACCCATGTCCCATTTGGGACATATTTGAAACCAGCCAGTGTATTTTACCACATCAACCCATATATTTTTTTAAAGTAGACACCCTAGGCTATCTCAAATGGTGGTATTTTTACACTTTCCATGCACTAATTCTACCACCAGCCTTTGTCAAAGTTTGTGGTAGTAATTTTTTTGTGTTTTTTTTTCACAAACCTTGTACTTCAGACATGAATTTACAGATTTTGGTATGTGTCACTGCCAAATAACACCCCAATAAGTGTTCAGCAACATCTCTTGAGTACAGGGATACCACCCATGCATAGGTTTGTTGGGTTGTTTGGGGGCTAAAAGGGCCACATTGTGAAGGTGCGCATTTTCAACTTGGAATAGTGACGTGTAGCCAGCCTGAGCCCATCTTTCATTTGGGACTTTTTTTTAAAGTCGGACAGTGTATTTTACCCCAAAAAGTATATATTTTGTAAAAGTAGACACCCTAGGCTATTTTAAATGGTGTTATTTTAACACTTTCCATGCACCAATTCTACCACCAGCCTTTGTCAAAGTTTGTGGTAGTCATTTTATTGTGTATTTTTTCCCACATACATTGTACTTTAGACACAAATTCACATATTTCGGTATGTGTCACTGACAAACAATACCACAATATATGTTCAGCAACATCTCCCGAGCACAGGGATACCACCCATGCATAGCTTTGTCAGCTTTGTTGGGTGTTGAAAGGCTACATTTGAGAGGTGCGCTTTTTGATTTTCAAACTTGGAATTTGAACATGTAGAGCAAGGAAGGGGTTAATAGCTCTTATAAGAGCCTTTGTAGTACTGTACAAAAAAATTAACCCCTAAAAATGCACAGACAAGAAAAAAATTTCTGCTGTGCAGTGATCAGTGGCAGGGAAGGGGTTAATACACTACACTATACAAAGGGTATGGCTTTTATAAAAGCCCTTGGGACTCACAATTTTTTTAACATTTTATTTAATTTATTACAATTAAAAAATTATGTTATACAGATCTGTCTCTTTCCCTCACTAAAACTCAAGTGAGGAGAGGGAGGCAGATCCATATGGGTCAGAACAATATTTACCAATATTGATCGAACCAGACGAATGGTGATGCTCATCTGAGAAATCACCAAACCACCTTTGCCACTGATCGGCTGTTACTGATCGCTATACACGTGTTCAGACAGCTTCAAAAGGAATACACGTAATCCCCTAGTGGGTATAATTAACCCCTAGCGAGTCTGACAAAAAAAATGCTGATAGCAAAAAAAAAATCCTTCTGCGACTAGATTGCTCCATATGCGCTGCTTAGGCAGTGACCATATGCACTGCTTAGGCAGTGACCATATGTGCTGCTTAGGAAGTGATATACGGCAAGGAAGGGGTTAATAGCGCTTATTTTAAAAAAAAATTACGTTAAACGTAGTCCCCTAGCGGGTATAATTAACACGTGACGGGTGTAATAAAAAAGTTTTAAAAAAATTAAAAATGCTTCTGCAGCAAGATTGCTGCATTTGCGTCAGATCTCTGCTTAGGCAGTGATCTACAGCAAGAAAGGGGTTAATCTCTCTTAAAAGAGCTTTTTTTTATACTGTAATGAATTACAGTAAAAAAAATTAACCCCTAAAAAATGCACAGACAGCAAAAAATGTGCTGCTGTGTATGATCACTGCGTACACAGCGATCAATGGCAGGGAAGGGGTTAAATGGCTTTTATAAAAGCCCTTGGTGTTTAAAATTTTATTAAATATTTGTTTTATTATTTTATTTTATTTTTTTACTTGATCTGATCTGTCTCTCTCCCTTACTAAAACTAGTAAGGTGAGGGAGGCAGATCAATACTTGTCAAAGGCAATATTTGCTAATATTGCCTTTGACAGTATGATAAGTGCTCATCAGAGCACTTACCATACATGCCTGCACACAGATCACATAGATCTGTTGTGCAGGCATCGATTGGCTCCCCCTAGAGCATCGGAAGTGAAATACTTTCACTTCCGATGCTCTTGCCATTAGAAGGGAAGCGCTGCCTGTATAGGCAGCGTTCCCTTCTACTGAGCCGATGGGGTCGCTCAGGAGAGCGACCACCATCGGCTCTGGGGAGCAGAACGGTGTTGTTAAGTGCCTCGCTGGCGAGGCACTTTAACAACACCGGAGATGCTTAGAAAGCGAACGATCGTTCGCTTTCTAAGCACATGTGTGCAGCCGGCGCAGCCATTTTTAAATGGCTGCTACGATCACTCCGTGGAGTGATCGTAGCGCGCCCCTGCACATTTGGGGGGTGTTGAACAATGCCTCTACCTAGAGGCATTGTAGCAACACCGTTAGAGTAAAGAAAGCGACCGCTGGTCGCTTTCTTTACTCAGTTTAGTGCATGACGTGCCAGGCACGTCACCTGTCGGCAAGTCCTCGATTTGCCGTGACGTGCCTGGCACGTCATCTGTCGTTAAGGGGTTAACAGATAAGGATTGTTAAAAATAAATTGAATCTCCCATCAAATCCGATGTTTGAAATGATTCCAGACATGTTTTTAAATGTTTGGTGTAGCAACCAATGAACTAATAAGAATAATTATCAATGAACTAGCATAGATGTGCACATTGTGAACAATGGGACTTTATTTCTGGATGGGACTCATTAGTGTTCATATTGGTGGTTTCTCTATGTGTTTACTTTTTTCATGCCAGATTTTAGAAAACCCTTCATTAGGTGTTAGAAAAGCCTTCATTTTCAGAGATATACAGTATCTACACTATAAGAATTACCCCACTTCCAAAACCGCTTTGTAGGTCTAACCATTTTGAGTTAATATGAGACAGCTGGGTGAAATAAAAAGGAAATGTTCTTCTTTTATAATGTGACAGTTAAAAAGGAGAAAGTCTTGGCGCAGCAAGGTTTCTGTAGCTGTAATCTACTCAAATATAACCTCACAGATTGATTTAAAGCTTCTAGCTGGGCAGTATAAATAACATGCTTTTAATTAAGTAGTGAGACAATTAGCAGTCCTGCTCAGCATGCCAGTATTTGCCATTCTTCCGTATTATCCCATCAAGTTTGTTGGTTAATATCTAGAAAAAGTGTTTTTTTGTTTTTTTTTGTGGGTTCCTGGTCAATGTGGTGTTGAAAGGGGCATCAAAAGGGGTGTGAATGGGGTGGCACAACGTGTTGAGGATGTTGTCGGCGTAGAAGCGGACTTTTACATTCCTCCTCGATTATCTTAATCCTTTTATATTCCTATTAGATCTTAGTCCCAGTGCCAGTGCCAGGGGTTCAGTTGACAACACATACAATAGAGAGAAAAGTGGGCACCTTTGGCGTTTCTCGTTACCCAGGGAAAACCAGTTAGATCTTACTCCTGGACCCACAAATCTGCCTGTGGGTGACGAATATATTGATAAAGTGCATTACAGAATCCCAAATTCTGCCTACAAATCTGAATGCCTTTAGTGATTCGCCCATATATCCCCTGCTATCTCTGTCAGCAGGGGATTTCCTTCTCTCCCAGCCATCTCTTAAATATCAACTATTTGACTATTGTTGTATGTCGTCCTTTTACGAATCCAACTTGTTCTGGATGTATCAGGTTCGGCAAATAATCCTTCATCCGTTCAGCCATTATACCCGCATAGATCTTAACGTCTGTGTTTAAAAGAGAAATTGGTCTGTAACTTGTGACCTTCTCTGGCGCTTTACCTGGTTTGAGGATAGGCACTACATTACCTCTTAATAGTTCCTATGCTATAACCCCTTCTTCCGCAAATTGGTTATACATTAAAGCTAATTCCTGTTGTGCCAGATCAATATTACTAATCATGAAATTGATCCTTGAATAGGACATATGTGTTTTATAGAAGCAAGTGAAATCTTGGGCTGTGGGATGGAATATATTCCATAAGACCTATAAAGAGTGATTTCCAACAAAGAACGTAACCTATGAGTCTGACGGTACAGCTTTCTATCTTTATGTGTTACTCTTTTTATGCTTTCTTTTGACTTTAATCAGGTCTAAAAACAGTTGATATCACCTGCTATGATAACAGACCCTTTTCTATACTTTTCAATCTTAGTTAAAAGTTTTGCAATGAATTTAACTGGTGACCGGTTGGGTGCATAGGCATTTACAATAGTATATAGCTCCACTGATTTCACAGACTAACAGAATATATCTACCCTCTGAGTCTATGTCTTCAAATTTTATATTTATATCCAGTTCACAAGAAAATACAAAAGCTACTTTTTTTTTTTTGTTTAGCGGTGATGCTTTTACTATCTTATGGTTTCTATATGACTTGAGTGTAGTTTTATCTATAGTCTTCCAATATGTTTCTTGCAAACAGGTATCTATTTTTTCCTTCCTTAAGTAGTCCTTCATTTTTGATGATCACTTGGTTTTTATGTAAGCCTTATTTTATTCCTTGTGTGTGATCAAATACAATACAGTTTTACACTATGGGATATTGTTTTCTGCTTTTTTTATACTAAACACAGAGTAATACCCTGTAAAATGTATGCTAAAACAAGACCATTTCTTTAAAGGGATATTACCTTAAATCTGCTATGGACCCCTAGATCAAAGGTTCTTACCCACATGAGTGTGATTAACAAAATCTCCTTTGAAGCACCAACTCCTTTAAAGGGACACTTACATAAGATGTAACTAGAAAACCTGGTTATTTAAAACAAACACATATATAAATCATATACCACTGTTTTTTTAATGATCAAATTAATTGCATATAAAAAGACAAATAAATGTAGGTGTTTATGTCCTGGCTCCATTTTGAATATTTACCATGATGCAAATGTTGCCAAAGCCTGCATGATGATGTCATAAGCTGCTGTCTTACTGGCTCCTGTGTATCATAGTGGGCAGGACAAGGTGGCTGTGTACAACATTTTTTTTCCTGCCTTACAACACAGAAAGGAGATTGACCTGATAAAACAGGATCATAACTCTGCCCCCTTGTGATGTAATAGTTGCATTACCGTCCCATTCAATGCAAGTCTGTGATCAGAATTCTGACTTATAGACTGCATTCTGTGTCCCCAGCCACAAAGTGAGATACTAGTGATATAAAGTTACTTGGGGTTGGTACCCAAAAACACCATATTTCACAAAATGGTGGCGCCCAGTCACACTTGTTACATATTTTATTAAATACAGTCACATAACAAAAAAAAAAAAAGACACATCTGAAATCAACAATACAAAATAAACCCTTTTCATTTTTTGGTGGGAGTGTCCCTTTAATACTATGGAAAACACTAGGTTTCATCTCTTGTGCTTCTTCTATGTCCCAATACTGGCTCCATTATAAAATTACATCAATATAAGAACCAGTTTTATATTTTACCACCGTGATAACCTGTAAAAGCGCTTCTTAAAACTGGTGTTTTGTGTTATTTGAAAGTGCATTTTCTGGTGGTGTACTAATAAGTGAGCAGCAAAACAACACTTGTGATATTATATTTGTAAATAATTTTTTGCGCCTTATCTTTTTCACTTGTTTGCATGGTGTTTTTTAAATGTAAACAGAACGTTGTTCAGTCAGGTGTATTTGTTACGGACATTTTACGTGGGCAGGAAGTCTGTGCGGCACAAACTATGCTCCCTCATGCTTCACTGGGAAAAAAACTGATCCCATCGATGTGGTGATTGCAATACATGGGCATCAGGTCTAATTTCCTGGTCACAATGGCGACCTGACATGAGGACAAAAGTTGTGAGGTGTTAAGGGCTTAATTGCTTAAATAAGAGCACAAAGGTCTGCTGAAGTTATGTGTATGAAAATGTATTTTAAGTAGCTTAACTGTAGCCTTGCTCACTTGTGGTAATAAGAAACAGAAAAAAAGGGATGAGTAGCTGATGAGCCACAAAAACTCCCTGCAGTTTGCGCTAAAAACAGGCACAAATGGCTGCTTGGTACAAGACAAAAAGAACATGCTCTACGAGTTTGTACAATACAACATATAGACATTCAAGTGTATTTAAATATACCAAAATAGTGCCATTGAATAAAGTGCTCTTTCAGTGTTAATGGATTATCACAGTGCAAAAAAAAAGTAATAATAATATTATATAATCAGTGTAAATGTACCCTATAAGTTCATATAAATATAAATCACACAAAGGTCCATGCACAGGGGTATAATCAAAAGTGCAAAAAAAATAATTCAATATTCATATAGTGTAGAAATAGGGATAATTAAGAACAAACAACCGTATTGCATATGTTATCACTAGATTATGTCCACAGTAATGTCTGTAAAAACATAGAGAAAATAAAAATAGTGCAATATATCTGAAACCATATCAGGATATTAAAAAAAACCTATATACACAAAGCAAAGATGGATACACTCGGGGGGCAATGGGGTCGCAATGGAAACAGCAACTTCACGATCTTCATAAAGTTCACCCAACTCTTTGCAAATGTAATAAATAGACTCCCTTAATGAACGTACCTCCACACAGAAACACCAAAATGCAGACAAAGTATATCCGAAAACCAGTCCTCTGCTGTTAGTGCTTAAATTTGTCTGATTATGTCTAAGTTATATGATCTTATAGGGTACATACTATTTTGGGTGATATAGACTGATTATATAAGAATATTATTAATATTACAGTTTTTGTTGCACTGTGATAATCCATTCACTTGTCAGTGATACAATATTCCATATTATAAACTTCTTTTCTCTTGCAGGGTTCTTGTCCAGAAGTATACTGTGTGCAGAGATGGATTCCCATCAACATATCCAGGAGAAGAAATTTTTTTCCTATCTCAGCTGCTCCACTTCGGCAGGAACATGAGTTCTTGGACTTTAGATGTGTCAGAACTTAGGGCCCGTCATGCTCTTGAGCAGCTATTCTTCAGGTATACTGAATAGTGTTTTTATTTGTTAAGTATATATCACTGATATAATTTCGTGAAAAAACAAGCATCTGGTCTGCTTGTGGGCATGAGCAATGAAGATGGTCCCTTATTGGTAGTTCTGACTGACATAACTTGACAGTCTGATGCACCAGCAGATGTATTATCTTATCCGTCAGACTAACAGACCAATGGGAAGGGAGTACAAGTTTGTAAAAATAATGTGATCAGCAAATTAGGGCCAGTTAATTAATAGTTTGATTAAACTATTTTAAGTTTAAGTTGAAGAATTTACACAATTCCCAAGATAATGGATTAACCTAGCCTGCCATTAAAAAATGGTCCTTATACAAAAAAAGTAATTTTTAAACAATCAGTTACAGCTTTGGAATCTCTGTTCTTGATGTTAGACTGTCTCAAGAGGTAGTTAGAACATTACAGTAAAAACAACAACAAAAATCTAAAAAGAAGTTAGCCTTAAATCTTGGGTTAGGGTAAGGGTAGGAGTTAGGTTAGGCTTAGTGCTAGTTGGGGTTAACACTGAAGGAGAAAATTGTTAGTAAAAATCAATGTGCTCAATCCAGTTACTGCCATGTAACTTGCAAAATGTAACCGAAAAGCATGTAAAGTTGGACATTTCTAAACTCAGGACAAATATTAGACTCTATTTAGAAGTTTTTTTTTAAATTAGCGTTTGTACATGTAAAAAACGTTATGTAAAAGTTCAAAAAAGTGTTGATTTTTTTCCAATCTTTTTCATCATATCTTCTTATATTGAATTATATATGATCAAAATTATTATGTTTTCCAAAAAAGCTCTTCTTATGGCGAAAAGAAAACACCAACAAATTTGTGTGGGTACATTTAAGTAGAAAGAGGAGAATTACAACTAAACACAAACACTGCAGAAATGTTAAAACCATTGTCACAAAGGGTATAACATTTTCAAAACAGAACGGTCACAAAGGGGTTAACCTATCTGCATGTACCCATGGTAGGGTATTTTGATACTCTTCATGCAGCCATCTTACCACCAATCTTTGCCAAAGTTTGCAGAGGTAAAAAAAAAAAAAATAAGTTGTGATTTTTTGCAATTCAGTGATAAATTTACTGATTACTACCAAACAACACATAGTACTTCAGGTATGAATTTTTTAGATTCTGGAATGTGTCACTGCCAAACAACACCCTAATAAGTGTACAGCAAGATCTCCTGCTTTGATAGGTCTATTAGTTTGGTTCCTTTTTGCGTGCCTTAGTGTCATTTATTGTCATGAAAATGTATAGATTGGAAAAGTAGACACCCCAAGTTATTTTGTGCCTCCTTCCTGAATAATTTATCTGTGTGTTTCCATGTGTCAGAGCCCATGACTATAAGTCTATAGCCATATGTCAAGGATAGGTCCAGGATGTTATTTGACCCTGAGCACCTGATGCAGGAGTTTAATGTGCTGGAATGGAGACACAGGACCTGGTTCTGGGTAAATGCAATCCCTCTGTGGTTTGAGACCCCAAATTTATGCAGCCACGTCCCTAGGACCTGGCAATCAGTCGTGGAATCCAGCGAAGCCTAGAGGATAACTGAAGTGATCCTGCAAATATCCTGGAGCGAGCAGGGGTACAACTAGAGCAGGTTATCAGGCTGTAGCAGGCTAAAGCAATGAGGAGCCAAGCAGAGCAAAGATAGTACAAAGGAACTGAGGCAGAGCAGAGCAGAAATGCAGAGTGTAGGGCTGCAGGACAGCGCAAGGAGCAAAGGGAGAACTAAAGCATACAAGGAAGATCAATGCATAAGACATAACTACATAACTAAGAAGACATGCAAAGTTCATACATAACTCAGAACAACATACAGAGGACAGGGTAAGGGCTAAAGGAACACAAGGGATGGAGTGAAGAGCCGAGATCCTCATACGCTTCATAAGGGGAAACAAGCTGGAAAGTGGGAAAGGTTAGAGGAGATGAGATCCTTAGGTGTTTCAGGGAGAGAGGAAAAGGGAACATATACATACAAACAAACATGCAGGAACTGACCAAACACTCTTAGATGAGTTAGTGAGGATTTGGTTAAATTATGGTCATAAGATGAAGCTTGTTAACCAGGTCAAGGTACCTCACAATTAGTCAAATACCTCTGCTAAATTTTAATAACAAACTAATAACAATACGCAAGCATACAAACAGAGAAAATACTTGCAGAGCTAAAAAAAACAAAAAGAGGAAATGGGTGTGGTTCCATTTATAGTGGAACTAAGCAAGCGGAAACCAAGAAAACCTGGATTGGAGCAATAGACTAACAGAGAGTAGGAAAACCCGAAATGGATCAGAACAGAGACTAAAGTAAGAGGAACATGAGAGTTTAACAGGAGAGTTCTGAGACAGGACTGAACGATAAACAAGAAAGTAACTTGAACAGGACAGTAATGATAGCAGGGCTGAGAATTACAGGGAATCAGGATTCAGGGCATAAGAGCAGACTTAGCCTACAATTACATGGGCAACCTCTGGAGGCGACCAGTACTACTGCTTTGTTGGATAACGTCTTTAAGGGAACAGAAGTAATAACACGTACAGATTCCCTGGTCATATATCATGGAGTGCTCACAGGTAGGGGCTACTCTGGAAAAGGGCAGGTTCAGGACTGTAGCCGGATTGGGCAGGTGTCACTCTGAGGGGTACCAGTCTGTGGCCAAGCAAGGGAAGGGTTGCCATTCTGTGGGGGATACCACTATGTGGCCGAGCTAAAGAGGGATACCCCTCCTTCGGGGGATACCACTATGTGGCCAAGCTAGGAGGGGACAAGGTACAGGTATGCAAAACAAAGGCAGGAACAAGCATAGGCAATAAGCAGAACCAGAGATTAAAGCAAACGCAGGAGCGAGCATAGAAATTAAACACGACGTTATGAAAAATAAGGCCGCTGACAGTAGGAAATAAGAATGAGATGGACTCCAGGAACTGCTGTGCTTACTCATTTATTAGCAGTGAAACAACACAGCCATCTGCTATAAACAGTGTGGAATTCACCAAGTGGGTCTGTGAATAAAGCCTACGCGTTTCAGGCCTGCGCACTGGTGCTTTGTCAAGCCCTGCGTACTGGCATCCTACTGTCAGCGGCCAACCTCAACCCAGCTTTATCTTTCATAACTTCGTGAGTTGCGGTGGGAGGACCGAGAGGCGAGGCTACTGAGCACACGGGGTGTGTCCAGTCGTCTCCTTTCGTATATGATAGAAATTAAACAAACAAGCAAGCAAAAGCCTGAATATAAGACTACCCTTTAGGGGGGAAAAAAGTTAAACTTTTATATATGTAAATTGCTTTTTAATATTTAATAAAAAATTGATATTAATCAAATGCATTTCTTGTTTTTATTTCCGTATAGGTGCCAATGCTGCCTCTCCCCCCCCCCCCCCCAGCGTTGTCTCTCTCTCCCTCCCCTCAAAATTCTCTCTCTCTCTCCCCACCTCCCTCCCCTTCATCTCTATCCCCCCTCCCCTTGTATCTCTCTATCCCCCCCTTGTCTCTCTCTATCCCCCCTTGTCTCTCTCCCCCTCCCCTTGTCTCTCTCCCCCCTCACCTTGTCTCTCTCTATCACCCCCTCCCACCCCTTTTCTCTCTCTCCCCATCCTACCCCTTTTCTCTCTGTCCCCCCCTCCCCTTGTCTATGTCTCCTCCTCCCTCCCTCCCTCACCTTGTTATGTCTCCCCCCCTCCCTCTCACCTTGTCTCACTTTCCCTGGTGGCTAGTGGGGGCAGCTGGGGGATGTCTGCACGATATGCAGACATCCTCCATGCTGCCCGACACCTCCGTCTATTATGACGGACAGCTGCCCATATGTCCCTGGTGGCTAGTGGGGGCAGCCGGTGGATGTCTGCACGATACGCACAGACATCATCCGCTGCTGCCTGGCACTCCTGCCGGGACTTTTATGATGAGGCCGGAAGGAATCTACTCTGTTTAATTCTACCTCATCTACTCTGAGGTAATGTTACCGTATTTGCTCGAATATAAGACAAGGTTTTTTTCAGAGCAAATTCTCTGAAAAAGACCCCTCGTCTTACATTTGAGGTCGTCTTATAATCAGACCTGAAATCGAGGTCAGACTATAAGACTGGGGACCTGGATCCTCCTCGCTAACAGCAGGTGGATGTCTGCACGATGCGCGCAGACTTCCCCTGCTGCCGCCTGGCACTTCCGCCGGGACTTTTATGATGAGGCCGGAATGACCCGGCTTCATCATAGAAGTCCCGACAGTTGTGCCAGGCGGCAGCAGGGGAAGTCTGCGCGCATCGCGCACACATCCACCTGCTGTTAGCGAGGAGGATCCAGGTCCCCAGTCTCGATTTCAGGTCAGATTATAAGACGACCTAAAATGTAAGACGAGGGGTATTTTTCAGAGAATTTGCTCTGAAAAAAACCTTGTCTTATATTCGAGCAAATACGGTAACATTACCTCAGAGTAGATGAGGTAGAATTAAACAGAGTAGATACCTTACACTACCAACCTTACACTACCAATCACATACAATGTATCTAGATTACTGTTAGTTTTTTTTCTATGTTTGAATTAATTGCATATAAAGGTAAAAATAAAATAAGTGTTTCGCTCCTTAATCCATTTTGAAAATTTAAACCTTGATGCAACATTCTACAAAATCCTCCAGCAGGTCTCATTTTACTGTGGGCAGAGTCTGCATGATGATGTCATAAGATACAGCCCTGCTCTCTTACTGGTAACCTGTATCGGTGGTGGGTAGGACTAGGTGGCTGTGAACACCTTTTTAAATTTTCTTACCTGCCTTCCAACAAGAAAATTACATATTTCTGGAAGAGAGAGGAGATTGACCTGATCAAACAGGATTATAACTCCACCCCTTTGTGATGTAATAGTTACATTCCTTCCTATTCACTGCAAGTCTATGGTGAAAATTCAGACTTATAGAATGCATTATGTGTCCCCAGCCCAATAGTGAGATACTAGTGCTGTAAAGTCACTAGGGGGTGGCACACAAAAACACTATATTTCACAAAATGGAGGCACCCAGTCACACTTGTTTAGTAAAATATTTTTTTAAATAAACTTACATAACAAAGACACAATACATATCTGAAATCAACAATGCAAATTAAACCTTTTCATTTTTTGGTGAGAGTGTCCCTTTATTTGCCAAATGAAATGTTGAGTTATGTAAATTTGAATTTGAAAGTCTAGGTGTGTGTAAACCTTTGGCCTCAATTTTTTATCTGTAGTACTCTGCTCATATATGCTCATCACACTTAAAAATCCCAAACAGTTGTACACTTGTTGGCACAACCACATACTTTACTATCAATTTCAGTCCACCAAGAGGGTGATTATTCCAAAAAGTTTCCTAAGCTCTAAACTCAGCAGGATTTTTTGCTACATGATCAGTGCTGTGATTTTATAAGTAAAATGTACTATTTCAAACAAAAAGCCTTCAGTAATCTTATATTCAATGAAAACTAGATTCTGTTTCAGATGTAATTATACAACTTGCTCTTTTACTGGCTGGTGATTCCTTTTTATTGGTTTCTAATGAAGGACTGAAAAAGAAGTATCAATTCTGTTTCCTCCTGTGAAGGTCCTCCCATTAGCAATGCTAAGATGAGTCCTGGCAGTCTGAAGGGAAACACAATGCTTGCTCATGAATAACAGATGAGCGTATTGTAATCAGTGTTAGGGTAATGAGCGCTAAAAGAATCTGTCACTAGAGGGAAGCCAGCCAAGAACCTGCTGTTTTATTTTGATTGAAGACAAACTGGCCAACATTAATTAAGCCTCCTGGCCCTCTTTCATCCTGTTTGTACACTTGGAATATATGAAGGAATAAAGATGATCAGAGCAAGGGTAATTTTTTGGTGCAATTGTGAACTATGTATCTAAGAACACTATTGCAAATATTTCCTTTGTCCTTCAATAAATTAATCGTCAGACAGGAACATTTGTAGACTAGATAGTACAGGGTCACTGTGCCTGTAGTTATAATTTTAATCTGGCAAATCATACTAAAATAACCTTGGCCGTGTGACATATTTGTAGTGCTTTATAGGGCATCTGAAAATAATATTTAATTTTTTAAAGCTCAAGAAAATATTTTTCAACATAAATATGTGTGTTAAAAGTTTAAGATAATGTAGACCGCCAACTACACATATAATGTCAAATGATGCAAGTAACAAATTAACAATGACAATTGCATTCGTGGTTGTGATGAGCATATGGTATATCTTTGAATGTCTATTTTGGTAAGAAACACAGTAGCAGCATAAGTTTCAAAATGTCTGCACCATTCCATTCAAATTCAGATTCCATTTGCCTAGATTCAACTGTGTAATTCCACAGTAATAGCTAATGACAGGGCTTTCACAAAGGGGAGCATGAAAACTGCTGTGACCCTCTAAGACACATGGCTGTCGATGGAGAGTTATAATCTGTCAGAGTTAGTTGCTTGTAGACTATACCATAGCCCAGTAACATAGGTGAGAATGTGAACCCTTGTTCGCCCAGGGACACCCCAGAGGAGTGTATACAAAATAAGAAGGCTGAAAATGTTTTTTAGAAGTTCTGTGTGTATGCCTTTGAGTAAATTAAGCTAAATAAACAGTAATGTAATTTAGAAATAGGTTAGTGACCGACCTGTAAACTAAAAATATAATATGAACCCCCCCCCCCCCTCCCAGTTAGATTAAACGTTCCTGATAGGCCGCCCAGAGCGGAGGCAGGCCTCTTATTTATGCATGGTGCATAAGGGAGTAGGTATCTGGCTACTACTTACTGTAAGAGTGCAGGTAATGGCAGAGTATCTTGGGATTGGTGCCTGGCTGCTATTTACGGCCAGGACCAGGTATCTGGCTTGAGTATCTTGGGATTGGTTCCTGGCTGTAATTTTTTTTTATTTGTAATGCACATTAAGTACAGTACATTCCATAAGAGTCATGAAAGATAAAGCATATTGTTGAGACAGTATCGTGCATCGTAGGTAAGTTAAGCGTTTGAGTGTGCATTTTTTTCGAGGGGGGTGGGGGCGATAAGGGAGGAAAGGAATGGATAGGGGGGGAATGTGGGGTTGGCAAGACCGAGAAGTCCATTACAGGTTTGTCAACGTGGGTTTTAGATGGTTAGGTCTGGTTGCAGGACTCTCTTCCTGTGGGGTTTCCAGGAAGTCCAAGTAGTCGTCCAGATCCGCATTTTATTTTCTTGTGCCACCGACATGTATTCATAGTCTGCATTGGTGTTGACTATGTGGATGATGTCCTTAATAGGTGGTGCATTTGCTTGTTTTCAGGCTTTTGCGATAGCTGCCTGATATGCTATCAGGATGTGTTTCACTAGCCTTTTGGAGTGGGTATTTAATGAGTTGGAGATGATAAGGAATAAACTTCATTCAAGCATTGGGGCCAGCGTGGCCGACACAGTCGTGTATATTAGATTAAATATTGATTTCCAAAAATTCTGGATTATCTTACAAGACCACCAAATGTGGGTCATTGTCCCTTTTTCTCCATAAATTCTCCAGCATAAGTTAGAGCAGGAGCGCTATATCGTTGCCAGGCGTACTGGGACCAGGTACCACCTAAATCAATATGGTTGATACATCTGGTAGTTCCTTTCAATTCTCAAGGCTAGGGTCCATTGGGCTGTAGTCAGGGTTCTGCCCAGTTCTTTTTCCCATTGTGTGCGGTACGGGAGGTTATCTACTTCATCGGATGCGTTAAATATGCTGTAGCAGAACAATACTGATCTCTTAGCTGCCGTGCCTAGGCTCCACTTCTTGAAAAGTGAGGAAATGGGTGGGCAGGTATCATCCAGCGGGGGAAAGGATTTGAGAGTTTGGATTATGCTGCCATAAGTGAGGAACTTGTACGAGGGGAGACCAAATTCGCCCTTCAGTTGGGATAAACTTTTGAGTTTCCCTTTATCATATAGTTGTTTGATGTGAGCGATGCCTGATCGCACCCAAGGTATTGTAGAGATGTTTGGGTTTGTGTAAGACAGAAACTATAGTGCGGTGTGAGTGGACATAAAGTGTGGTATCTTGAGTTTCTTTTTGAGGTTGCTGTATCATAGCTTTAGTTGTAGGGTATAGGGGCATCAAGGGTGGTGTGTTATGTTTGGGGGACCATAGAGTTTCCAAGATATACCAATTGAGAAATCTTGGCTGGTTAATGTGGCCATGTAGTAGTTTGTTATGTTGGGGAGCCAATCCACCATCCACTTGGGAGAGTTGAAGAGCTTTCAGGGCTAGTCTGGGATGCTTGCTAGCCCAAATAAACAAATTCCAAACCGTTTGCACTTGTTTGAGGTATTGTTTAGGGATTGCTATTGGCAGGGTACACATTAAGTACAGAAACTTCGGCGCCACCATCATTTTTATAGTATTGATCCTGCCTATCCAGGACCAACGGTCGCTTTCTTTACTCTATCAGTGTTGCTACTATGCCTCTATGTAGAGGCATTGTGCAACACTAAAAAAAAGGTGCAGGGGCGCGCTACTATCACTCCCTGGAGTGATCGTAGCTGCCATTTAATAACATTTTAGAAACCAAGGGCTTTTATAAAAGCCATTTCAAGTGTTTAACCCCTTCCCTGCCATTGATCGCTGTGTATGCAGTGATCACACACAGCAGCACATTTTTTTGCTGTCTGTGCATTTTTTAGGGGTTAATTTTTTTTACTGTAATACATTACAGTATAACAAAGGCTCTTTTAAGATCTATTAACCCCATGCTTGCTGTAGATCACTGCCTAAGCAGGGATCTGGCGCAAATGCAGCAATCTTGTTACAGAAGCATTTTTTATATATTTTTAAACTTTTTTTATTACACCCGCTACGGGTTAATTATACCCGTTAGGGGATTACATTTAACTTTACCTTTTTTTTAGCTGTCTGAGCACATGTATAGCGATCAGTAACAGCTGATCAGTGGCAAAGGCGGTTTGGTGATTGCTCACATGAGCATCACCATTTGCCTGGTCAGATCAATATTTGTTGTAAATATTGATTTGCCTCCCTCTGCTCACTTGAGTTTTAGTGAGGGAGACAGACAGAGCTGTATAATGTAAGTTTTTAATTATAATATATTTAATAAAATTGAGACCCAAAGGCTTTTATAAAAGCCGTTTCCAGTGTTTAACCCCTTCCCTGCAATTGATCGCTGTGTATGCAGTGATCTTACACAGCAGCAAATTTTTTGTTTGCTGTCTGTGCATTTTTTAGGGGTTAATTTTTTTACTGTGATTTATTACAGTATATCAAAGTCTCTTTTAAGAGCTATTAACCCCTTTCTTGCCATATATCACTGCCTAAGCAGCACATATGGTCACTGCCTAAGCAGCGTATATGGTCACTGCCTAAGCAGCGCATATGGAGCGATCTGGTCGCACAAGGATTTTTTTTTGCTATCAGCATTTTGTTTTGTCACACTCGCTAGGGGTTAATTATACCTACTAGGGGATTATGTGTATTCCTTTTAGAGCTTTCTGAACGTGTGTATAGTGATAAGTAACAGACGATCAGTGGCAAAGACGATTTGGTGATTGCTCAGTTGAGCATCACCATTCGCCTGGTTAGATCAATATTGGTAAATAATGTTCTGACCCATATGGATCTTCCTCCCTCTCCTCACTTGAGTTTTAGTGAGGGAGCGAGATAGATCTGTATAATATAAGTTTTTAATTGTAATAAATTAAATAAAATGTTACAAAATTGTAAGACCCAAGGGCTTTTATAAAAGCCATACCCTTTGTATAGTGTACCCTGTGTATTAACCCTTTCCCTGCCACTGATCACTGCACAGCAGGACATTTTTTTTTTGTCTATGCATTTTTAGTGGTTCATTTTTTTGTACAGTACTACAAAGGCTCTTATAAGACCTATTAACCCCTTCCTTGCTCTACATGTAAAAATTCCAAGTTGGAAAATCAAAAAGCGCACCTCTCAAATGTTGCCTTTCAACTCCCAAAAAAGCTGACAAACCTATGCATGGGTGGTATCCCTGTGCTCGGAGATGTTGCTGAACACATATTGGGGTATTGTTTGTCTGTGACACATACCGAAATAAGTGAATTTGTGTCTAAAGTACAATGTATGTGGGAAACAATACACAATAAAATTACTACCACAAACTTTGACAAAGGCTGGTGGTAGAATTGGTGCATGGAAAGTGTTAAAATACCACCATTTGAGATAGCCTCGGTTATCTACGTTTAAAAAATATATGGGTTGATGGGGTAAAATACACTGGCTGGCTTCAAATATGTCCCAAATGGGATATGGGTACAGGCTGTCTGCATGTCAAAATTTCAAATTGGAAAACCAAAAACTGCACCTCCCAAATGTGGCCTTTTGTCCATCAAACAACCCAACAAACCTATGCATGGGTGGTATCCCTGTGCTCAGGAGATGTTGCTGAACACTTATTGGGGTGTTATTTGGCAGTGACACATACCAAAATCTGTGAATTCATGTCTGAAGTACAATGTTTGTGAAAAAAAACACAAAAAAATTACTACCACAAACTTTGACAAAAGCTGGTGGTAGAATTAGTGCATGGAAAGTGTTAAAATACCACCATTTGAGATAGCCTCAGTTATCTACGTTTAAAAAATATATGGGTTGATGGGGTAAAATACACTGGCTGGCTTCAAATATGTCCCAAATGGGACATGGGTACAGGCTGTCTGCATGTCAAAATTTCAAATTGGAAAACCAAAAACTGCACCTCCCAAATGTGGCCTTTTGTCCGTCAAACAACCCAACAAACCTATGCATGGGTGGTATCCCTGTGCTCAGGAGATGTTGCTGAACACTTATTGGGGTGTTATTTGGCAGTGACACATACCAAAATCTGTGAATTCATGTCTGAAGTACAATGTTTGTGAAAAAAAACACAAAAAAATTACCACCACAAACTTTGACAAAAGCTGGTGGTAGAATTAGTGCGTGGAAAGTGTTAAAATACCACCATTTGAGATAGCCTAGGGCAGTGATGGCGAACCTTTTTGAGCCCGAGTGCCCAAACCGCAATACATGCCAACTTTTTTTCCTCAAAGTGCCAACACCGCAATTAAACCTGAATACTAAGGTTTAAGCTTAGAAAAAAACAACTCTAACAGTTGTACGAACTAATTAACCTCTTTTGTTTTAAAAGAAGAACAAAACAACTGAGAGTTCAATGATACAAACTGTTTTTTTATTGAAAAAACATCAATTCTAGTAAATTAAAACACACTGGTGTTCGGTGTTGCTTTACATAATTACATCCGTCTTACATCCAGTTTTGGTGCAGCTTTCTTTGTATGTCAATGGACATGCATTTTTCATCAGGTTTTTGTCCATCCACCTGCACCAAAACTGCATGTAAACTGTGCCAAAGATGCGTACAAGGGGATATGTGTGTGTACTCAGCTGCCTGTGTGCGTACTCAGCAGTCTGCTGAATACACACACTGCTGGATACACACAGACAGTCTGCTGAATACACACACACACAGTCTGCTGAATACACACACACAGTCTGCTGAATACACACACACAGTCAGCTGAATACACACACAGACAGACTTCTGAATACACACACACAGTCTGCTGAATGCACACACACAGTCCGCTGAATACACACACACACACTCTGCTGAATACACACGAACAATCTGCTGAAACACACACTGCTGAATGCATGCTGCTGAATACACACACAGAATGCCGAGTACACACTGTCTGCTGAATACACACACAGACCGCTGAGTACACACACACAGACCGCTGAGTACACACACAGACCGCTGAGTACACACACACCCACACCACTGAGCACACACACACACAGACTGCTGAGTACACACACACAGACCGCTGAGTACACAGACTGCGGAGTACACACATACAGACTGATAAATACACACACACACATATACTGCATTGATGGGTGCAGTGTATGTGTTTGTGTGTGAGGTGTGCTGTGTGAGTGGAGGTGCTGTGTGTGAGTGGGTGGGGGGTGTTATGTGAGTGGGGGGGTGCTGTGTGTGAGTGGGTGGGGGTGTTATGTGAGAGGGGGGGTGCTGTGTGTGAGTGGGTGGGGGTGTTATGTGAGTGGTGGGGTGCTGTGTGAGAGTGGGGGGGTGCTGTGTGAGAGTGGGTGGGGGGTGCTGTGTGAGAGTGGGTAGGGGGTGCTGTGTGTAAGGGGGGGTGATGTGTGTAGGGGGGTAATGTGTGTAGGGGGGGTGATGTGTGTAAGGGGGGATGCTGTGTGTAAAGGGGGGGTGCTGCAGGTAGAATTTTTTTTTTTTTTTGAATAATCATAAAAAAAATATATATATATATATTTTTTTATCTATCCCCCCTCCCTTCTTCTTTCCTTTGGTTAAGGAGGGGGGACACAGTCGGTGGTGGTAAGTAGCTGTATGCCTCAGCTCTCCTGTCCTCCCGCGCAATGCTGTGTGGATCGCGGGAGGATCGATCTGCTTGTCAGATCCCTCCCCTTGCCGGCTGCCTCCATGTCCTCTGAAGTGCCTACTCTGCATTAATGCCGACCCGCGCCAGCCGTCTTCCACCTCCTGGCGACTTATGGACGAGTGCCCACAGAAAGGGCCCCGGCATGCCACCTGTGGCACGCGTGGCATAGGTTCGCCATCACTGGCCTAGGGTGTCTACTTTAAAAAAAATATATGGGTTGATGGGGTAAAATACACTAGCTGGCTTCAAATATGTCCCAAATGGGACATGGGCGCAGGTTGTCCGAATGTCAAAATATCAAGTTGGAAAACCAAAAAGCGCACCTCTCAAATGTTGCCCTTTAACCTCCAAACAAGCAGACAAACTTATGCATGGGTGGTATCCCTGTACTCAGGAGATGTTGCTGAAAACATATTGGGGTGTTAATTGGCAGTGACACATACCAAAATCTGTGGATTCATGTCTGAAGTACAATTGTTTTGTAAAAAAAAAAAGCGCAAAAGAATTACTACCACAAACTTTGACAAAGGCTAGAATTAGTGCATGGAATTGTTAAAATATCACCATTTGAGATAGCCTAGGGTGTCTACTTTAAAAAAAATATATGGGTTGATGGGGATAAATACACTGGCTGTCTTCAAATATGTCCCAAATGGGACATGGGTGCAGGCGGTCTGCATGTCAAAATGTCAAGATGCAAAACCAAAAACTGCACCTCCCAAATTTGGCCTTTTAGCCCCCAAACAACCCAACAAACCTATGCATGGGGGGAGGTATCCATGAACTCAGGAGAAATAGTAGAATCTATTTAGCAGGTTTTTTCGTTCGCTTTTGTTGATGAGAATAAGATGTTTCAAATAAAAGTCAGGATTTTTTTTTTTTTTTTTACCATATTTTATTATTTTTTTATATAATATTATAAGGTATGATCAAAATAATGGCATCCAAAGAAAGCCCTTTTTGTCCCGATAAAAACAATATATAATATGTGTGTATACAGAAAATGACAAAGAAGAAAATTACAGCTAAACACAAACGGCACAGAAATGTTAAAATAGCCATTGTCCAGAATGGACAAAAATATTTCAAAGGCTCTGTCCTTAAGGGGTTAATATATAAAACTATAGTAAAAAAAACTTGCCAAATGCCTGGTTAAGCCTGTATGCAGGCAACCGCGCCACCCATCCTTAGCTGGCATTATTGGATGTGTCTGTCTGGTGTGTCTCCAATTCGGGACAGGCAGACGTTGATGTAGTAATCAACCAAATAAGGTCTCAGTGTAGCATCATAAAATTTTCACGCAGTGACTCTCTGTGGACTACAGTTTCCGTATATATGTCTGAAAAATCGTATTATTTACAATAGGGCAAGTGCCAAAGTGTAGCAATCAACTCCTGGTCTCCTAATGTTTGGATATTCCATTGTTGTGGACAGTTCTGGTTCCGGCCTTGTTACTTTGAGCAGTACTGAATTAAAAAAAAAAAACGAGGGGCAAATAATATTGGGGTTAATTAAGGTTTGCTAAAGTGTCTTCACCGTGCTTGAAGAGAGTTAATTTTCTGGTTTTCATTTTCCTTATATATCCATGGGCTTGGCCAAACGGTTGAGGTCAAATTACTTCTATTTCTTGGATAGTAAAATAGAAATGCTCAGAGATTAACTTGGATAATAGCAAAATGGTATTTCACTGATTAGGCTGCAGACAAAATCCTTAGCCAACACTGGCAAACTGGGGAGGCCCATTCAGTCAGGCAGGAGTCTCAATCGGGTAACAATGGGCATGGGCAACGACGCCTCAGTTCTACAGGTGAGCTCCAATCTGAGTGCCAAGTCTCTCTGTCTTTTATACATTGCTAATGGGGGAATATTCCCACCCTTTGTGCTTCCCGAAGGTTCTTACTGACTGTTGAAATCATTAAAAGGTTATCCAAGACAGAGCAACTCAAACCCTTAACAATCTAACATACCTGTGTGCTAATAAAATACAGATACAAAAAATGGGTAAAATGGACAAGGTAGGTTAGGTTTTTCTGAATAACGCGGCCACTTCTAGCAGATGTCTTTTAGAGTGCCTATAGGAGAGGCGTCTACCTTGCCCATTTTACCCATTTTATGTATCTCTAATTTATTAGCACACAGATATGTTAGATTGTTAAGGGTTTGAGTTGTTCTGTCTTGGATAACCTTTTCTTGTTTCAACACAGTCAGTAAGAACCTTCGGGTAAGTGTATGTATGTGAATGTGTGGGGTAAGTGTATGTACGTGAGTGTGTGTATGTAATGTGTGTGTGGGGTAAGGGCATGTATGTGAGTGTGTGTTTATAAATGTGTATGTGTTTGTGGGGTAAGTGTATGTATGGTGTGTGTGGGGGGTAAGTGTATGTGTGGGGGGGTAAATGTGTCTGTGGGGGGCTGTAAGTGTTTGTGGGGGGGGGGGTAAATGTATGTATGTGTGTGATAAGTGTATGTATGTGAGTGTGTGGTAAGTGTGTGTGTACAAATGTGTATGTGGGTTTGTGGTAAGTGTGTATGTGTGTGGTAAGTGTGACTGTGTATGCATGTGTAGTTAATGACTGTGTGTGTGCGTGTAGTTAATGTGACCGCTGCACATTAGTGTGAATTATATGTACTATATATATATATATATATATATACACACACACACACACACACACATCTATATGTGTATAATTTTAAGGTAGTGTACGTACCGTGATTCAATGCCGGTGGAGAGGGACCCCAATTGCAGTTATAAACAATCCTTGCCTGACACCACCACTACTGAGGGCTATAGATGAGACAGGCTTCAATAGTAGGTAGTAGGGCACGAACGTTTGTAGAATGGTCTAGATGCAGTCCGAGTCGGGGAGCCAGAAGGTAGAATAGTCAAAATACAATAGCCGGGTCAGGAGTACGGAGGGCAGCAGAATCCAAGGAATAGCCAAATAATCAGGAAATAGACGAGTAGAATGGTCGAGGAAAGGGGATAGTTGACGGTGACGAGATCCGATAATGCTGGTAGCCGTTTTGTGAGGCAAGTGACGGGGGAATGCGGAGCGGACCTTACAATAATATAATTAGATATATTCTCTGAATGAATGAAACATGAATGTGACCCACGCACACATATATTTCTATTGAAGTGGCCCTTTGCAGAATAAACGTGGACAACCCTGGCCTATAGGAATTAGAAGAGTGTCCCATGAGGCAAACGGGAGAAGGTTTTCCCTGTGTTAGACACCAAACTGCGGTGTTATTATCAGCTATTGATGGTGTGGCCACTGTGGAGCTAAAGAATCAAGTGACCATCTTAAAAGGAAGCCATGATTCTCCCCCTCAGATTTCATTATTTAATGTATATATAGAAATCTACATGCAATTGAATTATTTTGATATTGAACCTCTCCCAATACCTTTTTAATATGAGCTAAATGTCAAAATTCAAAAAACAGCTTAGGTTTCCTTATTTGGAGGTTAGTAATTAGCACAAAAAATGCTTTTTCTTTACATTCACAATGTTCCTGTAAAGTAAGAGTTTAGGCAATGATCCAGATGTTTCAGTTATTTCCATGAATTCTACATTTTATTGCAGGTATCAATATTTAATATATATTATATAAAAATATATATTCCAATATAGAATTGTTCTACCTTTTGATAATTAAGACCAGTGAGTGCCACTTTTTCTACTTTGTATCAGTTTTTGGTCATGTTTGCACCACGGCATTATGATTATTTAACAAGGTATGCCGCCTGCTCTCCGTTATTGAGATATATTTATATATAGATCCACATACAATTGGGTTACTTTGATATTCAAACTCCCTCTCATGCAACATTTCCAATAATAATAGTAATTTAGTCATAACAATACATAGATGAGTAATCCTATGAGCTCCAAATGTAGCTCAAATCTTCCACAAATACAGCACAATTAGTTCCCAAATAATGCATTCCGTGCCAGTCTCATTCCTATGGCAAATGTTCAATGCTGCAATCTGCATCAATTTCCTAAGTGACAAAGACTTCCTTTCTTAGCGGAGTCTTAAATCATATGTTGCTTCAGATGACCCTTCAACATTCTGGGAGATAAACAATCGAGGCAATTCATGTTACTTGTCAAAGACATTAACAAATCCAGTGAAACATCATGTACCAGTGAAAGCAGATGCTCAAGGCTGAATTGTCATATTTATCAGGAATCCAGTTAGGACGAGTACATGGAATATTGGGTTCCTAATTTAGCTTTCCTAAACCTTACTATATTTCTAAAGCCCTCCAGCAGGGCAGATAGGGCAAGAACATAGTAGTGTAGATTGTTCATCACTGTAATGGCTGATATTGCTGGATCACGGAATCCAAACACATGGATTGATTGATGTACTAGGTTAGTGCTCTTCTAAAGCATTGAATTCCCTAGCTTTAAGTGGTCATGTACTGAGGCTTTGGAATTTAAACAGGAGTATTGAAAACTAGAATACAATCCGAGGATGCACCTGAGAATTGTCTGGTATTAAAACAGGCTGCAACATGTGCAGATTGTCTGCTCAAGGATAACATTTAAAATTATGTCTTTAACCTACAAAGCCCTCCACTCCTTCGCCCCTCCGTACATTGCCTCCCTTGTTAACCGATACCTCCCTGTATGACTTTTGCGCTCCTCAATGGGATTAAAACTCTCCTCCAACCTCATCACCACTTCTCACTTGCATCTCCAAGATTTCGCCCGAGCTGACCCCCTCTCTGGAACTCTTTTCCGCACAGCATCCAGCTCTCCCCCTCCTTTTCAAACTTTAAAAAGTCCTTCAAAACCCATCTCGCTTACTACCCAACCCACTAAAATACCGGTGACCAGTATTTACCTCTAGCAGATCCCACCTAACTGTAACACGCACAATTCATCTTTGGCCTATCCACACTACTGTTACTACAACTTCGATCCCTCTGACCTCTTCAATCCCTTATGGACCCTCTAGATTGTAAGCTTGCAAGCAGGGTTCTCTACCTCATGTACCAGTCTGTTCTAGTTTGTCTAACTTAGTATGTAGTTCCCTTCTATGTTCTCTACCTTGCAACGGAAACACACATATACATTCACACAAAGAAACACACATATACATTCACACAAAGAAACACACATATACATTCACACATGCAGTCAGTCACATACACGCACACGCATACACTCACACATGTAGTCAGTAACATCTAGTTTGTCTAACTTAGTATGTAGTTCACTTCTATGTTCTGTACCTTGCAACGGAAACACACATATACATACACACAGAAACACACATATACAGTCACACATGCAGTCACTCACATATACAAACATATACACAGAAACACACACATGCCAGCAATCTTTTGTTTTTTATCTCAGTGGGTGGATGGGTCAGCCATGGTGTGCTCTCACAGCTAGCATTCATTTACCCATCCTATTAAGGTACAGATCTACTTGTTATTCTGGGAAGGCTATGCATGTAAACCCAATCACATATGGTATCATTCTCAGGTAGTATAGCCATTTTTTTTGTAATATATCACCATTTACTAAGCAGCAGAAAATCACACAAAGTCATAACGTTATTTTTTACTATTAAAGTGAAAGTATATTTGCTGTACTATTTCAGAGTTTTTTCCCCACAATTTTGTAGGGCTCAGAGTTTTTTTTGATCTTTGTACATACTTTACTTCTATAGTTTGACGTGTACTTTTGTCTTCCATTATTTACAACAGCTCTGGGACTCAGGTTTTCTTACTGGTGGATGGATTTGTCAGCTTACTATATAGTTCTGATCCTTGCCCAGAGCCTGTTTCACAGTGGCTATTCAAGGTAAGAAGTTATTATTTTGAGCAACAGAATTAGTTAAAAGAGTTAAAGAGAGGCAAGAAAGCACATACAAAAGCATGTCTTAATGTACATCAATTAGTATACCTTTTTTGGGAAAATGTACTGAATTCTAATCTTACAATGTCTGTAAATATTGAATTGCTATTGAATATAGCTTTGTGTGATGGGAGGAACTTGTCGATCTAGACCAAGGTAACTTTCCTGTTGTTAAACTACAATAACCTGTACTCAGCCTTCTGTTAACTGGTTATCTTGGTGGTTGATGCTACAGAACCTCAGTTAGCAATCCTTGATTTATGTCCTGTTTTGTAAACCAGGCTCCTGTCATTACTTTTCTTTTTGTCCCTACCTTTGTGACTATGCTGTTTTGTTTCCTTTTATTTTCCACAGCTAAAATATAAAGGAGGGAGAAACTCAATGTCACAATGGGGCAACAAAACAAATATATTCATTCATACAAATAATGCAAAAGAAAATGTGTACAATTGTACAATTTTTCTCCTTAGCAAACTGGAGCTGTGATCATAAAAATACATAAAGTGCTTTTACATTATCTCTATTAATGGTGATGATATACATTTAGCTCTCAAATTGCTGATCTATCTATTTGAATCCAGTGTGCACACACAATCCAATACTTTGTGTAGAGAGTAGCTCTCTTTTGCTGAAAAGCAGTGATAATATATTCATCTGTTCATGCTTTGGATATATTTTCTTGCCTCTCTATTACCCTTTTAACTAGTTGGTTACATTACCAAATAAATCTACAAATGTAGAAAATACAAAACCCCCCCCAGAAACTGTCTGTGCTTCTCATTATAATAAAGTTGATTGAAATCGTATAAGCATAATAGAAACAAAAGGTTAAATGAATTGGCCAAAGCACCCTACACTGAGTATTGGCTAGTGACTGAGCTATTGTTTTTGCTCTTGCTGTACTCTGCCATTAGTCCTGTCTAATGATTGGAGAAATCCACCATAATCTACTCTATTTGTCTGTGGATTCTGCTGCTATTGGCTGTTGGAGTTCCTAAGGGTCGAGCCTGCTATGGCTTCCCCTTTGTTCTGGGACACCCAAAGCAACACTGGGACCAATCTTCCTGCTGGCTGTGGAAGCAAAGTTTAAATAGTGGATGCAGGAGGAGCTGACCCAGCTTGGCAGACAGTGAATGAGCTGGTATAGAGGGATCCTAATCGCCAAGTGGACCAGGACTGCCACAGAAAGTTCCTCACAACCGACAAGGAAAGGTAAGACTTGCGAATCCCATTCTTGGGAGAACAGCTCTGAGAGGAATGGGTGTCCAAGTTGGATGGAATGGTCCAGACAGAGATGATCGTGGATGACAGATAAAGGGCTCTAAAATGGTATGCAGCACAGGGGAGATCATGGCTGGAGAATGACATTCCCACAGAGACACACATAGCCCACAGAGGGCTATGACTTTTGCGGCCCGCTATTATTATTTGAAAGCAACCTCCAGGAATACCGCTAATTCATTAACGCGGCGGCGTAGTGGAGGGAGGACATACAGAATTTCAGGAAGCTTGAGTTCCCAGATGTACTGAAGAGCTGAGAGCTGATCTGGACTTTTTATTTTTTGTGCACTGGTCCAGGAGATACTGCAATACCATGCCAATTCTTGGAGTGGACAGAGCAAGCTCTTCTTCCATCTCTCTGTTCTAAAAATTTATTTAAAATATGGTCTCCAGTAGACATGTGCAAAACTAAAATTTTCGTTTTGTTTTCGTCCATTTGGACGAAAATGTTATTTATTTAGTCTAAAACGAATTTCGTTCATTACTGCATTCGTTTCAGATGAAATTCGTTCATTATTTTAGTTTCGTTTTATTTGTTCATACGAATCAATTGACCTACACATTCCATAAACCGAAAGTCTATAAACCAAACTTCGTTCAGTTTATAGACTTTCGGCTTATGGAATACATGTAATGCTATTGGCTTTCTATATACCGAACTAGAGTACCCATTCATAAGAAATTCTTATGAATGGGGCTCTCGGTCGGTTTATAGAAAGGCAATAGTATTACACGTATTCTATAAGCCGAAAGTCTATAAACCGAAGGTCGTTCGGTTTATAGACTTTCGGTTTATAGAATACATAGAATTTCTTATGAATGGGGCTCTCGTTCGGTTTATGGAAAGGCAATAGTATTACACATATTCTATAAGCCGAGAGTCTATAAACCGAAGGTCGTTTGGTTTATAGAATACATGTAATTCTATGTATTCTATAAGCCGAAAGTCTATAAACCGAACGACCTTCGGTTTATAGACTTTCGGCTTATAGAATACATAGAATTACATGTATTCTATAAACCGAAAGTCTATAAAACCACCAACCTTCGGTTTATAGACTTTCGGCTTATGGAATACGTGTAATACTATTGGATTTCTATAAACCGAACGAGAGCCCCATTCATAAGAAATTCTTATGAATGGGGACTCCATTCATAAGAATTTCTTATGAATGGGGCTCTTGTTCGGTTTATAGAAAGGCAATAGTATTACACCTATTCTATAAGCCAAAAGTCTATAAACCGAAGGTCGTTCGGTTTATAGACTTTCGGCTTATAGAATACATAGAATTACATGTATTCTATAAACCAAAAGTGTATAAACCAAACGACCTTCGGTTTATAGACTTTCGGCTTATAGAATACATGTAATACTATTGGCTTTCTATAAACCGAACTAGAGTCCCCATTCATAAGAATTTCTTATGAATGGGGTCTCTAGTTCGGTTTATAGAAAGCCAATAGTATTACATGCATTCCATAAACCGAAAGTCGTTCATTATGTCGGTTTATGAAATGTATATTTAATGCTATTGGTATTCTATAAACCGACTGTATTTCGGTTTATAGAATGCCAATAGCACGAATGGACGAATGATTTTCGTTTATTAACCATTCGTTCATTCATCTTTCGTTAACGTTATTCGTTTTTCGGACGAATGGACGAAAATGCTATTTTCGGACAAAAATGCATTAGTCCGAAAACGAATGCACATGTCTAGTCTCCAGATAGAGGATGTATCAGATATTAAACTGATAAAAACAGATACTACACTTGATCTTAGCCAAAAGGTGGAGATCTGGACTTCTTAATATTCCAAGAACAAGAGCTGGAAAAGTCATACAGAAAGCCTGTTAGACCTCACTCAACAGCAGGCCCCACTGTGGATTTAGTGAATGTTATAACCCCAGCTGAAGCACTGGCAACAGGGAGTGATGCTGGCCTCTGCCCTCGCCCATCAAAAGGAGGATTTCCTGTTGTAGTTGATGAGACTGCAGTCTCCACTGGCACAGTCCCAGCAGAAGCACTGGCATCGAGACAGATTGGTCTCTACCCACTCCTATTTATCTCCCAAGAGCTCGACCAGGACAACCCCACAGCCATTTTAATAACACAGACCTTGTCTAAATAAATATGTCATAGAGGGTTTATTTCCTCTTTAATGTGCAAAGGACATGTCCCCTGGAACATATCTTTGTTGATGCTTGATTAGTTCATTTGTTTTGGAGTAATATTAATAGTATATGTTTATTATATCATTTTCAATTTTTTACAATTGCACATTATGGGTCAGGCCAATTAAAGAGTGATTAGGCATTAGAGAGCATACTTCTTGTATTCTATATTATCATAGAGTATTAAAGTGCACCTTTGCAGCTGTTATTTGGTGACTGAATAAGTGATCGCCATAATCTTCTATAAGATCTATCACACATTTTTAAATGTTTTGATTAAACTTTTTTTCACCATGGACTATCATATAGATATTTAGAATGCACACTCCTTGCTATCTATTTTTAATTTGTTTAGAAATGTCTTCCTACCATGTGAAATAAGGGAATTAATGTAGACAGGAGCATTGTTTTTCTTAATGCATCACAAATGTTTAATAGATGGTTATACAGCATGTTCATTAGCAAGGCAGCTTGGGAAAAAGCTTTCCAGGACTGAGTGGGAAGTTATCATCATCATCATCACCATCTTTTTTTCATTAACTCCATCGTCTTGATATAAAAAATTATACATATTTCTGTGTGTTTAGTTCTGGGAATCTGAACATGTGCAATAAAAAGGGCTAAATACTTAATATTTATGCGTTAATTCCAATGTCCATTTCTTACTGAATTCAACCATTCATATTTAAATAACCTAAGAGGACGCCATCACCTAATCATTATTTGTAATGTGACTGGATAGAATAATAAAGGATCTAGCAAAGATGAAAGCGAAAGCAGGAGTGGTCAGGACTGGAAAGATTCGAAAACGTTAATCAAATAAGAAAAATCAGGAACGCTAGTAAAAGGCTCTGAGGCTCTATCACAGGCAAGGTACCAGACAAAAATGAGGGTTTAAATAATGATTTCATTAATTACCTGGCCAATAAACACACTGGGGAGAAGAAACCAAGGATACATAAACTAGCCCTTTAATTAGCACGAGGGCAGGAAGCGAAAAAGCCTATCACGTGAAAACCGCAGAGATGCACGCTCCATCTTTGCTGACTGACAGCCGACGGGGACGAGCGGCGGAAGCACGTTTATCACGGCTGGAGCACCGATTGAGGCGGGGGGCACCCGTGGAGGACCGAGGCTCAGGGCTCTGTAGAGTCCTGAGCGGATAAGTATGAGGACGGGTCTTGGGAGTCCTGCAGCGTGAGAGCACTGCTGTGAAATTGGATCCCCATACGTTGGCATATGCTATTTAAAAACACCAAATCAACCTCTCACACAGCCTGTGTGGATAAAAGACATTGTGAGGCATGTATGAAGATAACACTGATGTCAAATAAGCACTGATCTCTCAGGAATAGTCAAAATGTATTAAATATGAAGGTCAATTCAAATATTCAAATCTCTAATCTCAAATACAAAAGTTAAACAAAAATACTTTGTATTGAAAAGATTATGGCTCCTTTAAATAAAAACTTCTTGCACCTAACATTTTTAAATATATTGTGTAAAGGTCTTTGAAGCTTCTTAAAAAAAATTCACCTGCTAAAAAATTGTGTCAAGCTTCTCAATACTATTTTGCAATATAGTATTTGTTTAATTTGTTGAACTCCTTTGCACATGTAAATCTGTTTCATGCTAAAAAAATATTGGTCTAGATTCAATGCTGGCCGTCAAGTCTGGACCGGTGGCTGTGCAGTTCTATGAAAGCATACCACCGCAAACTAACGAGTGTTAAAGAACTAGTTTGGTGGTAATGGAAGAATGGCATTTTGTAACAAAAGCTGTTATTTCCAAAAACCATGTTAATTTAACACCAAGGACCAGGGTTTTTTTTAGTCACCCCCATTCTCACAGTGTCCCCTCCAGCCTAAAAGCAGAGGCCGGGAATGCTAAAATTACCTGGCCCTGCCGCCCTACATATTTTGGGTCCGGGGGCTACCGAAAAGGCCTTCAAACCTCCCAAAAGAATAACAGGGCCTTGCAAAATTGCCTCCTGAACATACCTGGGGGCTGAGCATGTTGCCCCCTGCCACCTTATCATACCTGAGCCTGGGCATGTGACCCCTGACTCCTATTATTACCCAGTGCCTTCTTTAAAGGAGGCAAGGATTAAACAGTACACGTGGGTTTACACAGCTGAGACATGGCAGGTATGGAAGCTGGCACTTTCTGACACTATCAGCGGGGTCACAGCAGATCAGAGTAACGGCTTTCCCTGCTTGTCTTATCAGGGTCTGAATGTAGCCAGGGTTTCTTTCTGCTAGCATATAGATAGATGTGTTTGCAGGAGATCAGCCACGCCAGACTACCCTTTTCTATGGAAGCATGGCAGGTGCCCGTCACAGTATAAACTGGCATGTACTGTATGCCAGTTTATCCTCAGACTAGTTCACACTTGTGAACAAAACAAAAAACACGCTTTGAAAATCCCTGCCCACCCTCCTGGCACACAAAGGAGGCCTCTGTGAGAAAATAATACCAAAGTTTCTTTTGGTTTGAACTCATCCACCCCAAACCTGGACAACTTAGAGGTGGGAGTGCAGGTAGCTATCATTTAACATTTTTGGAGTTTTAGAGGCAGTCCCACGGCTACTAGGATGGTCAGGTGCCACTTTAGGGGTGCCTGGAGCATTTGTGCTGCATAGCCTTAATTACATTTAGGGTTCCATGGACCATTTCACAATGCTCTGGCCCCGCAAATATGGCGGAAGAGAGTATAGGGGAAGCCCCATGGCTCCCCCAGGAGTTTTTCCCCCCATAAAGGGTTAACTCATTCAGTGCTGTAGGGAGCACTTGCTTTCTGGTATTTGTCTAAGAAGGTGTGGTTTGTCCCTTTATTTGGTCTGAAATCATCACGTCCAAACGATATAGTGTAAGTGCACACATCTTCGTCATGGGATTCTATCTAGATTCATCTCGTCAACCAGATTTTTTAATAAAATTTCTATGACCTTTTTTTTTACATGCATATAGTAACAGGAAAACTAATTATCAAAAATAATTTTCACATATTACTTCTCTCATTCCTTTCTGAAATCACACAATACTGCTTACTTTAGTGACATGCCATTAGGCTTTTGGCCAACACTGTTATGTTAAATGGCCTGGCAGTGATCCATCGACATTTCTGGGCACACACTCGGACTGGGGACAGTGTTCCCTGAAATTAGGGACATCTTGATCTTAATGCCACTTTGCTAACTGGTTACAAATCCCATGCAGACAGGGAAAATCTGGTTGTTTTTTATTTTCCATTAGCTAGTTTATCAAATATTTCAATGCCACTGACATTTTTTGTAATTACAAGCCATCAATTCCCTCTCCTTCATCTTTATGGCAGTATTTTGTGGCATTATTTTGAGCATGTTTGTGTTTTTCGTACAGGCATTTAATATATTTCATCTTTCACGTTTAGTTCCCTATTACAGCAAGCACATTAAAGAAATCATTCCAGACAGTTATATCCTAGCACCATAGCAACTACAGCTTCATATAAACTGCAGATAAATAATGAAAATCATTTGATTGTTGCTACTTCTATTAATAAAATTTGGGGGCAGGAGGTTGTTAAGTAAAAGTGAATTTGTTTCAAACAGTATCTGCTGTCAGATTTCAGCTGTCAGCAGAGAGAGTCTGCAAGGGGAATAATATTGCTCTTCCCTCGTTCAACCAATGTAAAGTGTACACAGAACAGCTCCACAGTCCATTAATAATTCAGTATCATTTTAGTTGTTGGATAAATAGTTGTTTACACCACACAACAGTTTTACAGCATAATGTTATGAAATTAGGACAAGAAAACAAACAGTAAGCTGCCATTAGTGCTTCAGTGCCTTACATTTTGCACGGGAACTTGTTCATGTTCTTCCTAATGTCTTACCTCTGGCAACACTGCAACCCTGCAACCCTCTTGTGCTGACTTCACTGCAGAAGGATTAGTCAAATACTGCATAATATTTTCTTCACAAATTCTTTAGCGTCAACAATGAGGAAAATCAGATACCTTTTTTAGTGGACCTATTTATAAAAAAATCTATCAATTTGTTGTTAATAAAAAAATCACAACTGCTCTTGTTCAGGGGGGGGGGGGGGGGGGGGGGGAGTGTCTGTACAATAACCCAGTGTCTGTGACAAGGTCTGCAAAGATCCACAAAACATCATTAATTTGTCCAGTAGATGTCCACTATGGACTATTTTGGTGCTACATCTGCATATTTTTGGAATATCATATTATCCACAAATCTGTAGTGGGGCATTGTTTTCCTTGTAAATAATTTTTTTGTATGGACACTCCATAATTAACGCAATAATGTCAAGTAACCATTTTATCTCAGTTTTGTGTATGTACTTTAATCTTCTGCAGACAGAGAAACAAATGTATTGCTTTGTCTTCCATTTTCACATTCTTTGGGTTACAATGTTACAAATGCCCCAGAGAATAAAGATGCAGAAACCAGACACAAAACTTGGGTGTTACCAAAACATATTGATCACTATCGACCTCCCTAATCACAGCTGCATGACCTGATAGGAAGAGGAAATCGAGCACGAAATATGGGAAGCTAAATCGAAAACCGCAACTTGCGCTACACACAAGGGACAAGATGGTATCTCACTCTAATCTAGACGTCGCCTCCTACTACCTGCAAACCTAGATGGTGGATTAATGATGGACCTGTCTGGAAATTAAGAAGTATTGGTCAAACTTCTCAGCCATGCTTTCTGCGATTTCATATACTTGTATTACTACAGAATGCAATCATTTTTGTATACTCGCCCTGCCTCCCGCCTCAGACCCTGCCTCAAAACTCAATAAAAAAGAACAAAAAAAACATATAAAATTACGGCATAAAAAACTTGTATAAATACTAAATGGCTATAAAACTGTATTTGTTATATACACATAGAGTCAATGTAAAACCTTATTTTAGGCTCCCCAGTAAGCCACACTATATAAATATAAATAAGTATAAGCACCTCTACTTAATTCCATGTCCACCTGGCCAGGTCACTTGGAAAAAATGTATAGATAGAAGACCAGACCCAACTCACAGAACCAACACCAGCACCCACTTTGCACTCATGACTTGCCTCAGAACCTAGATTTGCACTCACATGACTTGCTCTAGCACTCACTTCGCACTCAGTACTTGCTCTAGCACCCAGATTTCCACTCACAGGACTTACCCGGTGGCCAGAACCCAGCATTGCACTCTGGACCATACTTGCACTCAGCGCTTGCCCCAGCATCCACATTTACATTCACAGGACTTGCAGCACTCAATTTTGCTCCAGCACCCATATTTGCACTCAAGACTTGTCGCAGTACCCAGATTTGCACTCACAGAACTTAACCCAGCAGCCAGCACCCAGATGTGCACTCAGTTCTTGCTCCAGCACCCAGATTTACAGTCACGGGTTTTAGTCCAGTACTTGTCCTCTAGCTCAGTATTGCACTAGGGCCTCACACTACTCTCTCTTGACAATTGCTCGCATGGAATAGCCTTCATTTCTCAAAACAAGACTGATGAGTTTCAGAAGAAAATTCTATGTTTTTGGCCATTATGAGCCTATTATCGAGCCCACAAATTCTGAAACGCCAGATACATATTTAAAATGCTAAACTTTTATTAGCTAACATAATGTGCCACTGGAGCACAGGAGTGAAGGTCGTTGATAATGGGCCTCTGTATGTCTATGTAGGTCAGGGGTCCTCAAACTACGGCCCGCGGGCCACATGCGGCCCGCCGAGCACATTTGTCCGGCCCGCGGGGGTTGTTGCCGGCACCCCCCGCTCCCCGCTGTTTACCTTTTTTTTTTTGCAGCCGCAGAAGATGCGGCTGCAGGAAAACGGAAAAAAAAAAAAATCACCGCGCCCGGATGTGACGTTTCGTCACATCCGGACCCGGTAACTGTTTCCCTCCTCCGTGCAGGGAGGAGGGAACACTGCGCGAGACGTCCGGCCCGGGGACACAGCAGCTGGAGGTAAGTGATGGGGAAGGAGGGGGAGGAGGGAGGTATAACGAGCACTGTACTATTCCTGGGCATCTGACTGGCATAATTTTCTTGGGCTCTGACTGGCATTATATTCCTGGGCATCTGACTGGCATAATTTTCTTGGGCTGTGACTGGCATAATATTCCTGGGCATCTGACTGGCATAATATTACTGGGCTCTTACTGGCACTCTATTCCTGGGCATCTGAATGGCATAATATTCCTGGGCTCTGACTGGCATAATATTCCTGGGCATCTGACTGGCACACTATTACTGGGCATCTGAATGGCATAATATTCCTGGGCATCTGACTGGCACACTATTACTGGGCATCTGAATGGCACACTATTCCTGGGCTCTGACTGGCATAATATTCCTGGGCATCTGACTGGCACACTATTACTGGGCATCTGAATGGCATAATATTCCTGGGCATCTGAATGGCATAATATTCCTAGGCATCTGACTGGCACACTATTCCTGGGCATCTGAATGGCATAATATTCCTGGGCATCTGAATGGCATAATATTCCTAGGCATCTGACTGGCACACTATTCCTGGGCATCTGACTGGCACACTATTCCTGGGCATCTGACTGGCATAATTTTCTTGGGCTCTGACTGGCATAATATTCCTGGGCTCTTACTGGCACTCTATTCCTGGGCATCTGAATGGCATAATATTCCTGGGCATCTGAATGGCATAATATTCCTGGGCATCTGACTGGCACACTATTCCTGGGCATCTGAATGGCATAATATTCCTGGGCATCTGAATGGCACAATATTCCTGGGCATCTGACTGGCATAATATCCCTGGGCATCTGACTGGCACACTATTCCCATTGAAATACTGGTAAGTTTGTTGATTTAACTTTACTTCATTTTAAATATTGTATTTGTTCCCGTTTTGTTTCTTCACTTCAAAATAAGATATATGCAGTGTGCATAGGAATTTGTTCATAGTTTTTGTTTTTACTATAGTCCGGCCCTCCAACGGTCTGAGGGACAGTGAACTGGCCCCCTGTTTAAAAAGTTTGAGGACCCCTGATGTAGTTATTACTAATCAGCCGTTTCCTGCTACAATAATCATTTAGAACATTAACAATGTCTACACTGCATTTCTGACCCATTTGATGTCATTCCAATGGACAACTTAGCTTTTCTTTCAAAAAGAAGGACATTTCTAAGTGGCCCCAAACTTTTAAACGGTAGTGTATACATGCAATCAGGGCTATTGTTTATAATTTATTATATCGTTCAGCTATTTACACAGAAATACATAGCATAAAGGACATTTACAATCATGTAGAGTTTGTCAATCACGTTAAACCCTTAACCCCTTTGTGACGCATGGTGCTTGCGTCTTAGACAAAGCACCAAAACGTCACGTTTTGTTCCTAGCCACTGATCACAAAGTAATCGGTAGCCAGGAACACTATGGCAGAGACCCGATCAGGATCTTAATAGATACCTGCCAAAAGATCGCTATTACTCCGAACGTCACGTCAGACTGAGGCCACTCAAATGTGCCTCATCTGACAGGTAAGATGCAGCGGGATCCGAGCACAGCTCATCGCTGGGAGCTGCGATGAGCTGTTAAACACAGGACGTTCTATGCCGTCCTAGCATCTTTTAGATATGCTAAAATCAGGACGGCATAGAATGTCCTAGCAAAGGGGCTAAAAGCCATAGAACATTTCATACCCTACCGACCAACTGACAGCATGAAGCGTCCAGGGTTAAAATCCTCTACGTTCTACTCCTAGTGTGATCATCAGGCGGTAAATTATTTGTCTGGGTGCTGTGATACCAAGGCAGTCCCAGAAACAGCAGGAACCCAAACTTCTAAACGTGAGATTGCTGTGACAGCCAATTATAGCAATCACATTTATTTAGCTAATTATTAGCACCATTAAAACGCCTTCTTTGCTTCAGGTACCAGGTCCTTGTTACTCGTGCTTTTTCCATGCCTGTTAAGGCAGTGATATCGTGACTCTGTCATAACTGTCTACTTTCTACCATTGAAAAGAAAAGGAATGTCTTCACAGAATCATAATCTCTTAATATTTTAATTATAAAGCATATTTCAAGTTTCAACAAGGAAATTGTATCTCTATTTGCAGGACATTATCACCAGATTATATGTTTGTATGCACTGTATGTTTGCATGTTAATAGGCTTTTTCCTTTATAATTATTATTATGCCATTAATGAATGGTGTCTTTATTTTCACTTGTATCAAATCATAAAATGTGCTTATAATTTTTTGTTAAAGCTCCTGTCATCTGCTTCAAGAGTATCCGGGAAAGCTTTCAAGACACTGTGGGATATCACCACGAGCACCCTAATGAAAGCTGGTTAGTGCAGATTTGTAAATGCAATATAACTGAACAATGCTGTGAGTTTATTTTTATGGAGGTAATTCACATAATGGAAGTCAGTTTTCAAGTACTTCCTTGGATTATTGAGTGTCACACATTAATATGCATTATAATTGGCTGAGAAGGTGTTTCTTTTTTGAGGTTTGTAAAGCCATATGTGTATAGATTGAATTATATATCTATGCAAACGTACCAAATCTGTATTAAATTGCTTTTCAATGGTAACATTTTTACTTAAAGTTGTACCATAAAAACTTGTGTTGCAATAAAAACTGAAGGGTCTTCTCAATGAAGAGGGAATTGAGACACTTTAGGATAATGAAGATAGTTTTAAAATATCTCCAGTGCAGCTGAATGGGATATTTTTTCCAACTATGGCCTTATGTTTGAAAATACTGTCTCAATTCCGTACATTTCTTTCCTCATGGAGTAGATCCTGTAGTTTACTAATGCATTATTAGCAGTTATTCAAATAATGTCTATAATGTCTTGAGGAAGTGCTGTTTTGCAAGGGCAGTTGTGCTTGAGGTAAGATTGGTTCAAAATATAAGAAGATACGAATTAATAAAACACACATTTGTCTCATCAGGGAAGTTGTTGGTGCGTTTGTGTACCCTATCATGTCTTTTATACACATTACATACACCGTGCACACTGGTCTTCTCCTCTCTTCAATGTTATATTAAGATTAGTTGATATACAGTAATACGGAACTAATAAAAGCGTAGACCCGCGACAACAATCTTCAAAAACATGGACAGTCGTATTGTAAAGGCACACCCTTCAGCAACTTAACTGTAATCACTACAGCCTTTATTTGGTTAGGTATTCATACTGGACTAATCCACAAAGCTATTTTAATAATTTTTACTGTAGTATAATAAAAATGACACGCTTTTAAAATACTCTAACATCACCATCGCACTTACATTGACCCTCTTTTTGAGACTATACTATTCACCAGCAATCACCTGACCTCCCTGTGTTCGCACTTCTTAAATCTTGTAACTTTTAGATATTTTTTTTATAATTAATGCATTCAACTGGCTTTAAATGAGTGCCCACGATGCCTGTAGTATAAAGAGTTTTACAGGCAGGTCTGAAACCTTGTATTAAAGAAATGTTTTCAAAACATTAAGGCAGTTTTTACGCTCTGCTGGTCTGTGGAAAATGTTTTCTAACAGTCTCATTGTTTACAGATGTTAAAAACTTTATATTACTAGATACATATTGAAATTCAGTGTTATTCATTGTCCTCAGATGTCCAAATGCAGTGGGATGAAAGACTATATTTTAATAAAAAAGCAAAAGCAATTCAGCTTAACAGAGTGACCCGAGAACATCTCTAACACATTTATCCTTCAGTTATTGAAATCCAAACAATGCGAAAATACCATGCTGGGCATGCGCACCCTTAAAGCACCGAGTCTGTAGACATTCAATGAAGGACAACTGTAGCAAAAATATAAGTAATGTTTAATTGCAAGATTACATTGAGTATATAATTTTTAAATATAAATGTTTTGATAAAAGAATATAAATAATGTACCTTATTGCGTCCTCTTTGCTCTGTACAGCTCTAATAGGGAGCAGACATGTTGTTTAGAATCTTAGGGCAGTTCTTCATTCACTCTGGTTCAGATGAAAGAAGATCTGACCTATCTGACACAAGATTCTTAACATGTCTGCCCCCTGTTAGAGATAAACCGAGCAAAGAGGGCTCAATAAGGTACATTATTTATATTCTTTCATTAATACATTCCTGTGAAAACTAACTACACGTGATGCAATCTTTCAAAAAAAAAACATTAGTACATTTTTTTGCTATAGCTGTCCTTTAAGGGAGTTTTGAATTCACTGAGCTCTTCAGAATGATCCATTTTTTTCCACAAATGTTTGTAAATGTAGACTGCATTGGTGCTTGACACATGTAGGTGCTTGATTTTATACACCTGTGGAAATGTATCTGATTGAAACACTGGAATTCAATAATTAAGTGGTATTTTTATGGCGGTTATTCACATAATGGAAGTCAGTTTTCAAGTACTTCCTTGAATTATTGAGTATCACACATTATAATTGTTACATACTGTCATATCCGGTGGCAATGTTTTTTTAAACTTTATTTTTTGCTAATGCCGGCCGCAGCTCCCCAGAGGAGAGCCCGATGTTGTCTAAGTCAACATCGGGCTCTCCTCTCAGAGCATTGTGGCCGGCTTGATGCGGCACACCTCCCAATATCCAGCGGAGCACCACAGCACACTGGTTGCGGAACGCTGTTTTTGAGTAATTCATACTAAAAATAGTATAGTAGCTCAAAAGTGATAATGACTCTTCTCTGGTGATGTGACCATTGATTCATTTCCTGTCACATTACTTCATACAGTCAAGTTAACTAATGATTGTTACTTTGTTAGCAGCAAGCTTTGAAGTGGCTTCTTTGCTAAAGGCTTGTAATACAGTTCATACTCCACCACATTTTCACAGGGTTAGGATCAAAAACCCAATTTTAATTTTGCTTGCTCAGTGGGTTTAACATGTATAGATGAATTTAAAATCTAATGATGTGTCTGTTAAGTGCTTTAGTGTTCTCACAGATTAGGCGACTTTCCCCTACATTTCAAGCAGGGGAGAGGTTGGTGATAAAGGTTTTGACTCCTCACAATGTACCATCACAGTAACATAGTAAAAATAGACTCTTGTTCATCATGCTTACTTTCTCACACATTTTTATGGAAGATGTAAATCCAAATAAGTGCTGTTTGTAATTGAGCTGCAAAATGGTTTTAACCCCTTTGCGACAAAGGACGTGCCAGGCACGTGCCAATAAATGATCGCGAAAACCACTCTGAAGGTGCTGCTCTAATGCCTCGATGTCGAGGCATTAGGCAGCACTGCATTTTTTTCTTCTGGGGCACCCTTGGAGCAATTGGCGGGCGCCATATTGGAGAACAACATGCTCTTCCAATATGGCTGCTGCCCTCTTGTAGATAGAGCGTCAGAAGTGAAAAAAAAAAAGATAAACATAATGGTAGCTAATGAAAGACATTCTTATGGCGATAAAAACAATATATAATTTGTGTATGTACAGTATGTGAGAAAGAAGAAAATTACAAACACCCCAGAAATGTCAAAACAGCCCTTGTCACCAAGGGAAAGACCAGGTCAAAAGGTCATGTCATAAGGGGTTAAAAAAAATCATTTGACCCCAAAACTTTGTTTTCTATTTTTGTTTCCATGGATTTATGAGCTATTAACATATGTTTTCTTTTAGAAAAAACAAACAAACATCCAGTATTTTTAAAAAGCATCTTTCGCAACCTTTGTAGGTAGTGAATTCCATATCTTTATTGAACTTACCGTTAACAACTTTTCCACTATTGTAGTATACTTCTCATTTCATTAACCGCTTCAGGACAATGGTTTTGATGTCTGTTCTGGATAATAGTTATTATATGACTTTAGCTATGTGTGACTTTAAATAAAAGTGATTTTTAAATGAATAGTTACCACCTATTATATATATATTTTTTAAGGATAGATAGGACTATCTTCACACAACACTGATTGTCATTTACTGTTTTTTTCACATGTATTGCATGTGATTAATGTGATTGAATTTCACAGTGATCACATTTATCAATGCAAAAATAATGGTTGATCCAGGTCTGCCTGACTGTTAAGGCAAAAGGATCACTTTACCCCATACATCCCTCACATTTGGGAGAGGATGGCAATGGAGTCTGGTTAGCCTCTAGCCTGATCAAAATCTGAATATTTTTGACACTGACGGGTGTCGAATTTGACTTAATCTCAAAATGAAAGTTGACCTCCTCAAGCTATTGTTGAATTTTAGTGAATGGACCCAAATGAACTTTGAGCTCTCAGAATACACACTAGAGAGCTTAAACCTCCATTTAAGTAGCAAAGCTCTGCCAAACGTTTAGGAGAAAGTTCGCTAGACAGCTAAATCCCACTACTTGTTCCATGATGCCTTTTTGATAATTCGGTATAAATTATAATCTGCTTCAATAAGCAGTTTGTGTCTGCTTAGCCATTAACAAAACCTATTAGATCCACCAAATATCTAATGTGAAATGTTTTTGAAAAAACAAAGAAGAATGTAACCTGTCTTCCTATCCATAAATGAAGCATGATTGCTCAAAATTCAACTTCCAAATCCTTATGGCCAGTTTGAGACAACTTTATTTTTTTATTCTGTTTTTATTGAGAGCTCACTATTTTCAGTCATGCACCAAAGGTTTTAGCCTATGATAAATTTGTCAGTGTGTTACTTACCTGAATAGCAGCCCCACTGAATAAATGGTTTAACATGTCACTTTGTAACTAACTGTCTGAATCATTGTCATTGGGGACATATATTTATAAAACAAAATATATAGCAGGCTAGGTTTATTACTAATACATCATAGACATGTTCCCCAAGTGGCCACTCATACTAGCAGTAACCTGTCTGCTGAACATTTCTATTTCCTTATAGTTCACTGATATTAATGTATTTTTGGATTGCAAAAACTATTTTATATTTATAGTAGAATCATTTTAAAAATAAAAAATGTTGATATACATACTCAGGGAACTCTTAGTTTCCTGGGGAAGATGGAAGCTCTGAAATCAGACCCAATTTGGATCACTTTCCAAATGGCCTCTTAATTCGGCCATTTGTATGGCTGAGATACCAGGTTCAGATTGTATTCTGCATCCGTCCTCCTCTTAGGGCAGATTTAGAGATACGGTTTTGGTTTAAATCTACACTGAACTAAATTATAAATGCTACACTTTTGTTCTTGCCCCTGTTTTTCATGAGCTGAACTCAAATATCTAATACTTTTTATATGTACACAAAAGGCCTATTTCTCTCAAATATTGTCCACAAATCTGTGTTAGTGAGCACTTCTCCTTGCTGACTCCACCAGAGCTGTTGCCCGCAAATTGAATGTTAATTTCTCTACCATAAGCCGTCTCCAAGCCGGCCTCACAACTGCAGACCATGTGTAACCACACCAGCCCAGGACCTCCACATCCAGCATCTTCACCTCCAAGACCAGCCACCCGGAAAGCTGCTGCAACAATCGGTTTGCATAACCAAAGAATTTCTGCACAAACTGGTTACACATGGTCTGCGGTTGTGAGGCTGGTTGGATGTTCTGCCAAATTCTCTGAAACGCCTTTGGAGACGGCTTATGGTAGAGAAACAGGGGCGGACTGACCAAAAGGGCAGCCAGGCAGTGACCGGGCTAGAGGGAGGGCCTGCCGCCTACATACTGGCTAGGATCTACAGGGGGCAATCCCAGTTAATATGGCGTTGTCCATCTTTTTAAAAATATTTTTTCCCACGAGCAGGTAATCTCTCGCGGGTTAGCGTGCCGGCACTTTAATTGGAGGTATGCCTCCCTCCAGTGCGGGCCCTACATTTTCTTACCCCAAGAGTGTGGTCCAACATGCTTGAGTCAGAGCACGTGGCACGTGGCGCATTAATGTGTAGAGTGCTATGTAGAGTGCTAGGAACAGACTGCGCAGCGCATTATGGCTGACCCCCGTACCCAACCTGCACACAGATCATCAGACCATCATCCACAGTAGGCACTGAAAAAAAATTCTTAAGAAAAAAAAAATATATATATATATGCTGTTGGCATGTGTGTGTTTCTATGTGTATGTAATTGACTGCATGTGTGACTGTATAGGTGTGTTTCTATGTTTGTGTATGTATGTGACTACATGGGTGACTGTATATGTATGTTTCTGTATATGTATGTATATGTATATGACTGACTGCATGTGTGACTGTATATGTGTGTTTCTGTGTGTGTGTATGTGTAGGCAACTGACTGAATATGTGACTGTATAAGTGTGTTTCTGTGTGACTGTATGTGACTGACTGTATGTGTCACTGTATATGTGTATGTGTGCTTGACTGTATATATGTATGTCTAACTGCATACTTGTTTATGACTGTGTGATTATGTGACTGTATTTAATTATGTATGTGCATTCATACATAATCACATACACACATTGTGTATGAAATTGCTTATGTATGTGCATTCATAACTGTATGTGGTATGTGTGTGGGAGGCACGGAGGGGGAGAAGGGGACAGCATTTAAGTTCTGGACAGTGTGTGTGTCTGCTCATTGGCATGGTAGAGAAATATGTATATACTTCCATTGGCATGGACACTCACACTAATACACGCTCTCTCATACAAATGCACCTATACACACTCACATGACGCTCCCTAATACACACTAATTGGGCATGCCCCGAATGTATAATTTTCTTTGAGGTGATGGGGCATGCCCTTGGGTGCTGAGACAAAGTCCTAAGTTTGCAACGTGGGTTTTTGGGCATGTCCTTCGTGGTGATGGGGCATGATCTGGGTGTGCAATGTGGGTGACAGGTCATGTCCTTGGTGTGCAATGTTGGTGACAGGGCATGTCCTGGGTGTGCAATGTGAGTGCTGGGTCGTGTCCTGGGTGTGTTGCAAAGTGTGTGCTAAAGTTTAATTTAAAATGTATTTTTTCAAAATGTTGTTCTAATTATCCACCTTTTTCAGAATTAAAGTAAAAAAGCAGGAACCATTTATTGGGGGGGGGGGGGGGGGGAGTTGCACATGGCCCTTGCTTCTATTTATGTGGGGCAGGCACAAGGTGGGCCCTATGACCATCTATTGCCCAGGGGCCCCATGAGTTGTCAGTCCACCCCTGTAGAGAAATGAACATTCAATTCACGGGCAACTGCTCTGGTGGACATTCCTGCAGTCAGCATGCTAATTGCAATCTCCCTCAAAACTTAGTACCGACATTTGTGGTATTGTGCTGTGTGATAAAACTGCACATTTAAGAGTGTCCATAGGCCTAAGGCTGGGCTTGACAAATCTAATTAGATTTTAGGAGCCAGCAAACAAATTTAGGAGCCAGACAATCAAGCAAGCATACACGCAATTCATAAACACACACGCCTACTTCACATATATACACACACACCTACTTTACATATACACATATATCCAAACACCTCACACACACCTGCTTTACATATACACATATATCCAAACACCTGACACACACCTACTTTACATATACACATATATCCAAACACCTCACACACACCTACTTTACATATTCACATAAATACAAACACCTCACACACCTACTTTACATATACCCATATATACAAACACCTCACACACACCTACTTTACATATACACATTTATACAAACACCTCACACACACCTACTTTACATATACCCATATATACAAACACCTCACACACACCTACTTTACATATACACATATATACAAACACACACCCACCTCACACAGTCTTATCTTGGTGTGTCCCCCCTCCCTGCGGCTTTACCTCATTGCAGGGGAGGGGGACATCCGTGCTGCAGCATGTCCTCATTCATCGGCCTGCTGAGTGCCAGGATGCCACGTGACAACTGCACATTTAAGAGTGTCCATAGGCCTAAGGCTGGGCTTGACAAATCTAATTAGATTTTAGGAGCCAGCAAACAAATTTAGGAGCCAGACAATCACGCAAGCATACACGCAATTCATAAACACACACGCCTACTTCACATATATACACACACACCTACTTTACATATACACATATATCCAAACACCTCACACACACCTGCTTTACATATACACATATATCCAAACACCTGACACACACCTACTTTACATATACACATATATCCAAACACCTCACACACACCTACTTTACATATTCACATAAATACAAACACCTCACACACCTACTTTACATATACCCATATATACAAACACCTCACACACACCTACTTTACATATACACATTTATACAAACACCTCACACACACCTACTTTACATATACCCATATATACAAACACCTCACACACACCTACTTTACATATACACATATATACAAACACACACCCACCTCACACAGTCTTATCTTGGTGTGTCCCCCCTCCCTGCGGCTTTACCTCATTGCAGGGGAGGGGGACATCCGTGCTGCAGCATGTCCTCATTCATCGGCCTGCTGAGTGCCAGGATGCCACGTGACGACACCCGACACTCAGACACGCGTTGCGCGAGGGGGCGGAGCTTGCAGTCTGTGCCATCCGCACAGACTTTACCCCATCTATGAAAAAAGAAAAAAAAAATCGAATGGCAGCGGCACGGGGACAGGGAGGGTAACTTCACCCAGGCGCCAGGTCTCATTTCCAAAATAGGGGAAAAAACATTGTGCAAAAAAGTGTTGCGTTTTAATTTTGTTCAGTGTATTTCGGTGGCGGGATTTTTAAAATTAGAATATGTAGATTTATTTTATTTATTTTTTTCGTTTTGGATGGCCCCATTTCCCTGGGCTGAAGATGAGGGTCAATGATGTAGCTGGTCATCGGGGGACATTTCTAACAGTTTTTTTTTTTTTTTTACAGGGCACCCTTTGTGTGCCAGAGGGGTGGGCAGAGCGCAGCTCAAGTGGTGAAAGCAGCACAAGGGGTGAAGTTAGTACCGTCTTAATCGGCAAAGACTGCATGCTCCGCGAAACCCCCCCCCCCCCACGCACTTGGCACCTTAGTTAAAGTCGGAGTTCCGAATTTCAGTGTCATCTGGCTTTTCTATCCATTTTGAGTGAAAGATGGCACTGACAAGCTATTTGGGGGCATATATGGCACTTACAAGCTGTTTGGGGCTTAGGCCTTAGGTGTTGGTTTGCACCAAGGGGGTGACCGTGCACCGTTCTGCTACAGTGGATTATAAATACATTTCTGTCTATTGATGACATTTTGGTGTTCCTCACATTTGTTGCCCGTACCTCCAACACCCATTTTGACTTCAAATTACAAGTCTGTCTTTAGCGGAAGTGCTGAACGGAGGTAGGGCTGACCATTACCACTAGTACAATTCAAATTTTGATTTTTTTTTCTATGTTCAAATATGGCAGTGACAAGCTGTTTGGGGACAGAGATGACACTGACAACCTGTTTGGATACAGATAAGACACTGACAAGCTGTGTACATATATGGCACTCACAAGATGTCTGGGGATAAAGATGGCGCTGACAACCTGTTTGGAGACAAATAGGGCACTAACAAGCTGTATGGGGCAAAGGTGGCACTAGAAAGATTTTTGTTGACACAGGTGACACTGACAAGCTGTTTGTGGGCACAGATGTATCTGACAATCTGTGTGGTGGCACAGATGTAACTGACAATCTGGTGGCAAATATGCCACTGGCAAGCTTTTTGTTGACAGATGGCACTGGCAAGCTGTTTAGGGACCGATATGATACTGGCAATGTGTTTTGGGAAGAAGATTGCACTAGCAGCGGACAATGGGAGGTGAAATGATCAGAGCTATTTTTGAGACTGACGGGTGCCGAATTTGACTTAGTCTCAAAATGAAAGTTGTCCTCCTCAATTCTGCACCTGACTTTGACTTAGTCTCAAAAATATCTTCAATCGTTTTGCCTCCTATTACTATCATTGGGGAAGATTCAAACCTGTGCTTTTTTTCCAAGTCAAACTCAGGTGCTGAATTTGACTTAGTCTCAAAATGGGAGAGAATCCTTGATTTTAAGAAACGCAATAATAATTAATAAACACATCAGAATTACTTAAAGGGACACTACCACTTACATAAGCTCTAACTAGATTATCTGTGCATTTTAAGTAAACATATGTGTAGAATAGATGCCAAGATGTTTTTTTGTGTTTGTTTCAATATATTTAACCCCTTCGTGACGCATGGTGCTTGCGTCCCAAACGACGCAAGCACCAAAACGTCACGATTTGTTCCTGGTAGCCAGAAACACTCTGGCAGAGACCCGATCAGGGTCTTAATCGACCCTGTGGGTCCCTGCCAAAAAATCGCGAGAATTTCGGGCACGGCGCGATTTTGCAAAATGTAGCCGGTGCTCACTTTGAGCACCGGCTACATTTTCCCTGTCAGACTGAGGCCACTCAAAGTGGCCTCATCTGACAGGTGGGATCCCGCTGCAAGTGCCTGCAGCGGGATCCGAAAACAGCTCATCGTGGGTAGCTGCGATGAGCTGTTTAGTACAGGACGTACTATGCCGTCCTAACGACTTTAAGGCACTTAAAGTCAGGACGGCATAGTACGTCCTAACGTCGGGAAGGGGTTTAGTAAAAGGGAAAAATAAATTTGTGTGTTTATTGCCTGGAGCCATTTTGTGAAATGTTCCCATGATGCAACAGCCTCAAAGTCTTAGTTCAGGGCTCACTTAACAGCTGGTGGAAAATCCTAGACATTATGTCATAAGATACACCCCCTGCAGCCCTACTTGCTCCTGCTTATCAGTGGGGCAGGACTAGGTGTGTTTATACCTGGGGCGTCCAACATGAGGACCTGCAGGCATCAAGGTGCAGCCCTTGTGAGCCCTCCAGCGGTAGCTGCACCTCCGACTGCACCTAGCTCCTTGTGCGTATGACCCCTCCTGTACCCTGAACGCGATGTTCAGCGCATGGGTGAGAGGGAGGGGAGAACTAGACCAGCAGCGTGAATATCAACCAATGAAACTAAATGCGGATGAGCAGTCTGAAGCCCTGTTCAAAAAAAAAAAAAAGGAAAAACTGTGTGGTTGGCCAGATAGTGTGTGTATATAATAGTGTAACTGTATGTAAGTGTGACTATGCAAGTGAGTGTGTCAATGTTACTGTATATAAGTGTATGTATTTGTGAGTGTATGCAAGTGTTTGTGTCAGTGTGATTGTATGCAAGTGTGACTGTATGTAAGTGTGTGTGTCAGTGTGACTGTATGTGTGATTATGTAAGTGTGTCTGACTGTATATACTGTATTTTCTGGCGTATAAGACTACTTTTTAACCCAGGAAAATCTTCCCAAAAGTCGGGAGTCGTCTTTTTACTTACCTCGTTGCTGCTCTGCAGGTGCGCACGGTTGTGAGGGAAGCGTTGTGTGCTCCCCTCCAGCCGCGCAACTTCAATAAAGTTTGTTTAAACTTTTTTTTAAAACAAACTTTATTGAAGCCGCACGGCTGGAGGGGAGCGCACAACGCTTCCCTCCCAGCCGCGCGCACCTGCAGAGCAGCAACGAGGTAAGTACTGGGAAGGGGGTAGGAGTGGGGCAAAATCCTGGCATATTGGAGGGGCAAAATATTGGCATATTAAATGGCACAATATAGGCATATTGAGTGGCAAAATACTGGCATATTGAGGGGCAAAATAGTGTGTCTCAGGTTATGTGTCTATTGGTGTCACTGTGTGTGTGTAAGTGTGTCACTTTCTGTGTAAGGGTGTGTGTGTAAGTGTGTCACTGTGTAAGGGTGTGTGTGTAAATGTCACTGTAGGAGAAAATGCTCGTTGGAAGAGGGGTAGTCTTATACGGCGAGTGTATCCCAAACTCTAAATTTTAACTGGAAAAGTTGGGGGTCGTCTTATATGCCCAGTCGTCTTATACGCCGGAAAATACGGTAAGTGTTTGTGTGTCAGTGTGACACTGCATGTGTGACTGTATGTAAGTGTGTGTCAATGTGACTATGTATGTGTGACTGTATGTAAGTGTGTCTGTTTAACTCTGTGTGTGACTCTGTGTCTGTGTAAATTTGCATCTGTGTGCGTGTGACTCTGTGTCTTTGTGTAAATGTGATTCTGTGTGCTTGTAAATGTGACTGTGTTTTTGTGTATATTTTCCTCTCGGTGCATGAAAATGTGACTCTGTGTCTTTGTGTAAATGTGCCTCTGTGTGCGTGTAAATGTGACTGTATTTTTGTATGTGTGTGGATTTGTGTATTTATTTTTTTTACAATGAGTTTTATTGCTGTGGAGTCTGTGATACACTCACGTGCTGTATATTACTGTATATATATATATATATATATATATATATATATATATATATATATATATATATATATTTTCTCTGAATGAAAAATGAATGCGGCCCATGCTCACATACATTTTGTTGAATTGACCCACCACAGAAAAAACGTGGACACCTCTGTAGTAGCTTTTCTTTTTTTTCTCTTTTTTGCTTGCCTTTCAGCATTCTTACAACATTCTGCAAAAGTGACCAGGTCTCACAGAGCTATTCCACAATTTACAAGAATGTACCAGTACATCGTATCTTTTATTGCTGTGGAGCTCTGTGATACACTCACACATTGCACCATACTGTGAGCTTTATTGCTGTGGAGTTCTGTGATACACTCACATACTGCAAATTACTATGAGCTTGGTTGCTGTGGAGCTCCGTGATACACTCACACACTGCACATTACTGTGAGCACTGGTACACTTAGCAAACACTCACTCACTGACATGCACACTCAGCCAGCACCCACTCACTGTCATGCACACACACTCAGCCAGCACCCACTCACTGACTCGTACACACCCACTCTGCCAGCACACACTCTCACACAAAATGACATGGGGGGGGGGGGGGGTTGATGTAGGCAGGGTCACAATCAGGGGGGAGGGAGTTGCACGACAGAGCACTGCAGAGGGTGTCCCCCAAAATAGAGGGGGTCCGGGCTTAGTTCGTACTGCCTGGGGTGATGCAGGGCAGAGGAGTGGGGAGCAGTGTGGGGAAAACAAACTTGGCAGCACTCTCCTCTGCCCTGCTCCATCACCAACATAGCTCCTAACTGATTTGAAGTTGGAGCTCTGCCCTGCTCCCTGGTGATGTCAGTATGACATCACCCTCCCACTCAATGTAAGTCTGTGAGCAGAATTCAGACTTATAGACTGCATTGTAATCCCAAACCCCAAAGTTAGATTTTACTGCAGTAAAGTCTCTGCGGGGGTGGCACCCAAAAACACTATGTTACACAAAATGGCAGCACCCAGTCACACTTGTTTAATAACATATTTTCTTAAATAAACTGACATAGAAAAAACAAAAGACATATCTGAAGGCAACAATACAACATAAAAAAAATATAACCTTTTCATTTTTTGGTGGGAGCGTCCCTTTAATTATAGCTATTAAATGCTTGTATCTGCTTTATTGAGGCACTGAACAGGGAAAAGGAGTCCCACTGGGAGGAGATACATGCAAGAAAAGTAACAAAAATCCAGCATTGGTTACCATGGAAATATTCATTAAGAAAGCTTTTATGTCTATATAAAAAGATGGAGATGTGAGGGGTGGATCATGCAGTTGACGAAGTAGAAGTGAAATATGTATAAGAAGAATTACACCCACCATTTAGATTTATGTAGCATTGCTTTTTTTCTATTATTTTGATTCATATTGATATTTAAGTTTCTGTAGATATTCCAGCTGGGAGTCAAAACTGACAGTAAACCAGTGTTTATCTCTAAAGGAAGCACGGGTTAAAAATACATTTAATTCCCCATTAAAGTTAGAGTACTTCAGGATTGTATATTTTTAATTGATTTCTACATATGTTACTGTGCCCCTTTATTTCATTTTCAAACACTAGAGCCCTGTGAGATCGACGGGTTAAAAAGAATCATGAAGTGGCTGTACTTCAGGGCTGCCGGCTCAGGTGGTGTCATTAATCCTGTTTATAAGCAGTGAACATGGGACATTCAACTGAAAAATCCGCCATTAAGGTGAAATGCAGAGTTCCAGGGAGAACTATAAAAGGGCTAAGTTGATAAATGATCAAACTGCAGTAGATATTCAGATGTCAGGACTTCATGATCAACTTAGCCCTCATTCTGAGGTTAATAAAATGAGCACCAATAAGTAGGCAAATAATAATACCAACTGTCAGCTGCTGTTTCTGTTAGGTACAAGAGCCTGTTTTAAAGCACTTTGAGTCCCTTTAAGAACATCTCAAAAATTCTTTAACATTTGCAAAATACTTCAAGCATACTTCATTCAATTAAGGGATTTGCCTTTCCACCTGGATGCAGTTGATACACAGATATAACTGAGCAGCAGAGGTTCAGCCCACCACCAGAAACCTCCCACTCCCAACTTAACATATTTTCATAACTCAACAGGTAAAAACTCTGAGCATAATGATGGATAAACCATATATTGAGGCAACTTATGTCACAGCTGCTACTGACAGCTTGCTAGGTGCTGGTCAGAGCCAGTGGTGTATCTTGATTTTGTGCTGCCCTAGGCAGACAAAATCCGGGCACCCCCCTACCCAAGCTGCACACCCACGTTACACACCTAAGACATGCCCCATCATTCAGACTCACATCAAGCTCACACTCCCATCACACCCAGTCACACACTCCTACTCCCATCACACTCAGTCACACACTCCGACTCCCATCACACACACTCGGACTCCCATCACACTCAGTCACACACACTGTCTCCCATCACACACAGTCACACACACTCTGACTCCCATCACACTCAGTCACACACACTGTCTCCCATCAAATACACTCTGACTCCCATCACACTCAGTCACACACACTGTCTCCCATCACACACACTCTGACTCTCATCACACTCAGTCACACACACTGTCTCCCATCACACACACTCTGACTCCCATCACACTCAGTCACACACACTGTCTCCCATCACACACACTCTGACTCCCATCACACTCAGTCACACACACTGTCTCCCATCACACACACTCTGACTCCCATCACACTCAGTCACACACACACACACACACACAGTCTCCCATCAGCACTTACCTTTCCCTGGCAGGCAGGCAGCATGGTCCCTCCATGCTGCCTGTTCGGCTTCCCGGCGATTGTGCCGACAGGTCACGTGACCGGGCGCGCGTATAACGTCAGCGCGCCCGTCACGTGACTGTCGGCACTTCCGTGTCGGCACACAGCACGGGGAGCGAACAAGCAGCACGGAGGTTTCTCTGTGCTGCCTGTTCGGCTCCCCGTGCAGCCTGGCAGGCAGAGCAATGGTGAGGGGGGATCTTCCGATCCCCTGTCACCTCCGTCTCTGCCTGCAAACGCGGTCTTTTTTTTTTTTTTAAAGGGCCGCTTTTTTTTTTTTTTTTCAGTGCTGGGGGGCGCTGCCGCCCCCCAAAATTTGCCGCCCTAGGCATCCGCCTAGGATGCCTCGCGGTAAATACAGCACTGGTCAGAGCGCCACTGTGTGTTGCAATATGTACACTCAGTGCACTTCCTGTAACCAACCTGTAGTGATGCGCAAAAGGTGGGTAGAGTACACCCGGCACCAACCTTCAAAAGGTCAGCATTTCAGCTGACTTGCACCTGCTGTGGTTCCTGTTCATTTGGTTACACTGTTTTTTGCTTCCAGTGATTTTCATGTACCAGTCTCTGCTTGTCGGCCTAGTTTTCTTGTGTACCAGTCCCAGCTTGTCTGTTTACCTTCCCTGTTTTATATGACCCTGACTCCCCTGACTATTCTTCCGGATTCTCCTTTGGCACCTCTCAACACCTTCAAGATTATTGGCATTTAGTTATGTTCTGCCCCTGCTTCCCTGGTTGTTAAATACCTTGCTGTTTCTCCTGTAGAACAAACTGTGCTACATTGTGTTCTATAGTTTATCTGCTGTCACCTGAAGTGTAAGCTCTGCTATCTACTTCCATGAATGCAAGCTCTGCTACAGTCTGTGCTATAGTTCAAATCTGCTGCAATGAGAATAATACACTGCTTTACAGTCTGTGCTTTAGGTCATATTTGCTCCCAGCTCTGGAAGAGTGTAAGTTCCACTGCTTACTGCAAAATTGTTTTAGCTTTTCTGGAGTGCAAGCTCTGCTACAGTTTATCTCTGTACCAACCTGCAACAACCACCTTGTGTGAACATAGATCTCTGCCATGTCTCCTGCTGTCTCGTGCTGGAAAGTTTATACATGGTGCCATATATGTAGATGTATAAAATGCAGGGAAATTAGCAGAAAACAGGTACTGTATTTCAAACAGTAAGAGAGCACACACAGAGTAAAAGAGAACACATATGTAGGGATCAGATCAGAAATATATGGGTAGCACAAGGAAGGGAGTTAAAATTAAATTAATAAAAAAAAAGTTTTCCTTTTTATACATGATTGGTAAGTTAATAATGTCAGTGCTGCCTCCTATATTTCAGACTGTATTTCCAGCCATGCTTATTGGCCTTTTTAAAATGTGTCTTGGTTTTATTCTCCTTTTTCCAGTCTGGTGATGGATTTTCTTCACAGTTGTTAAGAAAGAGGCGAGCTACATCAGAGATATAGTGAATTAAACTCGAGTCTTGACAAGCCAAGTAAAGTTCATTTTAGGAGCCAGGGAGATGGTACTCAATTAGCGTTCCATGTAAAATAAGCAAAAATGTTAAGAACCAGCAGTATGGGGGGTTTTTTTTTACGAGCCATGGCTCCCTGGATCCTGGGATTTGTCAAGCCCTGATTAAAATTATTTTTGCAAACTATGATTCACCAGACATACTGCTACTTCCATTACTTATATTCTATTTTCTCTCTCTATATATGTTATTAGGTTTTACTATCAATTTAATGTTAACAAAAATGTGTCAATGACAGAGGTGTAACTAGAAACCACATGGCCCCAGGGCCCCCAGACTTCAACAAGCAGCATGTCCCCAAAAAGCTTGTCTGTGCCATGTTTGACCCCAAACCCGAGGTGTAGTTAACATATTTGACAGGTGTCAGAGGACTCTGAGCGCCCGAGATGGTATTCATGAGTCACATTGTAGATATGGAGACACGGCCTGCTGCTGGGATTACCCTGGTGCAGGGTAACCACACCCCCCAGGTTGGTGTCACCACTTACTAGGGCACTGAGGTAGCAGCTGCTGTATCCAGTAAATGACAGGATCTGAAGATACCCCGTAGACAAGATGCTGCATGCCAGGCCAAGCAGAGCAAAATAAAAAGCCAGAAAGAAAAGACAGTAGACAAGGATCTGGACTAAAAAGACAAAACATGTTGGGGACTAAGGCATGGCACGACAGGAGCAAGAATAGGATAAGTACTATAGGTCACAGGTCTAAGACAAAACAGAAATACAGGGCAGAGATAGACAATGCACATACAAATGGTAACAGAACTAAAGGACACATACAGACAAAACCAGACATAAACACAGGACTAGCCTAGATCTCTAAGGTGGTACATGTTGAGGGTTTAGTTACACCAAATGACCATGAAATGGTAAGCTGCACGCTGGCTCCTTAACCAAGCATTTTTATAACTCCCCATGTCTTTCTCTTCCCCCACACCTCATGTCTCACTCAGTCTCCCCAATGTCCTTCTCTCCTTCCCATCCCTTTTCTTCACAGGACGGGGGGGCGGTCCCACACCCACCGAAGGTACTCTACTGACAGCAGCCATTGGGAGTCACACTTACAGTTGAAACCCCCGTGACCATGATTGTTACACCACTGACCAACCAACATTAATTGTATCATCACCTATTTATGACTTGTGAAAATAACTAAAGTGGGCTGTTAATTAAATATTACTCCATCTGCTCCTGTAAATACATTTATGTAATTAATTAATCAGTTCCCCTCAAGTAATTACTTTTAAGCCAATTACAGCAACATATCTGCACTTGATAGATTTAGAAAGGATTGCTATGGCAATATAGCAACTATTTTCAATTAATTGGTTGACTAATTACATTTACAAGGCTACTTTTCAGCGATTATGTTCCCATTGAGAGGGTAAAATGGGATCCGTTTAGCACAAAATTAAAACCTTAACCCTTTTGTGACTGGACTTTGTGTACCCTTGTGACATGGGCTTGTAACTTAGGGAAGTAGAGCGGAAGTTTTCAGCTATAATGCAGAGTATGGAGAATGAGTCAACATAATATTGGAACCAGGCACCAGAGACACAGACGGAGGTGTTCACTCTCATAGCTACAGACCGGAGATTCCAACTACAAAGGTGTCTTAGTGCGACACCGACTAAGAAACCAGGAATCAATACACTGTGAGGGACTGGCAAGACCCTCTAGTTCACAGCTATCATCTGCCGCTTTAGCTACTGTTGACCGCACTTTCCATGATGCCCAGCCAGCATCGTGGAAACAGTATGTCTGGCTGAGCCTTATGAGAAATGTAGCTAACAGCAAATGATGTGCCTGGTGGGTATGCACACACACCCACCAGCTGAAGAAGTTTTTCAACGAAACGCGTCCTGAGGGGTGTATAGTTTTTTATGTGTATGTGCAAATAGTGTATATATTATACCTATGTTTCTGTGACCTGGCCAGGTGAACAGCACTATACCAGCAGTGGGTAAGATTGTATTATATCATTTTATTCATTTTTTTATTTATCTTTCCCTTTGGTTATTTTATGTATATTTATATATATGTAGATTGTATTTTCCCTATTCCCATGTTTATGTGACCACCTATGTACATTTGTTTTCTGGTGGCATCAGACCTTTACACAGGTCCTTTTAGTTGTATAATGTATAATAAATAATTCTTATTTTTCATAATAAATGTCTTGTCATTTCTGGGGTACATATTTTAGCGCTGTCTCTTCCCTCCCATAATGTTGTGCTTTTCCTTTGCAGTGGAGTAGTCCATTGCAGTTGTAAGACTAGCTGCTATATTTTCACTATTGGCAAGTGGATTGCCCCCCCCCCCCCCCTCCTCTACGACATTGAGAAATTTTCTATTGATGTGAAACGTTTCCCTTCCTTTCCTCCCCCCTTTTTTATGTGTGGAGTACATACTGGTTAGTTTTTATTCATTTTTATATTTTATTATTATCTTTTCACACTGAGGTTGGTTTTTTACATTTAAGCGCTGTGCACATTCTTCTTTTTTTCGGAAGATCTACTTTTGACTGTACTTCCTATGATGTTCAGCCAGCCAGGTGTTCGTAATATGTCTGTCTGAGCTTCATGGGAACTGTAGTTAATAGCAGGTGGTGTTCTGCCAATACCAGTGGGTGCATGCTGGTTGCTCTGGCAAGACCTGTTAGTGCAATCTGGGTGCTGTTTAAAGTGAAAAGTTATGTGGGTGCAATCAGGTACTTTGAGTGCAATGGCAAGGGAGTTGGGGGTAATAATTAAGGGGGGCAGAGGAAGTAAATAAAAACCGGAATGTATTTTTTCAAAATACATTTTATTATCTAGTAACTATACCTTACCACTGCCTGTGACTGTCGGGGGGAGGGGAGGGAAGGGCACCTAAGGTTGGCCCTGGAAATGGAATATTAGGCCAAGTTGGAAAACTTTTTCCAATGTAGCTGAATTTATTACTTTTATCAAAGGACAAAGTTTAAAAATATTTCTCCCATTAGAGGACCACGGCTTCCATTTCGGCAGCCAAACTCCAGAGGAGATCAGCTTCCAAAATGTCGATTTTCATGCCAATTGTAGATCACATCGAATCTGAGGGTTACTCCGATTACCAAAGTGATCTGATTGGATTTGAAACTCGGAGCTCCGATTTTTTTCAAGAAAAAGTCGACCCTTTAGAAAAATATAGATACAGGACAGGCAAATTACATTCAACATTGAATAATGCAAAGGTATGCATTTTGGAAACAAACATTTTTGATTAATATTTTCTAACTTAGAAGGATTGTTTTCTATTTTGAAGCAGTCGCTTCAGTTGGGATTTTCATCTTCTTATTTATGAATAGCAGCAGTAGGGATGTGTGAAAGGTTGAACTTGATGGATGTGAGTTCTTCTTTTAATCAAAATTAATATTATACCATGGGGACCATGGGAGCTGCACTAAAAATGTAACTATAGCCAAGCTACAAAGATAGATAAGTTGGAGGATTTTTCTAGGTCAATAATTAACGCCTGGTTTCTGCATTTCCTTTGTCAGTTTACCACAGTTTAGGGAATAAATCTCTATTTTAATCTAAGGTGACAAAATGTTGCTTCATAAATAATTGTTAAAAATAAACTTTGTTCTTTAATATAATAATAATATAATCAAACAACTAATACTCAAATGTCTTCTTATTGCTTAGTTCATCGCTACTTCGCTGGAGAGTTCTCACAATTCCTGCACAGTATGTTCCTCCATCTGTCCACACAGTTTATTTGCTGCAATTTGCCTGCCATGCCTTATAATAAGAAGGAAATACTTTCCTTACCCTACAGAGACTGTACAAATTGAACATAATTTACCTTAAAAAAAAAAAAATCAATTGTTCTTCGAATATAGAACAAGTGAAATATCCAGTGGACCAAATGTGACAATAAATTGACATGTTCTCTTTAACCCCTTGCCCCCAGTAAGAAGTTTTATGCCATCCTAAAATACTGGGCTCAAATTCCCAAAGGACGGCATAGAACGTCCAGTAGCTAACAACTCATCGCGGCCCACTATGATGAGCTGTACCATAGACTGCAATATGATTTGAGTGGCATCAATGTGACAGGCTAAGTGAGCATTGGTTACATTTATGTAACATCGGTGTCCAAACTTCTGGGTTCGTGCACACCTCCCCAACCTCACATGTGACGCAGTGAGGTAATATTTTGTCAGGGACCCACAAGGTCTGTAAAGACAGTGATTTGGTCTCTGCATATGTGTCCCTGACTCCCAATCACTCTGTGATCAGGGCCAGGATCAAAATATTGGTGCTTTGCTCTTTATGAACAAAAGCACCGTTAACCCAACAAACCTATGCATGGGTGGTATCCCTGTACTCAGTAGATGTTGTTGAATACATATTGGGTTATTGTTTGGCAGTGACACATACCAAAATATGTGAATTTATGTCTGAAATACAATATTTGTGGAAAAAAATACACAATACAATTACTACCACAAACTTTGACAAAGGCTGGTGGTAGAATTGGTGCATGGAAAGTGTTAAAATACCACCATTTGAAATAGCGTACGGTCTCTACTTTAAAAAAATATATGGGTTGATAGGGTAAAATACACTGGCTGGTTTCAAATATGTCCCAAATGGGACATGGGTGCAGGCTGTCTGCATGTAAAAATGTCAAGTTGGAAAACCAAAAACGGCACCTCCCAAATTTGGCTTTCCCCCCCCCAAACAACTCAACAAACCTATGCATGGGTGGTATCCCTGTACTCAAGAGATGTTGCTGAACACTTATTGGGGTGTTATTTGGCAGTGACACATACCAAAATCTGTGAATTCATGTCTGAAGTACAAGGTTTGTGGAAAAAAACACAAAAAAATTACTACCACAAACTTTGACAAAGGCTTGTGGTAGAATTAGTGCATGGAAAGTGTTAAAATACCACAATTTGAGATAGCCTAGGTTGTCTACTTTTAAAAAATATATGAGTTGATGGGGTAAAATACACTAGCTGGCTTCAAATATGTCCCAAATGGAACATGGGTGCAGGTTGTCTTTATGTCAAAATTTCAAGTTGGAAAACCAAGAAGCGCACCTCTCAAATGTGGCCCTTTAACCCCTAAACAAGCAGACAAACCTATGCATGGGTAGTATCCCTATACTCAGGAAATGTTGCTGAACACTTATTGGGGTTTTATTTGGCAGTGACATGTACCAAAATCTGTGAATTCATGTATGAAGTACAATGTTTGTGAGAAAAGAAACACAAACAAATATCTACCACAAACTTTGACAAAGGCTGGTGGTAGAATTAGTGCATGGAAAGTGTTAAAATACAATCATTTGAAATAGCCCTGGGTGTCTACTTTTAAAAAATATGCTATTTAATATGCCATGATATTGCCCCCAATATGCCAGGATATTGCCCCTTAGTATGCTCGTTATGCCACCCTCCTCCCCTCGCCCAGGCCCCAACACTTACCTCGTTTCTGCTCTGTCCCCCGGTGCTCTGAAGCTGCGTGGCTGTGAGGGAAGCGTTGTGAGCTTCCCTCCAGCCGCGCGGAACAATAAAGTTTGTTTAAAAAAAAAACACACTTTACTGACCGCGCGGCTGGAGGGAAGCTCACAACGCTTCCCTCACAGCCACGCAGCTTCAGAGCACCGGGGGACAGAGCAGGAACGAGGTAAGTTTTAGATTTTTTTTTTTCCGGCGTATAACACGCACACACCATTTTCACCCTATTTTCAGTGAGAAAAAGTGCGTGTTATACGCCGATAAATACGGTATGTATTTATGTATTTATTTTTAATCTACTGTTAAATGTGTAACTGTAACTCCATTCTGGACTGGGTCCCCAGGACATACTTGAAAACAAGAGAAATCTCAATGTATAATGTACTTTCCTGGTAAAACACTTTCTAAATAAATAAATAAATACCTAACCTTTGGCACTCTAGTTGTTCAGTACTCTCCTTCCCATGATGTTTAACACACTGGCTGAGAGTCATGGGAAATGTAGTCTCAACAGCTGGAGTAGTAACTAATAACATTTTTATTTTATAATCCAGCCCTTTGGTTGGTTTGGCAAGAACTATGTTAACATTGCATATGCACTGTAAATGGTTTGAGTATTGTGATGCATTATCCACCAAGATATACATTACAATGCACCCTAGAAAGAATAAAATGAATAATAATTTAAACCAATATAATGTCATCCACCTTGGCAAGTAAGAATATAAAAAAAAGAATCAGAAAATATAGGGCCCAAGTAGCAAATTAAGTGGACCCTGCAGTGTGTCCACTCAGGGCAGCTACCCCTATTGCTCAGTGGTAAAAACGTCCCTGAGGGAGCAGACCAAATCATTCTGACAGGGGGTATATAAAATTAAATGTAAAAAAAATGCTGCAATTCCCTGTCTGACAAATGATTTTCCATGATCTATATATCAGTTAACCTAAACAGCCTACTGCTTCTCCCTTCCATGCTGCAAATCCAGTTGCCAGGGGAGGGGGGCAAGTTCCCACCCCCCGTGGACGCCAATGCTGTATACTGTCTAAGATAATTCTATTTTCTCTGTTGCCTTCTCCCATCTCACTCCTTTAATTCTCTTTTCAAACCTTGCTCCTCTGACTTTTATCCTTTATATTTCTTTTTCTTGTTCCCTTCTCTTATTTCTTGTTCCTCTTCTCTTTCTTTTCTCTCTAAAATCATTTGATTCTCGCTCCCTCTACTATCTCCATCTATATTCTGTAGCACCATCTCTATCCGTCTTCTGTTCTCCTTCAAGTTGATTTATTTTGGCAATCATTTACATGGCAATCATGGCCTAGCCCCTGTCATTGTGAAGGCTTTTATTTTGAAACTAATTAAACAATAGGGAATATTATTAAGCCTGGTACATAATTAGGTGAGTATTCAATTTTCAATGCAGCCTTTGACGTTGCTACTGAAAATTAGCTTTTATTTCGACTAAAATAGTCCTTGACGCTTCAGGGAATCGGCTGCGTGCCATATATTTTTAGATACAATTTAACTTTTATCCTATAGTGAAGGAAACTCTTGAAGCAAACATCACAGATTTCGAGAAAAAAAACCTGTGATGAATTTTAGCTTGAGTTCAAAAGTACACACAATCTTTTTTCCACTTCTATCTACTGCTCAGGGTAGATAAATGTTTTTCTAAAGCTAGCCTTGTGCTTAACTCCTTTGAGACAAGTTTGTATTGACCGCAGAAGTGGCCAACACAGGCCTTCATTAGTTTTATTTTCATTAATTAAGCTAATTAGGTTGTAGCTTCACATTAATTAAAGTTGCTGAGGTCAAATCATAAAACCCCACACGAATTCAGAAACATCATAAAACAAAAGATAGCATTGACTGTACCTGTATATTTTCTGTAACGTTATTCCATAAGTAAATTTAGATGAAATACATACATATGATGCCCACATGTGCTATATAAGCTCCATATGTAATGCTGCGGCAAGCAGTAATGTAGAGATTACTAAGTGTTTTCAGTTGCTTATTTCAAGGATTTCAAAGAAGGCAGTGTATTCATTGAAGTTGGCACAAGCATGCTGCTGATGGTGTTTGTAACATCTTTACAGTTGCCTGCCTCTCATACACAATCTTTTCTGTCTGACCTTCATTTCCTGTTCCCCCGGCCAGACAGTACAATTTACTGAGCAGTGTTCATCAAGATACAGAGTAGTTTTCAGGATTGGTGACCTATGGTAGCCAGACCTACTACCTCTCTCTGCTGTTTAGGTTAATAATACCCAGTTAAGGAGGCCCCTCAAGGGGAGTTCTTGTCTCCTAAATCCATCACAGACCTTGTGCACACAAACAAATGAAATCGTAGTAGAGTCTAAAGGGTGAAGTCTCACTTTGCAACCACAATCCAGACATCAAACACAAAAGGAGTCTGTTTCACAGGACTGTCTTCTACCTTTTCAAGCCTTTGCATGTTTAGCAGAGCGTTGCAGGGAAGTGAGGTGTTCATTTTTTGTTTTATTTTACAGTCAAAGAATTGCATGACGCTCAAAACCTGGCTGAGTAAATTCCAGTACACAATTCTGATATGGTGATAAGGCAAGGCATGCCGCTTTTTCTGTTATTTGACAGAGGTCTTATATTAAAATGAGATCAACTTTGGATGTATTGTTTACAGACTCTACAGGTAAAAATAGCCATATCTGGAATTCTGACACCCTTTGATGTATTATATTGTACTTATAATTACATTCAGTATACTAAATTGTAAAGCATCATATCTAGTTATTCTGGTGCTGTATCCCTGGCAGTTTGGTGTTGTTTAACCTCCTGGTTTTCTACCAAGATTCTGGATTGTGGTCCTGGCATCTGACTTTGTCTTGTGTCTGACCTTGATCATTGCAACCTGCCCTGAACCTGGACTGGCCAAACTATTCTACAAATTATCCCTTGGCATTTCTATTCAGGACCATTATTGGATATATCATATATATGCATGGCAATGATAGTACCTAATTCACAGAAATGTTTGTTTACAATATTAAGATCCAAACTGATCCAGGTACTGTTTTTTTTTCATGTGCCAATGGCAGATTTATGAGGCAGCTGCTGTGAGCCCTGTAAATCTGGACTGGATTGTGGTATTGTCTAGGACCAACATAGGCCGCAATTAGAACAGTTTTACAGTCAGGTGCAGAATAATGAGTCAGGGAGTTGGGTAATGCATACTTCCCAGAATTCTCCTCCCCAGGAAGCCAGGGGCATGACTTGTGAGTTAGAGTCTCATTGCATGCGCAGTATTCATTCTCTGGTGTCACAAATCAGTCTATACTCAGGATTATGAAATGGATTGGACTGTTATTACGGATTTATTTCAAATAAACATTCAAATATGAAATATCAGTTAGTTGTCCAATAGCTTTAAACATTAGCCTTTTCAAATATTAGAATATCTTTCAGGATGAAACATGAGTTATTCTCCTTGTAGCAGCCTATGAGTAAAGACCCTCAGTGATCTGAAACGCATTAAGTGGGCTTTATCCTCTCATACTACTCCCCCATATAAGATTCATATTTTGATTTATTTCTTCATTAACCCCTTAAGGACAGAGCCTTTGAAACATTTTTGTCCTTTCTGGACAATGCCTATTTTAACATTTCTGTGCTGTTTGTGTTTAGCAGTAATTTTCTTCTTTGTCATTTGCTGTACCCACACATATTATATATTGTTTTTATCGGGAGAAGAAGGGCTTTCTATGGATGCCATCTTTTTGATCATATCTTATCATATTATTAAAAAAAATAATAAAATATGGTAAAAAAAAAAAAAATACACAAATTTCTTTGTTTTTATTTGAAACAACTTCTCCTCATCGACAATAGCGAACGAAAAAACATGCTAAATAGATTCTACTATTTCTCCTGAGTACAGGGATACCACCCATGCATAGGTTTGTTGGGTTGTTTGGGGGCTAAAATGCCAAATTTTTGAGGTGCAGTTTTTTGTTTTCCAACTTGAAATTTTTACATGCAGACAGCCTGCACCCATGTCCCATTTGGGACATATTTGAAGCCAGCTAGTGTATTTTACCCCATCAACCCATATATTTTTTAAAAGAAGACACCTTAGGCTATCTCAAATGGTGGTATTTTTACACTTTCCATGCACTAATTCTACCACCAGCCTTTGTCAAACTTTGTGGTAGTAATTTTTTTGTGTTTTTTTTTCACAAACCTTGTACTTCAGACATGAATTCACAGATTATGGTATGTGTCACTGCCAAATAACACCCTAATAAGTGTTCAGCAACATCTCTTGAGTACAGGGATACCACCCATGCATAGGTTTGTTGGGTTGTTTGGGGGGTAAAAGGCCAAATTTGGTAGGTGCAGTTTTTTGTTTTCCAAATTAAAATTTTGACATGCAGACCGCCTGCACCCATGTCCCATTTGGGACATATTTGAAACCAGCCAGTGTATTTTACCCCATCAACCCATATATTTTTTAAAAGAAGACACCTTAGGCTATCTCAAATGGTGGTATTTTTACACTTTCCATGCACTAATTCTACCACCAGCCTTTGTCAAACTTTGTGGTAGTAATTTTTTTGTGGTTTTTTTTCACAAACCTTGTACTTCAGACATGAATTCACAGATTTTGGTATGTGTCACTGCCAAATAACACCCCAATAAGTGTTCAGCAACATCTCTTGAGTACAGGGATACCACCCATGCATAGGTTTGTTGGGTTGTTTGGGGAGTAAAAGGCCAAATTTGGTAGGTGCAGTTTTTGGTTTTCCAAATTAAAATTTTGACATGCAGACAGCCTGCACCCATGTCCCATTTGGGACATATTTGAAACCAGCCAGTGTATTTTACCCCATCAACCCATATATTTTTTAAAAGTAGACACCCTACGCTATTTCAAATGGTGGTATTTTAACACTTTCCATGCACTAATTCTACCACCAGCCTTTGTCAAAGTTTGTGGTAGTAATTTTTGTGTGGTTTTTTTTCACAAATATTGTATTTTAGACATAAATTCACAGATTTTGGTATGTGTCACTGCCAAACAATAACCCAATATGTGTTCAACAACATATCCTGAGTACAGGGATACCACCCATGCATAGGTTTGTTGGGTTGTTTGGGGGCTAAAGGGCCACATTGTGAAGGTGCGCATTTTCAACTTGGAATATTGACGTGTAGTCAGCCTGAGCCCATCTTTCATTTGGGACTTTTTTTTAAGTAGGACAGTGTATTTTACCCCAAAAAGTATATATTTTGTAAAAGTAGACACCCTAGGCTATTTTAAATGGTGTTATTTTAACACTTTCCATGCACCAATTCTACCACCAGCCTTTGTCAAAGTTTGTGGTAGTCATTTTATTGTGTATTTTTTCCCACATACATTGCACTTTAGACACAAATTCACATATTTCGGTATGTGTCACTGACAAACAATACCACAATATATGTTCAGCAACATCTCCCGAGCACAGGGATACCACCCATGCATAGCTTTGTCAGCTTTGTTAGGGGTTGAAAGGCTACATTTGAGAGGTGCGCTTTTTGATTTTCAAACTTGGAATTTGAACATGTAGAGCAAGGAAGGGGTTAATAGCTCTTATAAGAGCCTTTGTAGTACTGTACAAAAAAATTAACCCCTAAAAATGCACAGACAAGAAAAAATGTTCTGCTGTGCAGTGATCAGTGGCAGGGAAGGGGTTAATACACTACACTATACAAAAGGTATGGCTTTTATAAAAGCCCTTGGGACTCACAATTTATTAACATTTTATTTAATTTATTACAATTTAAAAATTATGTTATACAGATCTGTCTCTTTCCCTCACTAAAACTCAAGTGAGGAGAGGGAGGCAGATCCATATGGGTCAGAACAATATTTACGGACCAGACGAATGGTGATGCTCATCTGAGAAATCACCAAACCACCTTTGCCACTGATCAGCTGTTACTGATCGCTATACACGCGTTCAGACAGCTTCAAAAGGAATACACGTAATCCCCTAGTGGGTATAATTAACCCCTAGTGAGTCTGACAAAAAAAATGCTGATAGCAAAAAAAAATCCTTCGGCGACTAGATTGCTCATTATGCGCTGCTTAGGCAGTGACCATATGCACTGCTTAGGCAGTGACCATATGTGCTGCTTAGGAAGTGATATACGGCAAGGAAGGGGTTAATAGCTCTTAAAAGAGCCTTTGATATACTGTAATAAATCAAAGTAAAATAACCCCTAAAAAAATGCACAGACAGCAAAAAATGTGCTGCTGTGTAAGATCACTGCGTACACAGCGATCAATTGCATGGATGGGGTTAAATACTGGAAACGGCTTTTATAAAAGCCTTTGGGTCTCAATTCTATTAAATATATTATAATTAAAAACTTACATTATACAGCTCTGTCTCCCTCCCTCACTAAAACTCAAGTGAGAGGGAGGCAGATCTACACGGGTCAGATCAAATATTTACACATATTGATCTAACCAGACGAATGGTGATGCTCATCTGAGCAAACGCCAACCTGCCATTGTCACTTATCAGCTGTTACTGATCGCTATACATGCGCTCAGACAGCTAAAAAATTTTTTTTACGTTAAACGTAGTCCCCTAGCGGGTATAATTAACACGTGGCGGGTGTAATAAAAAAGTTTGAAAAAAATTAAAAATGCTTCTGCAGCAAGATTGCTGCATTTGCGTCAGATCGCTGATTAGGCAGTGATCTACGGCAAGAAAGGGGTTAATCTCTCTTAAAAGAGGTTTTTTTATACTGTAATGAATTACAGTAAAAAAAAATAACCCCTAAAAAATGCACAGACAGCAAAAAATGTGCTGCTGTGTATGATCACTGCGTACACAGCGATCAATGGCAGGGAAGGGGTTAAATGGCTTTTATAAAAGCCCTTGGTGTTTAAAATTTTATTAAATATTTTTTTTATTATTTTATTTTATTTTTTTACTTGATCTGATCTGTCTCTCTCCCTTACTATAACTAGTAAGGTGAGGGAGGCAGATCAATACTTGTCAAAGGCAATATTTACTAATTCACATAGTACAGTATCACATAGTACAGTATCACATAGATCTGCTGTGCCGGCATCGATTGGCTCCCCCTAGAGCATCGGAAGTGAAATACTTTCACTTCTGATGCTCTTGCCATTAGAAGGGAAACGCTGCCTGTACAGGCAGCGTTCCCTTCTACTGAGCCGATGGGGTCGCTCAGGAGAGCGACCACCATCGGCTCTGGGCAGCCTGGAGGTGTTGTTAAGTGCCTCGCTGGCGAGGCACTTTAACAACACCGCAGATGCTTAGAAAGCGAACGATCGTTCGCTTTCTAAGCACATGTGTGCAGCGGGCGCAGCCATTTTTAAATGGCTGCTACGATCACTCCGTGGAGTGATCGTAGCGCGCCCCTGCACATTTGGGGGGTGTTGCACAATGCCTCTACCTAGAGGCATTGTAGCAACACCGTTAGAGTAAAGAAAGCGACCGCTGGTCGCTTTCTTTACTCCATTTAGTGCATGACGTGCCAGGCACGTCAGCTGTCGGCAAGTCCACGATTTGCCGTGACGTGCCTGGCACGTCATCTGTCGTTAAGGGGTTAATAGTTGGGGATGGTAACATCGCCAAAGCTACGGCACAGAGAGGCTTCAAGACAGTGGTCAGCACACCTGGATATCAACATATTCTACTTGGATTGTGTGCTGTGGTCTTTGCTTTAGAATTGATAGTCACAGCAACCAAATGGTTTTAAAACCTATTTATATTGATATAGGGAAGCCCTGCTATGACGTGCAGATAGTGATTTTAGTCCTGAGATCTCAATGCAGAAATTCCAAGGGAGCCATCAGAACACTGTTATAAGCAAAATCACGTTATAGTGGATAGCGCTATAATGGGGTTTAGCTGTACTTTTATTTGTAGAAGCTAAAAAAAAACCAGAACAAACACTGTCATCATCTGTCAAACTGCATCACATTTAAGTAAATTGCTTGAGACTCTGGTGGCAAGTTATAAATCGGTCCCAGTTTTGAATTAGGCACCTGGGAAGCTGCCTCCAGGGGGAGATGTTTTCCAGCATTTTAATGCATCATACCAAATAGTGAATACAAGATGAGAACTATAGTAATTTCTTATCTTGGTGACTATGCGCGTCTTCTAGTATGTTTAACATCTACCTGACAGATTGAAAGCTGTACTGAAGGTATAGTAATGCTATTAAGGACATGTCAGTGTAATCTTCTTTGTAAAATACTTCCCACCTAAATGAAATGTCTTGTCTGTGCCTAATAAAGCAGAGCTCCAGGATATGACATCATATCTTGGGCTCCGTTTCATTAAAATGTGTGAGGACAGCCAAAAAGCACAGTACAGGAGTTAAAGAAACATGAAAGGCAAATGACCCTGTGACGTATTTCATTTAGTTATCAAAACTCAAGCAGGGATTTCAGTTATGACATATTATTACTTGTATCATTATGTATGTATTGTTTTTAAATGTTAAACTCTATGTAACTTTGTATTGGACTTGGTCCACAGGACTTACTTAAAAACGAGACATCTCTATGTATTTTTCCTGGAAAAAGCCCTTTTGAAATATAAAACAAAATGCAAAAAACAACATCTGTTAAGAAATTCAAGTATCATTAAAACCGTCTGGAACGTGAAGGAAAAGACTCAATTTCACTGGTGAAATAAAGCAATACAAAAAAGGTAATAAACACCTGATATAGAATGGGGGGGGGAGAGACAATAATGTAATATAGCCGAAATAGTAAAATAAATGAAAGATGCTGTTCATGAAAAACTATCAAACTCTGTTTCAAACTAAATTGGGGCAAGAGATCATTACCGGCACAGGAAAAAATAAGGTACATTTTATCATTTATAAGCTGCTTTACCAGGAAAAATACATTGAGATTGCCCTCATTTTCAAGTATGTTCTGGGGCCAAATCGAACGATACTACACACATTTGAACATTCATTGGCAACAGATACATATTTGTACAAGTTAATTGTGAAGAGTGCATATACATAGACCTTTTCATGGATTTTATACTAGTTGACAAGGTAATTCCACATTATACTGTAAGATTGGTCACCTCAACCCATTTCCTTTTTATAATATGGAACAGCTAGTAAGGTGCTCAAGTTGGACTTATTTTTTAGTCAAGAAATAGAATGAACATGCTGCTCCAGTAGAGCAATATCTTCCTAGCAAAAGTGGCTACAAACTAATTAAGCAAGGTGAAGACTGTGCCTGGAAGCAGACCATACGTTTTTGGTCCATTAAGTTTGACAGAACTCTTCAGGGGACAGAGCTAGCTGCCTTACGCTTTTCACCCCTTAACAGGGCACTTAGTCATAGGCAAATTTAGGCGCTAAGCATTTAAGGCTGCTTGCTCCGTCCCATGGATGTCTACACTCTGTTTGCCACATTTGTAAGTAAATAAACTATTTTTTTTAATGTTTACTGTAACTTAGTGTCAACACTGAATTTTTGGAGCATGCAAGGTACCGTCTTTTCTACTATTGTACCATTACCTAAATATGTCCAGTAACAATATATATGTATATATAAATAAGGTAAATAATGATTGCCTTAATATACACTTTAATAATGCACTCCTAGGAGCTGTATAGTGGGAACTGTGGGAAAAGGAGATGTACTGACTTGTCTTGAATGTGTGCATATCTAAATGCATATATATGTATGTACATGTGGCATCTGAGCATGTATTAAGATATAACTGAGCAGGGGGCGTGGCCGTCATCGGATGTAGCTGGACGTGAATTTCGAGAGCTCCTGCCAGGCGGCTCAAACACTCGACAAACAAAGAGTTTAAACCTGCAGCAAAATGGGGAAAAAGCAGAAGAGTACCCCCCTAACACCTTCCTGCACCGCGGGAAAGAAATCTGGAGGGTATCCGTCCCTTAAAGACTTTATATACCAATCGCAACCTCCCGTGGCGGGAAAATCCAAAATGGCGCCCGCCCCAACTCCTACTCACCTGGAAGATGCATCTTCGGATGACTCAGAAACACAGATGGAGGAAGACGCAGAAGAAACACAAGCGCCCCTCACACGAAGAGACTTACAATCTCTGTCCTCCCACCTCCTCACACAGATAAAAATAAACCAAACCGATCTAATGGTTCAGCTGAAACAGACCATAAAAGAAGAGCTAACGGAAGTCAAAACGGACCTTCAGGAACAAGGTAACCGACTCCACAAAGTAGAGGAGGACATCTTAAAGATAGGGGACACAATCTCGGCCTTGGAAGACCGCATACGGTCACAAGCCTCAACCACAGGCTCCCTCCTTACCCAGATTATGGACCTAGACAATAGGGGGCGAAGATGCAACCTACGGGTCCGAGGTATCCCAGAGGGCACACCGGATGAAAACCCAACAGCACTGCTGCAAGAGGTGTTCCACACAATCCTAGGCCCTGAATACCATAAGGACATCGTGCTAGACAGGGCCCATAGAGCTCTGAGGCCCAAAGGCCCACCGACATCGAACCCCAGAGACCTGATCTGCTGTTTTCACTATTACACACAAAAAGAGGAAGTGCTCACTAAAGCCAGACGCTCCAAAGGCCTTACATACCAGGGAAAACAATTTCTCATACTACCAGATGTGGGATGGCTAACACTACAGGCCCGAAAGGCCCTACAACCTCTGACCGAGATATTAAGAAAGGAAGGTATCCTATACAGCTGGGGATATCCATTAAGCTTGTCGGTGAGACGAAACGGGACCATATTCTCGATATCGAACCCCACAGACCTGGAAAGATTCTGCTCAGGATTGGGTATTGAGCAAGTGCAGCTCCCGGACTGGCCAACACCAAACCAGATGGGCTCCCTTATGTCTGCCCTACACAACCAGCCATGGCTGTCAAGACCACAACGCAAACGACGAAACGCAGCAGGCCCTCGAGTACCAAGGCCCGACACCCAAGCAGAAACACCCCAGCGAGCGCAAGACTGGTACACCACATAACACCAAAAATGAGGATGACTACTTCATTTTTTATATATACATCGAGAGCCACCGAAAAACTTACACTTCAATCAAAAGCCACACGACCCAAAACCGTTAGGACTTAATATCAAAGGCTGAAGAAAAGACTTTCTATCTAAGGAAGGATGAGGATCCACCCCCCCCCCCCCCCCCTAGAGAGGGGGAAGGGGGAAAGGGAAAAAAGAAAAAAAAAATGTTTCTTTTTCCCTTTTTTTTTTTCTTCTTCCTGTTTCTTTTCCTTTTCTCTTTTCTCCTCTTTTCTTCACTTTACTGCAATCTATTTTATATATTATGTTCTTACTCCCTATAACCATATCTCACCACAACCCACTAGCTAACGGTCAACCCCCCCCCCCCCCCACCTCATTAATTTTCCTCTTTCTCCTCTTTTCTTCACTATTCTATTCAAGTTGTTTGTCTGATAATGTATGACCGCCTTTTCAATACTACTTTAATACTACTTTCATGTTGAACCCAAGCCAGCCCCTAATTTGCGCATACTCACCATTTATGCTCACATTTAATTGTTTCTAGAACCGCCGGCAGGAGCAGACACTGATCTCTTGTTGATGTTTAATCAGGGAGAGACCATGTCTTCTTTCACCCCCCGGAGTCTGCTGTCTTGTACACAGGTGCTGGGGTACCTTGTGGCCCTTTTAGGACCAGGGATTCCCCACCCTTGCGTAATAGACTCCACACTGTTGTACAGTTGTATATGTATATGTTTTTATTGTTGTTGTTTTGTCACAGTTGATCTCAAACTGTTATATACCAATGATCCCATCCGTCAACCACCAACCATATGTTTACCACACAATTATCCTAAAAACCACACAATTATGTGTAATTGTATTTTTACAACACCAAGCTTCCCACCTACCCAAACCAATGACCAACCCTAAACAATCTACCCCTATTACTATTCTGTCACTCAATGCCAAGGGCCTGAACTCGCCCAATAAACGATCGAGGATGTTTGGAGACCTTCGAGGTCTCAAAGCTAACATAGCTCTAATTCAGGAAACTCATTTTCAGAGAAACAAAGTACCAAAGATTTTTGATAAGCACTATAAAACAATGTACTTCTCTCATTCCCCATTCTCCAGATCTAAAGGCGTTGCCATCTTTATTTCTAAGAACACCCCCCTTGTCATAACAGATACCTGGAATGACAACGAAGGGAGAGCAATATTCATTAAGGGGACCTTGGGAAATGACCGTATCACTATAGGTACACTATATGCCCCAAATTCCAAACAGAGTCCATTCCTATGTCACATCATTGACAAATTCTCGTCTTTTTCAGAGGGCATCTCGATTCTAGGAGGCGATTTTAACATGACCTTGGATCCTCTCCTGGACTCTTCCACCGGGGCGGCTCACACACGATACTCTCTCATCAAAAAGGTAAAAAACACGCTACATAAACACCAACATATAGACACGTGGCGTATACAGCACCCAACAGTGAAAGACTATACCTTTTACTCCGCCCCCCATAATAAATATTCTAGAATAGACTACATTACTATGTCCCACAGGCACCTCCATCTCCTCACTCATTCTGACATCGGGCACATAACATGGAGTGACCACGCTCACACACTGATTAAACTTTCAATTCCCTCCTTACCGACACGAGCCCCCAACTGGAAGATCAATGAGTCTCTACTGAAAAACAAGGCACATGTTGCAACCTTAACCAAGGTGCTTCAGAATTATTTTCAAGAAAATGCCTCAACAGAGGTACCCCAACCCACAATTTGGGAGGCACACAAAGCGGTTATCCGCGGACACCTCATAAGCATAGCCTCTTACGAGAAAAAATCAAAATCACAGGCTCTGACAGATCTTCTAGCCCAAATAGCCAACATAGAAAATAGACACAAACTATCCCTATCCCCATCTACATACCAGACTCTGCTCACCCCAGATCCAAATTAGCATCTATTTGTACAACATTGACCCAAAGAGCGCATCATATATTAAAAAGCAGAATCCACGAATTTGGAAACAAACCGGGACGCCCATTAGCCAAAGCCCTCCGCACCAAACTGTCTACCACTTTTATACCAAATATTAAGACGCCATCTAAAGAAATGGCGACAGAGACCTCTCTTATAGCATCCACCTTCCGAACATACTACAAACAACTATACAATCTGCACGAGCCCACACACCACGACGCACATCAGCCCACGACTGGCCTCCTAACCTATCTTGAAAAAAAACTTCCCTACCCACTTGACAACAGAAACGATTCAGGCATTGGAAGTTCCAATCACTGAACTTGAAGTGGGCATAGCGCTAAAATCTTCACCCACTGGCAAAAGCCCTGGACCTGACGGTCTAACTTTACCATATTACAAAACATTTGCACCCACACTGATCCCACAATTCGTGACTGTATTCAACTCCCTATCCACATCTGGGTTCCTTCCAACACAAGCCCAAGAAGCACACATTACTATAATCCCAAAACCCGGTAGAGATCACACGGAATGCTCAAACTACAGACCCATTTCCCTTCTTAACAACGACACAAAACTCTTTGCCAAAATATTAGCTAATAGATTACGAGACGTGTTACCAGACTGTGTCCATCAAGATCAGGTGGGGTTTGTCCCTGGAAGAGAAGCCAGGGATAACACCACAAAACTAATCAACCTAATTCACTACGCCCACACATACCCCACACCAACCCTACTTTTATCAATCGACGCTTAAAAAGCATTCGACAGGGTGAATTGGACATTCCTACAAACGGTGCTCACCAAAATGGGACTGGGCCCATCCATGCTTCGATGGGTTCAGACTCTATACCATCGCCCACAAGCCCGTATTAGAGTTAACGGTACCCTATCCGATCCATTCACCCTGTCGAATGGCACACGGCAGGGATGCCCCCTCTCCCCCCTACTGTTTGTATTGTCTATGGAACCCTTCCTAAATGCCATTAGACAAAATCAACAAATACAGGGTCTACAAATAGGCCCAAGACAATATAAAGTAGCTGCATTTGCAGATGATATAATATTTTTTGTCACCAACCCCCTAGAGTCACTGCCACATATCATGCACGAAATGAACACGTACTCTTCTCATTCGAACTTCAAAGCTAATTTAAACAAATCAGAAATACTAAATCTTACTACCCCCCCAAACATGGTAACTACCATACAGACTACGTACCCATTTCCCTGGGCACGTGACACTATCAAATACCTGGGGCTCACCATATCCAAAAACGTCACAGACTTATATACACTTAACTACACTACGCTAACACGACGTATTAAAGCAGACATGGAATGTTGGTCTAAGAGAAATCTCTCATGGTTTGGTCGCGCAGGGGCCATCAAGATGAATATCCTCCCCAGATTATTGTATCTCCTACAAACACTCCCCATACTGATCCCAAAACAATTTTTCACTGAAATCAAAAGAGATATAACCAAATTTATATGGCAAAATAAAACTCCCCGATTAGGATATCCCTATCTCACTAGACCCAAACACCTGGGAGGTATGGCTCTGCCAGACATAGAAGTATACCATAAAGCTACCCATCTTGCCCGCATAGTAGAATGGACGGGCCCTGCTAAAAAACACTGGGTCTCTCTAGAACAAAGAAACATAATGGTCCCCATACCCTCAGCGAGCTGGATCTCGCACACTCAGAATATTACCATCTCCACTCAACACCCGACAACCCCACCCACACTTAGACAATGGGCAAATACCCGCAAACTAGATGGCCTCATAAACTCCCCATCACCACTCACATCACTTATATACAACAATGATTTCCAACCTGGCTATTCTCCAGAAGCACTGAAACCTATGTTTCACGCTGACATACTCTACCCTAGATTAGGACATGTCATGAAAGACAATGCTATCAAACCAATCACAGCCTTCTATGCCGATAATATTCCTACACCTGCCCAGTGCTTCACCTATGAACAACTCAAACACTACACCTCGAAAATCTTAAAAAACAAACAATACCCACCTACTCTGACAGCCTATGAAGCCCTCTGCGCAATACCACAGGTGCCCAAAAGACTCATATCCACCATATACAATTTACTAAAACAACTTCAACCACCTACGAAACCATATTACATAAGGCAATGGGAAACAGATTGTGACTGCACGCTCACAGATAAACAATGGACAAAAATGTCCATTCTTACACACAAATGCTCTATATCAGCCCATGCTCAAGAAAATTCATATAAACTTCTAACTAGATGGTATAGAGTGCCCGCCACTCTCAAGCGACTATTTCCCACTCATACTGATATATGTTGGAGATGCCGATCCTCCAGGGGGACATTCCTTCACATATGGTGGACATGCCCTCTTCTTACTCCACTATGGAAAGTTGTCATAGAAACTATTAAATCAATATCAGACCCGAACTTTGCAGGCACCCCGCTGGCATCACTCCTACACCACACGCCAGAACCAATAGGCACATATAAGAGGTCACTCACACCGATACTACTCAATGCCATGAAAATACTTATCCCAAGACTGTGGAAACAGACGAGAGCACCCACATATGGGGAGTGGGCCGCCCTGGTGGAGGACTTCGGGAGCTCCGAGGAAATCATCCACACATCTAAAGGTGAGGGCTTGAAAGCCACATACAAATGGCTCCCCTGGATGGACCATTTAGAATCACCCAAATGTGCAGAAATTTTGAAGCACATAATCATCTAAACGAAAGAACCATAACCTATATATGACAACATGCGGTCACTTCCCACAGGCCCTACTGGTAGTGTTTTTCCCTGGGAGACACTGGTGGGATAGCTCCCCAGTGAAACCGATCACTATAGTTTCTACAAAACATATGGTATATATGCAAATGCATAATAAATGACAAACATATGCAGGAAAGATGTTATTTCCTCATAAATCTAGAATTACTATTATGGAAAATGTCATTACAAGACGTTGGTACTATTGTGTATAAATGCTGTAATTTATATGTTTTAGTGTTTTCTTTTTTTGATTATTGTCATCCAATCCTTTTCACATGTGTATTTATTGTATATTTAAGTTGTTTTGGTAACCATCCAGTTTTTGGGAGACTGAAAACCTCACCCTGGAATAACCCCCCCCTTTTTTTTCCCCTTCCAACCACGCCACCCTCCTGAAATTTGTCCCCCCCCTTATCTATATGTTTATGGACATATACACCCCTCTCTCTTTTCACATCTCTCTCTCTCCCCCACCCCCCCCCCCTCACTCCCCACGACTCATATCTTATTCAAATACAATAAACAAAAAAGCGGAAATGAGCGTCACACCCCATACCCCTATTACTATACTGTAATATGGAAACACATGCACTACGACACTGAATTGGGCAACAACCCCTCACAACCCCCCCCCTCCCCCTTCTCATATTAACAATGTGAAAATTATTTTGTATTATTATATTGTATTTTGTATTTTGTTTTGTAAGGTGAATGTACTGACACAGGATATTCGACCTCTACCACTTGAATTTTATGTGAATTTTATGTTTATTCTATGTACATATTTCAAGTAATGCCACGACTCATTTTATTTCTGTATTTTTTATTTGATATACCATGCGATCTTGGATGAAAAAAATCAATAAATAAATATTATATAAAAAAAAAGATATAACTGAGCAGCATACTAATGTGTTGTGAAGTATGCTGTATATATTATCCGTCCAGTACCTAAGAGTAAGTGTAATATACACACAAAACCATACTGGCCGTCTTCTGCGTCCTTCAAATCTGGGGGGGGGGGTGATTTCAGAGCTTGTGAGGTCAGCATGCTAGCGTGGTCACTCAAACAAGCAGTGCCCCTGCCGTATGCATTCTCCGGCGTCTCAGACACTAGAGAACCGCTGAGCTCTACCGAAAAGCTTGACAGAGGTAGAACCAAAATCAGGACTGTGCAAATCGGGACAATTGGAAGGTGTGCAAAAGCAGTTGGTAGAAGTCAAATATATTCATCAATAAGTCACAGGAAATAAGCTCCATTTTTCTTTTTGCTTGAAATAACTATGTTACAGTTAATTTTCAGGAAAATAAATAAAAAACAGTGCTCTCATCCTTCGGCATATCCTTCCCGTTGGTACACTGATGTACATTTAATAACAGACATTGTGACTAAGCATCTACTGCAAATCTTAAACAAGTTGATTGCTCATTGTGCAGAAATGTTTTCCAGAGCTCAGCTCTCTTGCAATTAACCATTCACTTGCTAAAGTGGAGCTGGAGTTGATGTTTAATAGTATGGTCACTAGTATAATTTACGGTGTTTGAAATGTAAAATTGGATTTCTTTGTTTCAATGTTTTGATTTAAATAATTTAGAATCAAAATGGATTAGGCTGCAGGATAATGATTAGAGGAATGGCACCTTGTCATTAGAGTACATCAAGGATATATCCTGGAGGCTCCAATGTTTGATTTGTTCCTTAGTAATATTGCAAGTGTCCTGTGGTATAAAGTAAACACATGGTATATATCAGGAGAGGCAGGGTGTACAAAACTCAAAAACAAATTCTCAATGCTGCAGACTAGAACTAATGTAATTACATTTTAAGAATTATTGTCTCTGGATCTTTTAATGTGAGTTTCTAGACATTGGGGAAACATGCATGCCGGTTGGCAACCTTTAGGTTAGCTCCTAAGCTGAGTCCTGTATGAAAGCAATAGGGTTGAATTAGAATGACATACCTAAGGGAAATTTATGGCTATAGACAAAGTTTAATACTCTGTGCAAGAGCTGGTGTAAGGATTTTTTCCATTCTGGGCAAAAACTTTTTTTTCATAATCTATGCATTAAAAGGCAAATAACTAATAGCATTCTAAATGTGTTAACGTATTCACCAATGCACCTGCTAAGGCCGGCATTGTACAGAGCAGTTGCAGCCACACAGTGAAATCAATCTGAATTTCAGCATCTGGGATGCTGAAATGTCAGTAGAAAAGAGCATGAAAATGTTTATTTAGTTTTAGGAGCCAGCTAAAAAAATTAGGAGCCAGACAACTGCACATCAATCACGCACACACAATCTCTCCTCTCCCTTCCCATGTCTGTCTCTCTCCCTTTCTTTGACTGTCCCTTTCCCTTCCCATGTCATTCTCTTTTCTCTCCCTTCCCATGTCTGTCTCTCTCCTATCCCCCCGTTGTATGTCTCTCTCCCTTCCCATGTCGGTCACCCTCCTCTTCCTTCCCATGCCAGTCTCTCTCCTCTCTGCACCCATGTCTGTCTCTCCTCTCTGCACCCACGTCTGTTGTTTCCCCCCTCCCATGGATGTTGTCTGTCCTCCCCCCTCCCCTGTATATTGTCTGTCCTCCACTCCCATGTATGTTGCCCCCCCCCCCCCCCTTCTACTTCACCTATCGGTAATGCCGGCCCTGCTCTGAGCTCATCACCTCCTGAGATGGTGGTGATTTAGCCTAGACAAAACTTGGCTATAATTAATTCTCTTTTCTTTTGTTTCTTTTCAATTATGTCGTTGCTTCACTGATGTTTAATCGTTCAGTGAAAATTGTTAGCTGAAAATCATTTGAGTTTAACTTATTTCAATTTAACTGATTTCATAGAGTTAAATTCAAACCAGTCAATCACAGTGCTTCTCTGGACTGCAATCGGCCAGTTGCATTACAGGTAAAAGGTGTAGCAGGGCACGTCTAATGATGGAGTGTCACATAAATATGTATTTATAGCACAAGAGCAACTGTAGCTAAAAAATATACTTGTGCTTGAATGTTGTTACTAAGATTAGTTTAACTCTGGAGACATGTTGTGCCAAATTATTAGTCATGTCCCCACTAACCAGCATCATTTTTGGTATGTGCACTATTGCTCCATCTTTGGAAATAATCTGGTATATTTGTGCATGCACCCTAATGCTCCTTGTGTTGAAATACTCCATGGTTACTGTGGTTTATAATACTGTAGTTGCCGAAACACACCCTGTGGGGATTTTTTTTATACCCACAGTTCATTATCTTCATTTATCAACATTATTCTTGAGCTGTCTCGCCATTTAACCAACTTATATGCCTTATTTTTTATCATGGAACATTTACCTGTTGCAAATATTTTTGTAATATCGCTAATAGAAATCTTAAAGATACTAGCACACCGCTAGTAAAAAAAAAAACATCCTGTGAATATACTCGATTGTCTACAACTGACCATTCTCTGTTTAACATATTCGACAATCTTAGAATAAGTCTTCCATGTGAGACACTGCCAAAAAGCCTCACTGAAATCTAGATAAAGCTATATTTATTGTGTCTTTTAGTCACCAAATAAATACAATCAGTAGGGTTCGTTTGACAAGATCTCCCTGAATGTTACTTATTCTCTTCCAAACAATACATATTAAACAATTCCATTCATTAACATTGTTTCCATTAATTTCCCCACTACCTAACATCATGACTATATGTTACATTACTGCCTAAGGATTTTGGATTTCCTCTGCATGGATTCAAAAATATTATGGAAAATTGTAGTTGATAGTAATTAGAATGTTTGTACTGAATATGATTAAAAAACACTAAAGCAAGTTTTAATTTATTTTTCTGTAATTTGCAGAAAACGCGGGCCAAACTATGTGGTGCCCCAGCCTGCAGAACATTATCTCTGTTTTCCAGAACCTAGGAGCCAGTCACTTTGCTTTGTACCCTCTGGAGAAGCCACAAAAAAGCAATATGTAAGTTTATCAAAGAGTTCCCTGTAACCTACTTCTCCTATCTCATGATTTCTGTTCAGGTCATAATGGTAATATATTCAGCTGGGCACAAATTGGGTGATTATGCAAGTCTGTATATTATCAGGAAATATTACTTTACTTAGAGGGTAGTGGATGTATAGAATAGCCTTCCAGTGGAAGTGGTACAGGTTAACACAGCGAAAGAGTTTAAACATGTGTGGGATTGGCACAAGGATATCCTAGATATAAGATAAGGCCAGGGACTAATGCAAGTATTAAGAAAATTTGGCAGACTATATGGACCGAATGGTCCTTATCTGCCAACAAATTCTATATTTCTATAGAATATTCCATTTGTAAATGCACAACCTTGTATAATATGATTTGGGCCAAAAATCGGCTGTATTGAGAGTTATGGAAATGGAAGGACGCATTCCAGTCACTCAAGACACAGTGGATGCACTCAATAGACATGCTCATGCACAATAATTTCAAATATACACGGTCTCAGAAACAAATACAAGAGCTGGATAACTGCAGCTGGAGAGCCAACCTCCGAGTACATGTCATACCTGAAGATACTCCGATAGAAGACCTACAGACCATCGTACAGAGCCTTTTGTATCCTAAAAAGGAACCACACAAGTCTGTCAAGATAGAGAAAGTCACCAGACTAAGGAGACCAAAAGGAACTACTAATAAACCCCCGCCAGGCGTGCTATGTAGCCTGCACTATCAAGCAGACGATGCTGTGCTCCAAGCCTAAAGCAACATGATGCCCCTTAAGCATGAGGACTCAAAGATTTCCTTACATATGGACCTGTCACAGATCACGCTGCAGGTATAGAGACACAAGGAAGGATAAAAGGACACACGTCCTCTGACACAATGCCGAACTCACTACGATTTTGAGTGGCCTTGGACAGATACTGGACTGGTGGGCGCCTTTAACATCTCCAGTGATGTTCCGACAACAAAACTCTGACCATGCGGAGAACTGAGGAGTAATGAGTTACTACCCTTAGCCCTATTGATAACAACCGTTGTCTATTGCATTTTACAAGAGATGTTTTATTGAATATGGGCATTCACATCCCCATTATATGGACATTACATTTTGCTAGCAGTCACTTTCTTTCACACCTGGAAGATTGAGCAAATCTACAAGCCAATTTAGAACTGCTGAACACTTTGACAACATTGAACGTATGGCAATTTCATTAAGCAGCTACAGTTTCTCATTTATTATTGTGATGCTCACTATTATCCATGCCTTGCAGAGCCCCATATAGTTTTGTCCCATAATTTACCTGCTGTCAGGTCCCAGGACCGTCACTTACCTTGGGGGACATCCAAAGCCACCCTCTGTTCCGGTTTGCGGCCGTCGCTCATTAGCGCAACCATGAGGTAGGCCGAATCCTCGGCCACGAGTTGCTAGTCACCCTTTCACGGTGAATGCAACTACTTCCAAGATGTTTAGGGGGCGGGGCTTACTCACGAGAAACGCGCGATTGGTTGCTACCAAGAGGGCAGGGGAAATAGGGAAAAGAGGCTGTACTCCTTCTCCCTATTCACGGTCCCCAAGGGGAGACGTCCTTGATCAACAGCTCTATAAAAACCCCACACTCACCTTAATCATTGCTTGCTTGTTGAGCTTTGGTGTCTGTTCTCAGCCCCATTCCTGTGTGAGTTACCTGAAATTCATTGCTACCTTCTTGTGTACCAACTTTGGCTTCTTCCCCTGGACTACCCTCATCGTTGTAACCATACCTGGACTTGTTAACCCGCTTTTTGAAATTTTGCTGCCTGCCTTGACCTTTTGGATTGGGCTGACTACTCTTTTGCCTTACCCATTTTGTTGTGTCACTTCTGGTTTTACCTTTTTTGCCACTCCCTACCCGCTACCCTGCGCTAACGCTCCTTATCCTAGAACCTCACACCTGCTCATTCCACCTATTGGGCCGCTGGCCTCTCCCCCCATGGGCACCACCTGCCAGAGTTCTGATAAGCTTGAGCATGGAACTGTAGTTGTACTCGCGACTTACCAGCCCATTTTTTGGTAGCAGGAAGTACAAAAAGAAGAGAAAGGCAGGGAGACATGCTTCACAGTGAAGTATACAAAATCAATGTCTTTATTTCATAAAAAAAAGTAGTGAAGTTTACAGACCAAATTCCTCCATTCAGTCGCCTTTTGTGTTTCGTGCTATCAGCACTTAGTCATAGGCATAGCATTTTTTGGTAGCACCTTGCTACAGGTGGTCTATCTTGCTTTTTTCAGTTATTCTATCTATTGTTTTCTCATCTTTCCTATCCCTTCTGTTTTTCACACTTTATGCTTTTGCACTGTTGACTTCTTCTCTTACCTCTTTACACCATTTCCTGCAACCATTAAAGCATTGTGTATTTGTGATAATTATTACAATTTATATGCCTTGTATACTGTGTTATTGAAAACGAATAAACAGATATTTATAAAAAATATAAAGTATAATAATTGTATTGAGAAGTATATATGATGGATGCCTTGCGTCTGACTTAAAGTAATCAAAGTATTCAAATTGCCTGACGCATTTCTCTATAACATAGGTTCGTTGGAGGCTTATCTTTTGGCAAACGTACGCCAGAAAGAATGTAGACTCCCGAATGTTTGCAACAACACTGGGATCTATTCTAACTTTTCAGTGCCCTCAATATGTATTGTCCACAGAAAAGGATGGGGTATATTACAGATCTTAATTTAACTGGTAGCAATTCCACTAGTAGTGTTTTATTAGACATGCTCTCCTATTAATATGAAAGAGGTGACTCATAGGCATCAGTGTTTTAGTATAGGTATACTTTCTTGCCAACAGAAGGAGAGCCTTGTGGATATATCACAAACTGTGTCCGCTATGCAGGGCATTCCTTTTTTAAAACAGACAGTAGAATCATAGTGAACTTATGGTAGTGAATGATGATACCTGCACCATTTGTAGGCCAGATAATGATGCTAAGTTGGCCGTACACTTTGTTTCACTTACATAGGGGGGTGCTTAAATCCTTTTTTATTTCAGTCCGTTTGTGATGTGTCAGCAGTACTATGAGGCAAGCCTGGCAGCATTCAGTAAACGTGACAAATCTCATTGGATAGACATGAACTACCTAACTAATCAATTATCAATGTTTAGTGAACATTTTGTTAATTTTGGATTGTTTCTAGATCAGTGGCGTCCCGGGGGGGGGGCGGCCCGCCCCGGGGTGCCACTGACTAGGGGGGTGCCACCGGTGCTGCTTACCTTTTCTTTTTTTTCTTTTTCAGGCGGCCGCATCCTCTGGATGCGACCGCCGGGTGGGAAAAAAAAAATAAAAAAATCACAGCGACCGGATGTGACGATACGTCACATCCGGCGACTGTGTTTCCCTCCTCCGTGCAGGAGGGAAGAGAAGACTGCACGGAGGAGTCGTCCGTCCGGGAGAAGCAGCGATTTGGTAAGTGATGGGGGGGGGGGGGAGCAGTGGCACAGTATTACAGGCATCTGGCTGGCACTGTAGTACTTGGCATCTGGCTGGCACTGTATTACTGGGTTCTGGCTGGCACTGTATTACTTGGCATCTGGCTGGCACTGTATTACTGGGTTCTGGCTGCCACTGTATTACTTGGCATCTGGCTGGCACTGTATTACTTGGCATCTGGCTGGCACTGTATTACAGGCAGAGGCGGCTCTAGACTTTGTGAGGCCTTAGGCGAAACTCGAACGTGAGGCCCTCACAGACTCTCATAATTAAAAATAGATATGCAAGTGATAATAAAAATGAACTGTTTAAATAGCATATTTTAAGACCAGCCTTAAATCCCAGCAATTAGGAATTCACCACTCCTTGTTTTTATTTGTCTTATAATTAGTCTACAAATATCTATATCAAAAGTGATTGGTATAGCACACACATACACGCTTAAATGCTCATCCTATACACACACTAGCACACACATACACTATATGTGTGCTTGTGTGTATCATATCAGCATTTGAGTGTGTATGTCTGTGCTAGTGTGTGCATCTGATCAGCGTATGGGTGTGTATATATGTGTTAGTGTTCACATTTAGGAGACACACACAAACATCACAGCACCACATTTCATCACCCACAGGACTTGCAAATTATTATTACAATACTCCAATAATGTATGCACAGGACTTACCAATGTACATCCACAAGGTCTTGGCCTTGTTCCATCTCTGTCCCCAAACAACTTGCCAGTGCCATATTTGATCCCACACAGCTTCCCAGTGCATCTTGTCCCTAAGACTTATCAGTGCCACCTATGTCCTTCATCAACTTATTTGAATGCCTTCTTTGTCTCCCAACTGCTTTCCGAAAGCTGTCACTGTGCCCAAACATTTTATCAGGGTCATCTATGTGCCTAAACAGTTTGTCAGGGCCGTCTATGTGCAAAAACTGTTTATCAGGGCCATCTATGTGCCCAAACAGCTCATCGGGGTAATCATTGTCCTCAAATACCCTGTCACTGCCATTGTTCCCAAACCTCTTATTGGTGCCATATTTGTGTCTAGACTGTTTATCACTCAAATCAGTGTCCCTAAACAACTAATTATCATTGTCCTTAAACATACCACTGCCATTATGTCCTCAAATAGCTTATCACAAACATAGTCACACAAACTCAGACAGGACACACACTCACTCACAGACACACTCCGCAAGCAAACACTCACACTTAATCAAACACACTCAGTGAACACACACTCACTCAGCACACATTCAGCCAGCCCACACTCAGTGACACACTCACTCAGCCAGCCCACACCCTCACTCACACACCAGTCAGCACACACGCTCACTCACACACCAGTCAGCACACACGCTCACTCACACACCAGTCAGCACACACCCTCACTTACACAATAAGCCAGCACACACTTAATCAAACACACTCACCCAGCACACATTAAGCCATCCCTCACTCACACACTCAGTCAACACACACCCTCACTCACACACTCAGTCAGCACACACCCTCACTCACACACTCAGTCAGCACACACCCTCACTCACACACTCAGTCAGCACACACCCTCACTCACACACTCAGTCAGCACACACCCTCACTCACACACTCAGTCAGCACACACACACCCTCACTCACACACTCAGTCAGCACACACACACCCTCACTCACACACTCAGTCAGCACACACACACCCTCACTCACACACTCAGTCAGCACACACACACCCTCACTCACACACTCAGTCAGCACACACACACCCTCACTCACACACTCAGTCAGCACACACACACCCTCACTCACACACTCAGTCAGCACACACACACCCTCACTCACACACTCAGTCAGCACACACACACACTCACTCACACACTCAGTCAGCACACACACACACTCACTCACACACTCAGTCAGCACACACACACACTCAGTCAGCACACACACTCACACAACTCGGTCAGCACACAGACTCACCAGCAAATTTTTTTAAACTTTTTTTTATGACCAGCATAACAGGCATCAGAGCAGCGGGACAGTTTTTCTTTTAGATGTCCCTCTCCTTCCCTGCTTAGTTACCTGTCAGGGCATCTACAGGGAGAAGAAGAGGGTCTCAGTGTCCAGTGGTCTCATAGACCACGTTGTGCTGGCGCTTCTGCTGTTGCCGTTTTGGTTACAGTGGGGGCGGAGCAGAGCGGTAATCTTCGTGTGCAGGAGAGAAAAAAAAACCCCAGAATCGCTGCCTGTGAAGACGGCCCCTTACCTTAAAGTGCCGACGCTGATGGCACGGAGGTTAGTGTGACAGTTGACTTATAACTGCCTGCTACACACAACACGCAGGCAGCGATAAGCTCCTGTCACCTTACAATGTAAACTAGTTGAAGCTTATGAATGTCCATGGAGTAGGTAGCAGAATGGTGGCAAAACATTATCTGTTAGGTGAGTTAGGCTGCTGCGAGGCCCCCCCAAATGTGAGGCCTTAGGCAGCCGCCTAACTTGCCTAATTAGAGAGCCGCCTCTGATTACAGGCATCTGGCTGGCACTGTATTACAGGCATCTGGCTGGCACTGTATTACTTGGCATCTGGCTGGCACAATATTACAGGCAACTGGCTGGCACTATATTACTGGGTTCTGGCTGGCACAATATTACTGGGTTCTGGCTGGCACTGTATTACTTGGCATCTGGCTGCCACTATATTACTTGGCATCTGGCTGGCACTGTATTACTGGGCATCTGGCTGGCACTATATTACAGGCATCTGACTGGCACTATATTACAGGCATCTGGCTGGCACTATATTACTTGGCATCTGGCTGGCACTATATTGGCATCTGGCTGGCACTATATTACAGGCATCTGGCTGGCACTATATTACTTGGCATCTGGCTGGCACTATATTACAGGCATCTGGCTGGCACTATATTACAGGCATCTGGCTAGCACTATATTACTTGGCATCTGGCTGGCACAATATTACTGGGCATCTGGCTGGCACTATATTACTTGGCATCTGGCTGGCACAATATTCCTGGGCATATGACTGTTACAATATTCCTGGGCACTGAGTGGCACACTATTACTGGGCACTGACTGGCACACTATTACTGGGCTCTGACTGGCACACTATTACTGGGCACTGACTGGCACAATATTCCTGGGCATATGACTGGCATAATATTCCTGGGCTTCTGGCTGGCATAATATTCGTGGGCACTGACTGGCACAAAATTACTTGGCATCTGACTGGCATAATATTCCTGGGCACTGACTGGCACAATATTACTGGGCATCTGACTGGCACAATATTCCTGGGCTCTGAGTGGCACACTATTACTGGGCTCTGAGTGGCACAATATTCCTGGGCACTGACTTGCACAGTATTACTGGGCACTGACTGGCACACTATTACTGGGCTCTGACTGGCACTATATTACTGGGCTCTGACTGGCACACTATTACTGGGCACTGACTGGCACAATATTCCTGGGCATCTGACTGGCACAATATTCCTGGGCAAATGACTGGCATAATATTCCTGGGCTTCTGGCTGGCATAATATTCCTGGGCACTGACTGGCACAAAATTACTTGGCATCTGACTGGCATAATATTCCTGGGCACTGACTGGCACAATATTACTGGGCATCTGACTGGCACAATATTCCTGGGCTCTGAGTGGCACACTATTACTGGGCTCTGAGTGGCACAATATTCCTGGGCACTGACTTGCACACTATTACTGGGCACTGACTGGCACACTATTACTGGGCTCTGACTGGCACTATATTACTGGGCTCTGACTAGCACAATATTCCTGGTATCTGACTGGCACAATATTCCTGGTATCTGACTGGCACAATATTACTGGGTTCTGAGTGGCACACTATTACTGGGCTCTGAGTGGCACACTATTACTGGGCTCTGAGTGGCACACTATTACTGGGCTTTGACTGGCACTATATTACTGGGTTCTGAGTGGCACTATATTACTGGGCTTTGACTGGCACACTATTACTGGGCTCTGAGTGGCACACTATTACTGGGCTCTGAGTGGCACACTATTACTGGGCTCTGACTGGCACTTACTGGGCTCTGAGTGGCACAATATTACTGGTATCTGACTGGCACAATATTACTGGGCTCTGACTGGCACTTACTGGGCTCTGAGTGGCACAATATTACTGGTATCTGACTGGCACAATATTACTGGTATCTGACTGGCACACTATTCCTGGTATCTATAATTGTACAATTTTCAAACATTGAAAAAATTGTGGGTGTTTTCTTGCATTTTTATTATGGGGGTGGGGGCGGGGGGTGCCACACTCAGGGTCCGCCCCGGGTGCCAAATGCTCTAGGTACGCCCCTGTTCTAGATTGTGCCTTGTATTAAAGCTAGCCTCTTCACTGTGCCACTAGAGTTCCATTAAGACAACCACAAACCAAGTTTATCCTAGCAGAATGCTTGTAGAAGTCATGGTGCCGGGGCTGATCATTTGATTATTAGTTGACAGCTTGATGCTCATGTACATCGGATGCTTTGCTTTTTTAACTGTCATATTTCCAGACATATTATGTGTGTTCTTATTTATTTATTTACGGTTTAATTATATTTGGCATGTGGTCTGCTTGGAAACTTGAATATCTTACAACTGTGACAGGTCTGCTAATGTTCTTGATCTGCCTTTTCTCCTCACAATAATTATGTGTCTTACCTTTGAAATTCAGATCAAATACTCCTAGGACCGTAACATGTGCTCTATGTGAAATTTTAAAAGGTCATTACCGCTTTCTTTTAAAGATGAAATAAATCTTCAAAATAATACTTTATTGTAGTAATGGGGTCACCTAATTCTTATATTTTAACTTTGACCAACATCCAGTAACAAAACAATTTAACTATACATTTTCAACATGTCCTTGTGATACATCTTATAATACTCCTCGGACACTTAGGCTCCATCCCATTTCTGGCTGCATGCCTACTTCCCTCCACCTTCGCTGTCATTCTCCCTAAATGTTTGAATACATATACAACTCACCATTCCCATTCATGTTCACCTCACCATTCATATTCACGTCACCATTCATGTGTCAGGCCACGATAACAAACCATTAGGTGCGACCCATACTTGTTTGATCAGATCAGTGAAGCAGCAGCTTCTCAAAATGATTTCTCTCAAGTTTGTGTTATTTGGTAAAAAATTATGCAAACAATGCATGTTTTGAAATTATATTTCATAGACGTACCAGACATCTTACCCCCCGCATTTGGTTTCCATCACTTGCCATATTGGTCTAGTCATGAGTCCCTTGACTCACCAGTGACTGAGGGGATTTTTTTCATGTTGGCTATTTCTTATAAGTTCATTCTAAGGGGGTACCCCACCAATATTATTATATATATTATTATTATTTTACAGATATATTAAAGTTATACTAAGAACATGAGCTAAATCTGAGAGCTTTTTATTCACATACGTTTGTGAGTGTATCCTGGATATTTTTTCATTTTCTTTCTGGGTATTAGCAATATTGCACTGTTGTGTTTTTATATATTTTCAAGGTACCCATGATTTTGCGCCATTCTGTTATTGTTTGTTTGTCTGTTGTAAGCATTTTGGAGAGTGCTACAGAGGGCTGGTACAACAAGTATTTTGTCATTATTTGCACTTTTGTTTTTTAAGCAATAGTTAGTTTATTTTTCTGGTATACCACCAGTGCTACAGCTGCTGAGTCTGTAAAAATTTACCATATTTGTTTGAAAATCAAGCAAATGCTCTGAAAAAGTCCTCTCGTCATCTTATAATCAGAATTCAAATAAAGGCCTGACTGTAAGACTAGGATCCTCTTGCAGGCAGCCGGTGGATGTCTGTACTATGAGCACTCGGTGGAAGTGTCGGGGATGCATTGCAAAATAAAAGAAAATAAAAACAATAAATGTATTTTTTTCATTCATAATTTTTATTAAATATGAAAAAACTCTTTTTATGTGAAAGTAAAACTTTTTTCATATATTGTTGTCTTATATCCAGGCCATTTCCTTTTTTCCTAAATGAGTATCCAATGTCTGGGGAGTTGTCTTAGAATCAGGGTTGTCTTATTTTCGAGCATATACCGAAGTTTCAGTCTCTTAAAAAGGCAACTTCAAATCTAAGGCTGTGAAAAAAAAGCCTCAAACTTTGTGTTTCTAGTCCAGTAGTGATATTATTGTGATAAAACATGCCATTCAAGCAAATATTGTAGCATGTAAAAGTAACAATTATTCAGTCTAATTTTATGTAGGTATGAAAAGAAGTATGTTCTTCCCACATGGTAGTAAGATACCTCATGAAAATGTGCCCCATATAATACACCATTCAGAAAATGAGCAATAGAATGTTTGTGTGTTATTGGTAATAAAAATAAATCAGAAATGCTTGTGCCAGTTAATTAGAATACTAAAGAACCACACCAGAACACGACAAGAAAAAATATGATCTACACAACGGTAGATGATGACTCATCACAGAAATAAATAATAAGAAAAAATAGCACACAAAATAATAATTTATATCATATTGGTTCTTATGTACAAAAAGGATTTTTAACATTGACTGTCTAGCTTTGGTTCACCAGCATCTTAGTAAACTGAGTCAGAAGAAAAAGAAAACAAGGACAAAGCGATAAACAAGTTACAACTGCGGCTTTAACTAGAGCAAAAGGAACAAACATAAACAGTATCACAGTCTATCATGTATCCGGGAATTGAATTTATTGAACAAAATAACCTTAGAAAAAAGTGATTTCTTGCTGTCCTTTCCAAATGTATTTAATATTCCTTAAGGCAAAAAAAGGAAATTAATCTAGCCATTATCCTCCCTTTACACCCCAAAAATAATGGGAATTTATTTGCCTACCTTTTCCCAAACAGTTTACATTATGAGCAATTTGTTCAGGCATGATGTATGAATTACCGTATTTGGCTCATTCAGAAATTAGCTTTGTTTTTTTAAAAAACAAGAAAGTGAATCAATAATGTTCATTATATGTTCATTATATAAACCCAGGTCCGGGGACATTAGAGCCGAGTGGGAAAATATGATAAATTCTTGTGTGGGTGTGCAAATGTATTCTCATAGTAACCTTTATATTATTTTATCCGTATTGTTTTTATATAATCCATGATTGTGTGTTTACGAAGCCAATCTTTATGTTTGTATTAGTAAAGTGTGTATATATATATATGTTTTTAAAGTTATCTCACCATAGTATTTATTTTATTAATTGAGATTATTTTGATTAGAACCCTTGGTTAGGATGCTGAAGAAGGACCTGCCTTCACTACACATGTATGTTCAGTTAAGTAAAGAGTATTCCACCAGCAAGTACTGAAACAATGTTGTTGGGGGATTGGGTACAGACGGTTTTCTACACCCTGTCCCTCCCCTCCAACATTTTAGCAGCTCCGTTTGTAGAAGTATTGTTGACACAATGGGAGCCCATTATCAATTACACTCGTACTGGCTCCCAACCAACAGTTGCATTGCCAAACTGAATTGGAACTGTACTACGTTAAGCAGGGCAGTTGGGATTGCTTAATATATTGTTCACATCTGTTTTAATGTGAGTTTTACTCCTATGGAGAGCTCTGTGGTACACTCAAATCAAAAAGTCTGAACACCCTAAAATAGATGATCAGATGGATTTGGGTAAAAAATAGGCACCGTCTCTTAGAAGTAGGAAGACTTGGGTTTTATTCATTTAGATTAAATATGAATGTGGCTATACACAATCTGAATTACTGGGTCAGTGATTACAGACAGTAGTGCTCTCCTAGTATTTTTAATAAAAACAGATGTGTCACAGTACCCACCCCTGGCGGGCACAGTTGGCCAGTCGCCTGTCGAGAGACTACAGACCTTGTCCATGGAGCCAAAAAGAGCTCAGAAGCCAAAAGCTCCTAGCAGAGCCGTAATAACTAGCCCCTTCACAGACTTTCCTATACCCCGCTACTGCTGTCTCTGTCTAACCGGAGTATAGCAGGTATCACCCTGGAACTTTTATATTAAAACTGCGCCCCTGCCCGCTACAGTCACAGGGGAGAAGTGCAGGGTAGGCGCTCTCCCATTGGCTGATTCAAAATGCCCACCTACCAGCTTGATGATAGCTCACATACTGATTGGTCGCCCGTTTAAAGGGCTAAAGGTAGCTTGGTCTCTGATTGGTCCTTTAGCCGAATGTGTGCCGAAATGTATGCGAAATTTTATCCGAAAGGAACTGTGTCCATTGCTTCGCTCACAAGTGTTCTCTGTTTCCCCATGTTTTAACTGTGGTTGCACTGTGAAAGAGCCTAATCACTTGAACAGTTTCCCCAGGAATGTGCCCCCCGGGGTAAGAGTCACAGTGGGTACCATGACAAGATGTTTTAGCACTCATCTAAAGTTTCATATTATGTTTTAAGATCATTAGCAGCCATAGTAATTATACATCATGTGCATCCCAAGATCATTAAAGCACATATCATTGTCTAATGACCAAGACATGCGGTCTAAGATGAGCATGAATTATTTTCCAAGCTGATAGCAGTACATTAGTTGCTTTTCTTACTTAAATTCTCACCATGTGCCTGTCATAAAGTGAAGAAACTCACATTTTGTAGTAGTATTCAGTATGTTCCAGCATAATACCCTAATAATGCATAGAGTGTTCAGTTAAGTAAGAGTATCCTAGACAATAATAATGTTCCATTATTCATTTATAGAGCCTACATATATATTAGTAAGTATACTGCTGTGCAGTGTTGAGCAGATGGAGTATTGTAGAGCACTCAGCCTGCCTATCAGTTCTATTATGTTATTTCTCTGATTTTTAATTTCCACTAAAGAGTTAGATAGCCATGCTCTAGAGAATGATAATTAAGCTTCCACGGGTTTTTTGCATGTCGGTAAAACGTATTATAATTCCTTTACTGCTTTCATTGTTTTCTTTTCTTGTAAGAATTATTCTGAGGATCTATTAATCATGTTATAAATTTAGACTCTGCTTCCTCTACTGGGAAACATTTGGTGATTGGTCATTCAGTCCTAATGTAAGAACTTCCTTTCAATACACTGAATGTAGAAAATAAAATGATGTTGTGATTGTGCCACGAGATACAGGGAAACCAAACCAACTCCTAACAAGCCGTTATTCTTTTACTTCCAACACTGAGCTCAGTGTCTGAACAATTATCAACCGGATGCTTGGACTTCAGTGCATAGATAACAAGGCAGGAAATAGCTCCTCTTAAATACATCCCTTTCGCCTCATTTATATTTATGTGTTAACCGCCGCTATGCACTTTCTGTTTATAGTTGCTGTGTTTTGTTATTTTCAAAGTTATCTGCTCATTTTAGAGATACTGAAATTGGTAAAAATAAGTGTGATATTTGTAAACACATTGTTTCAGATAGACTGTTGCACCAGAATGTTTCTTTACACCTAAAGAGACTGCCTCACATAAAAATGATTTATACTGTCTGTTATCAGACTTGCAAGCAAAAATTCTTCATAATGTCAGTGCTACCTCAGTTAGGGAGGTCAGGGCTGGTCGCACTGTCACTGAAGCTGTCAACGCTACTGCGCACAATGATGAATCCCGAAAAGCGGAACAGAGGTAGAGCTCAGCAGGACAGATGGCAAGTCGGGACAGTTTGGGGAGTCTGCTTATGACATCACTAGTAGCTTTGAGTGAGAAATGTGTAATTTTATATCAAGCCACAAGCTGATGTCATGACGAAAAGACACCACGGGCACGTTTTAAAAAATATTTTTCTCTTAATGTAAGCATTTGCTTGCAATTATGTTAAAGGACAATTAAACAACCAAGCGTGTATCTTTAAAGATACACGCATCTTTACTCTCAGCTGTGTCTCTCAGATGAAACAATACAGTTCTTGAGGCTGACACACTCTAACACTGTCAGTGCGCACATAGCCAATCTAACACCTTCGCGACAAAGGACGTGCCAGGCACGTCCTGGGAGAAACTCCCTTAACGACAAAGGACGTGCCTGGCACGTCCTGCGGTGAATCAAGCGGTTTTAGCGATCAACGATCGCGAAAACTGCTTTAACGGTGCTGGTCTATTGCCTCGATGTCGAGGCAATAGCCAGCACCGAAATTTCTATTTTGGAGCACCCACGATCGCCCCACGGAGTGATCGTGGGCGCCATATTGACGGAGCATGCTGCTCCGTCAATATGGCTAAGCCCTCTGCCGGTCTGAGCTTCGGAAGTGAAAGTAACTTCACTTCCGTTGCTCTGAATATGCTTCTTGACTGCCCCTAGTAGTAGTTAAGTAGCATTGCAATGGAAAATATTTAAAATAAATAATTAATTAAAAACAGGTTATATAGATAGATTAGCCTATAGGGTTAAAATTAAATAATTTTTAGCATAAGGGATAGTGTTAAAATTAAATTTAAATTAAAAAATATTAAGGGATATAATAAGGATTAGATTTGGGGTTAAATTTTGGGTTCAGGTTGCGGTCAAAAGGTCAATATAGGAAAAAAACAAAAAACACTATTTTTGGATTTTGCCCCATAAATACCGAAAATATGGAAACATGCATATTTTTGAACTCGGGACAACATTTAGAAACTATTTAGACGAGGTCTTTTTTAATGATTTTATTTTTGTAAATTATATTTTAGGTCAAAGTTAGAAAAAGTGGGTTTTTTTAAATTTTCATCATATTTTATGATTTTTTTTGTAGTAAATTATAAGATATGATGAACATAATGGTATCTAATGAAAGCCCTCCTTATGACGATAAAAACAACATATAATTTGTGTGGGTACTGTATGTGAGAAATAAAAAAATTACAGCTAAACACAAACATCCTAGAAATGTCAAAACAGCCATTGTCACCAAGGGAAAGTCAAGGTGAAAATGTCTTGTCACTAAGGGGCTAAGCGGGGGGCTAAACCTGCATGTCTGATCGGAGTCTGCATAATTGTGGTGGTCTCTCTTTGCTAGCACAGAAGAGCCTTCGTTATTGCATGGGATAAGCAGAGGGGACCTAGTAAAGGTTCACTATGCTGATTTCATGCAAAAATGTAGGTCTCTCTCTGCACTCATCAGAGAGAGCCAGCCACCTTACCCATGGAAGCATGGCAGCTGCCGGTCAGAGGATAAACGGCCATGTACTATCAAAAGTATATGCCAGTTAATTCTCAGACTAGGTACAACAAATGTTTCACGTGTGCTTCTATAGAGTAGCTGTCCTTTAACACAATCTATACATCATTTTTTATATTCTCTACTTCACCATACACACAATGGGGTAGATTCAATGACCCCTGTTTCTGTTAGTGGTAAAATAACAGGGATTCAATGCTCGCCACTAATGCTACACCGGTTATAAAAAAAACGTAATTACTATTCCGTGCAGTAGTTACCACTGATTCATTGAGGGTCAGTAAAATTTAACTAAGGAAAAAAATCAATAAACTTTGCCCGTTAATTTACCGCCAAAAAAAGTCAACCTAAATGTGCACGGGCTGCCGATACATGCACACTGACACTTTCAGCACTGGAAGGAACCCTACAGCCCCATTAGCATATTTTATATGGGCAGCATTCTTAGTGCTGGCTTGCAGTCCCAGGAGGCATTTATATTATTATATTAATTATGGGTCTAGAGGCAGTTGCGCAGCCCCTAGCCACACGGAGGATTTCATTTTTTTTTTTTTTATGGGGCTGCAGGCATAGTGCCGGTCTGCAGTCCCAGGTGGTATCATTTGATTCTATATGGCCAGCATGCATTAGATTGTTTTTTGGCACCAGGGGCATTTGCGCTGTTATTCCCATACCACAGAACCCGTGCTTTAACGCACAGTATTTTAGTGGTCTGTTGTCATAGACTTGACTTTGACGGTTACCGTAGTTAACGTGGGGCACTGAATCTGCACCAATGTTTATATTATAGAAACATAGAATGTGTCGGCAGATAAGAACCATTCGGTCCATCTAGTCATCGAAATACTTTTATTAGTCCCCAGTTCCCTATCTTATATCTAGGATAGCCTTGTGCCTATCCCACACATGCTTAAACTCCCTCGCTGGTTTTACCTCTACCACTTCCGCTGGAAGGCTATACCATACATCCACTACCCTCTCAGTAAAGTAATTCTTCCTGATATTACTTTTAAATCTTTGCCCCTCTAATTTAAGACTATGTCCTCTAGTTGTGGAAGTGTTTCTTGTTTTAAATATGCTCTCCTCTTTTATTTCTTATGGGATCCCTTTAACTAAGAGTGTGCTGCACCTTGGATTGTTGCTCTAAAAATTGTGTGCAAGAAGGGAAAAGAAAATTTATTTTTGTTACTCTAAGCTTGTCAACAGCCTCAAATGCTTTAAATAAGAAACTTAGTGTAAATTTGTGTTAGTAGTTAAATAAATAGGACAGAAGTAATGGAAGATCAGTAGATTGTAAAACAATAAAACATTTCATATCTCAAATTTGGTTTTAAAAGGGTTTTATTGTATATACCTATATTGTTTTATTCATTTTAGCCTGTTCTTCTTTTTCATGAATTGAGCAGTCACTACAGTTTATCACTATTGTACTCAAAATCTATAAATGTATAATATGATGCCTACCAAACCGGTGTGTTCATGGTGCAAGGACATTGGAATTAGCTATACAATATATACAAAAAGATAAATTGGTGCTTCTTACCCTAGTAGTAGACTGGAAACATTTGTAGAAACATAATAGAAATGAGAGGTTGTAATTATGTGAATATGTTGCTGGAGGTCCAAGTAACCCTCCTCCCTATTGTATAGCTTGGAGGAAAGACGTAACGGGGGATATGATAGAAACATTTAAATACATAAAGGGAATCAACACAGTAAAGGAAGAGAGTATATTTAAAAGAAGAAAAACTACTACAACGAGAGGACATAGTCTTAAATTAGAGGGGCAACGATTTAAAAGTAATATCAGGAAGTATTAGCACAAATATTTCCCATATTTTAACCCTTTATCACCTAGTTAAACCTCTTTTAAGCCACTATTTCAGTGACATCTTGCCCATCTCCAAACATTTACCTCTGCCTCATGTTATCCAATAGCCCTCCCACTGTATCGGCTAGCCTTACTTTACATTTGTTTTTACTCCACAGTTTACCATGCAGTGTTGTATGTAGTTGAACAGATATTGTGCCTAATCTAGTCTATGTTCTATTCTGGATATGCAAGATTGGTGGAATTCACTTAAGTGATTTTTTTTTTTTATCCAACTAGCAAACAGATGTTAAGTGAAGCACAGAAAATTAATTATTTTGTAAGTTTAAATAAACCAAGTTCAAGGCATGTAAAACAACTATTGAAAATGCATGAATGAATGTTATCTTCGTCTATAAGTGAAATTCTTATTATTACTGCTTTCTGCCTCTCTTAGGTTTGCCCGACGCCGGCAGGAAACACAGACCCACATGTCTGCGTACTGTAATTTGTTGGAGAATAGCCTGAACAATATATTTAAGGTAATATTATTATCAAAATATATATAAGATATTACTGTTCTTCCCTGCATTTTGTATGAATTCCTTACAGAAGACAGGTTAAAGGGACAGTTTACAAAGCGACCTGCTTTTAAAAAAAATGCTTATTAAAGGGACAGACTAGTTCCCCATCTCACTTTGGTGCAAGATGAAGATTACTGCTTGTATAGTGCACAGGATTTTTTCCCCATTGGGATTTGATGCAGGCATTCTGCATATTAAAGGGCCAGTCTAGTTCCCAAACGCACCTTGGTGCAAAATGAAGATTACTGCTTGTATGGTGCACAGGCTTTTATTTCCAGTGTGATATGATGCAGGCATTCTGCATAAATCACATTTTTAATATTTGACTCAAGCCCTCCCCCAGTGATTATTCTGCATGTATTCTACAGGTGAGGCAGCAATGATTATATAGAGTGAGAATTTCAGTAAACTTCCTGTGCTGCTGGAATACAATGCATTGTGTGGAATCTAAGTAACCTTGCTCTTGTATACAGTAGGATCTCTTAATAGTTTAACACATTTTCTGATGACATCACTAGAGAAACAGGAAATTTCATTAATTTGAATGGCGGTCAGGCTCTAAGGAGCAGTGTGTAAGGGGCAGGGGAGGGCTGGCAGCCTAAGGCCTGGGGGGCAAATCCAGTCAAGTGGCCCATTGCACCATCGAATCGCCTCCCCATCCACGGCCATCTTTTCCTTGTTTTGCCAGGATTTTCCCCCACAATATGCCAGGATTTGCCATTTAATATGCTAAATTTTCCCTTACAAAATGCCAGGATTATGCCCCTCAGTATGCCAGGATTATGCCCCTCAATATGCCAGGATTATGCCCCTCAATATGCCAGGATTTAGACACCCAATATGCCAGGATTTTCCCCTCAATATGCCAGGATGATGCCCCCTCAATATGCCAGGATTTTCCCCCTCAATATGCCAGGATTATGCCCCTCAATATGCCAGGATTTAGACACCCAATATCCCAAAATTTGGGCACCCCCCCTACCCACGTTGCACACCTACGACATGACCCATAACCCACGTTGCACACCAGGACATGCCCCATCACCACATTTACATGCCTCCATCACCCCATTACATACACATTTCCAATATTATTTGCCATTAATATTTCCCAGCCAATTTGCCCAATAATATTCCAAGGTTATCTGCCATTTAATATTCCCCAGCCAATTTGCCCAATAATATGCCAGTGTTATTAGCCATGTAATATTCCCCAGCCAATTTGCCCAATAATATGCCAGTCTTATTTGCCCCCCCCCCACACAACTCCCCCTTTCCCATCTCTTACCTTTTTCCCTGGTGGCTAGTGGCAGGACTTCCCTGGTGGCTAGTGGCAGGAGGACTTCCCTGGTGGCAGGCAGCATGGTCCCTCCATGCTGCCTGTTCGGCCTCCCGGCGGTTTTGCCGACAGGTCACGTGATCGGCGCGCGTCTGACGTCAGAGCGCCGATCACGTGACTGTCGGCACTTCCGTGTCACACTGCACGGGGAGCCGAACAGGCAGCACGGAGGTTTCTCTGTGCTGCCTGTTCGGCTCCCCGTGCAGTTTTGCAGGCAGAGCGGAGGTGAGAGGGGATCTTCTGATCCCTTCTCACCTCAGTCTCTGCTTGCAAGCGCTTTTTTTTTTTAAACACTGGCCCAGCGGCCGTGTTTTACAAACATTAGGGCGGCCTGGGGGGCAATTGCCTCCCTGCCCCCCGGCCCAGCCCGCCCCTGGTAAGGGGGCGCAGCAAACTGTGTGTACAGCACTTGCCCAGGATTTGTCGAGCCTCGCATTAAAGTACATTTGGTTTCTGGGATGTGCCTTTAAGGATCACATGCAAGTTCTTTGCTCAGTTTCCCCCCTCTCTCCTCTACTTTATTGAGAACAGGAAGAGAAGCCAGAACCAGGGAGATCCACATTCAGGTGGGTGAGGTCTGGCATTATAGTAGGTGTGATGGATGTTTGTCCTGCGTCTTTAAGACCATCAGAGGCCATCAATAATCACCTCCAGAGTTTTTTTTATAGACATTCAATGAAGAAAAAAATATAAAGCAGCAAATCCATTAATGTTAATATGTATTACTACTAATTGTCAGTGGGAATTCAATGGAACTTCTGTTAAATGCCAGGAATTCTCTCTTTATGCAAATGACCATAATTTATTAGTATAAATAACATATAACAGGATACTCCAGAAAATCCCCAGTGTTTGAGCTGACATTTGGAAACAGCTTGACTTATTTTACAATAATAGATATTTTGTTTTACTGTACAGAGGGTGAGGGAATTCTGCCCACCTGTGTCTCTTATAAAAACAAATGGATAACTGTTGGAAAGGGGTCTATATTTTGAGAAGTGCTGACTGGAAACCGATCTTCCTGCGACATTATAATAGGAGGAAGCTCTCTCTTGACACTTTCTTCACTCTGGAGATGGGGAACACTCCTTAGTGGAAACACCCTTCCCCTGCTAAGTTCCAGTTTCTGTCACCTCCCGAAGCCTTGAGAATATTGATATAATTAGTTATGTGACGCAAATGCCTCTTGAGTTCATGGCTTTCTCCTCTTTTTTTTTCATTTCCTCTTTAGTTCCTGGCATTGTGTGCATTTGCAAGCCCCCACAGTTTGTCAGACCATGAGCTTCTGATCATCATCCCTCTGCTGTGCAGAGTTGGCCTGGACATCAGTCTGAAAAACAAACCTAAAGAAGATTTGAGGCAGCTTCTGCTTATCTTATTTGAAAAGCTCACAGATTGGCAAACTCAGGTATCAAAGGGTCTGTGTAATCAAGAGTATGACACACCACATTACCATCAGTCTAAATATATACATAATAAGCCTATGTATTGTAAGTGACTCCAAGATATATACTGCAAAATGTATCAGTCAGTTTTAAAATGAAATGTGGACAATACTTAAATAAAATAAATTTGTATTCAGGGCTATTACTAGAGCAATGGGCAAATTTTTGTCCCAGTGTCGTTCATATCAGTCCCTTCACTTCTGCCTGACATATTACAAATATATACATGCAAACAAATTACACAAACACAGATAGATATGAACACATATGTATGTATGATTTTTTTATATACATACACACAAACACTTGACTTGACTTCACTTGACCATCATACTTGACCTTTGGGTGGCCATTTCATTGAAAAGTTTGATTATATACACATAGTAAGTATCAGGGTCATCTCTTTGAAATGAGTCGCGTGTTCAGAAATGCATATGTGTATTGGACTGCTTTAAGCTTTTTTTATTTGCAGTAATGCTGAAGAAATTGTTGGCCAGTTAAAAATGTTTGGTTATTTAGCACTAATACAAAATTTAAATCAACCTTATTAAAGAAAGCGACATACTTGCTGTCAGACAGGCTGCATTTAGCCCACAAGTCACATGTTGGATGTCCCTCGTATATATGGTAAGCTAAGGCAGAAATGGTCAAATGAGAGGAATAACATCAATACAAAACGTGTACAAATCCACTCATTATCTCAGACTCTGCACTCTATGTTAGTTTTATTTCCATCATGTTTATGGGTTTGGATCAGAAGTACTGCAACTGCGCCTCACACAATGCAGCATTGTGCTAAGCCCCTTTCTTACTTATGTGCACTTGTTTCAACACAGAAAAAATACAACCCCTATCTTTATACTAAATAACACTTTACATTAATTTACCATATATTGATACCCATCAAAGGTAAAAAAATAAATGATAAAGAAAATGTAGCACTGTATTTCTTGTGAATGGTAACTATTGTCGAGTTGATGTGCTCCCCCCACCAATCCCTGTCTGCATTCCTGGCACCCAAACCCTGTAAAACATGATATTTTTTACCTGACTGATTGTCCTTCGATGATCCTCACTTCCAGCCCATTGGAAGGGGCCATCCAAAAAAATTCTGATGGGCATCTATTGAAATCTCAAGCCATATGTCCAGGGATATTAAATCCATGAAACTGACCTCGGGTGATTGAGTCAGCCAGACAGAAATCTTCCTAAACCCACACCAATCAGTGCTGCTGACTTTGACTTACATCCAGTAGCCTTTTTAATCACTGAAGTTGCCATTAAAGTTGCCACAAAAAGGTTTAGTCTCCTTTCTTACCTGAACCTGTACATATACGTGTCTATAATGTGTTTCCTGGTGAAAAACTGAAAACATGAAAGGTTAAAATGCTTACAATATGTTAATGAAAATGCTTAGACACCATCTATTGCTACCTAAATCTAGTACTTTACATTAAATTAACATTTATTCATATAGCGCCAACAATTAGCATAGTGCTTGGTACAGAGCATAGAATGGAAATTCATATTACATTAGATGAACATATTCTGAGGTAGAGAGCCCTGCTCACAAGCTTACAAGTACTTTTCTTATTTCAAATGCTTTAGATGCCAAAGCTGTGCCTGTCTATTAGTCAAATTTCAACTCACCATCATAATCTACTAGGCATTGTTCAGCTGCTGCCAGATACTACTAACAGAGGACGGTAAGTGATAGAAATATTTTTAAGTCTTTCTTGGTTTTCATTGCACATGTATTGTCATATTGTATTATCATGTATGAGACAAGACATACTACACCCTGTTCCAAATTATTATGCAAATTATATTTTTCTTATTTACCTAAATAATTGATGTAAATAACAGTCAGCATAATTCTCATGTTATCAACTATTAAGAGTACAATTCAAATTTTATTGAACAAACCTCCTAATGATAACAGTATTTTTTTTTAAACATAAAAAACTTACAATGCACTGTTCCAAATTCTTACGCACAGTAAGTTTCAAAACACTTTATAGGTTGTAAAGAACTGAAAATTGTCATTTGTTGTGTTTGCAGCATATTTACTGAAATCAAAAGCTATTTCAATCAAACTTATAACAACATTTTAACTTTTTAAACATTTTAACAGGTCATGTTACATTTTAACATAGGACCCCTTATTTGATAGCAGCTTCACAAGTCTTGCATCTATTGAACTTTTGGACAGTTGCTGCTTGAATTTGTTTGCAAAATGTCAGAATAGCCTCCCAGAGCTGCTGTTTGGATGTAAACTGCCTCCCACCCTCATAGATCTTTTGCTTGAGGATGCTCCAAAGTTTCTCACTAGGATTGAGGTCAGGGGAGGATGGAGGCCACACCATGACTTTCTCTCCTTTTATCCCCTTTGCAGCCATTGATGCAAAGGTATTCTTTGCAGCATGAGATGGTGCATTGTCATGCATGAAGATGATTTTATTACGAAAAGCATAGTTGTTCCTTCTGTACCAGGGAAGAAAGTGGTCAGTCAGAAACTCCACATACTTTGCAGAGGTCATCTTCGGGGACCCTAAAGGGGCCGACCATGATTCCCGCCCAAAACATGACTCCACCACCGCCTTGCTGACGTCGCAGCCTTGTTGGAACAGGGTGGCCGTCCACCAACCATCCACTACTCCATCCATCTGGACCATCCAGGGTTGCACGGCACTCATCAGTGAACAGGACTGTTTGAAAATTAGTCTTCATGTATTTTTCTGCCCAATGCAGCCGTTTCTGCTTGTGAGCATTGGTCAGTGGTGGCCGAATAGAAGGTTTATGCACAGTTGCAAGACTCTGGAGGACTCTACACTTTTATGTCCATGGGACTCCAGAGGCACCAGCAGCTTCAAATATCTGTTTGCTGCTATGTAATGGTATTTTAGCAGCTGCTCTCTTGATCCGATACATGGATGTGGCAGAAATCTTCCTCAATGTGCCTTTATCTGCACGAACCTGTCTGTTCTCTGAATCAGCCACAAATCTCTTAATAGTGCGATGATCACGCTTACGTTTTTGTGAAATATCTAATGTTTTCATATCTCGTCCAAGGCATTGAACTATTTCACTCTTTTCGGCAGCAGAGAGATCCTTTTTCTTCCCCATATTGCATGAAAATGGTGCTCTGCTTAATAATGTGGAACATCCTCCTTTAGTAGTTTTTCCTTAAATTGGGCTAACCAGGCAATCTAATTATCACAGGTGTCCGGGATTGTTTTCAGTGATCAAAAGAGTCCTGAGACACAATGCCATCCATGAATTAAACTGAAAAACAAAATATTTAATCTTTGTGACACTTAAATAGAATTTGCATAATAATTTGGAACAGGGTGTAATTTGAAAGCAAATTAAATCTCCAGGAGCATTACAGTGACACTTCAGTTTCAGAAATGTCCAACATAGCACACAACTGTAAAAATGTAATATAATTATTAATGCTTTTCTACATTGTGGAGTATCAGGGATCAATTCTTGATTTGAATTTAAAAAAAGCTTTTCGATAGATGTCATTGAATTGGGGGGCCTGACAATATATTATCTATATTATAATTGTTGCTCTTTAAACAATTGTTAACAACATTGGAGTTAAATTCCATGATTTTACTTAGCAGAGTAAGATAAATAAGATGAATAAACGCAGCCAATCATTGTGCATAGTATGCTGCGATCATTGTAAAATAATGTTTAACATTCTCAATTTTGGGTAGGCAAATATGCTTGTCTGAGTAGGCAGATTTACCTGTCATTCGCAATGTAAATCTTATTTGTTTCCACAAATTAGTATAAATGAAACTGAAAACACTGTCCACCGTCCTGGCACCCAAAGTGTACCCTGCAGAAAAATATACCTTTTAAAATGTCCACAATGACCTCGATCCTCAACTTCGTATTAATACTCAGGGGGCTGGGAGCCATTTGGGCTGCTCTGAGGCCCTTTTGTTAAAAGGGGGCAGGGCTCACTTGCCTTGACCTCCTATAGTATTACATGGGCCAGGAGCATTTGCCCAGCATGTGCCTTTTGGTGAGTTCCCAGCATAATTTCTTATACAAGGGGGGCCAGGGCACCTGGACCCTCATATGGGTTAAGGAACGGAGCCATTTCGGGAGCCCACTGACCTTTTTTTTTTTAAAGAGGTTTTTCTTTTCTTTTTTATGCAACTCTGCACTTATAGAGGTGGCGAGTTGCAGGATGGGTGTTGGATATTTTCTAATTCGAATTCCCTTTGTGTTTTTTTTTGTCAATAGCAATATTTTTGCTTTTTACTAAAGTGAGTTCATGATGTACTTTCATGAGGTAGTGGGAGAAGGAGGTCAAATTTTTTTGTGTGTGAATACACAAGGAGGTTGAATTCAAATTCAAATAGTGAATACCCCGCAGGAAGAAGGGAACAACATTCTCCTATTATATAGGCAAATCTACATTCATTATTTTACAGTCTAGCTAAACTAAGGTTTAGCACTTGCAATCGCTGTTTTAAATCATTTTAAACAGTATTTGTAAGTGGTCAACCAATGCAGGGCCGTCTTTAACGCGGGGCAAACGGGGCAGCTGCCCTGGGCCTATTTACTCCTGGGGGGCCCCAAGGCAGCTGTCCCGTGGGCCCCCAGCCCCTGCTTGCCGCGTTCACAGCGCATTGCGCTTGTGAGCGCTTTTTTCCGGCAAGCCGCATCCGATGGATGCGACGGCCGAAAAAAAAAAAAACTGACATCCGGTGACTGTTTCCCTCCTCCGTTCAAGAGGGAAGACTGCACGGAGGAGACATCCGGCGGGGGACACGGAGCAGCTTCATGTAAGTACTTGGGAACGGGGGGGGGGGGGGGCTGACTGGCACTATATTACTGGGCATCTGGCTGGCACTATATTACTGGGCTCTGACTGGCAGAATATTACTGGGCTCTGACTGGCACTATATTACTGGGCATCTGGCTGGCACTATATTACTGGGCTCTGACTGGCAGAATATTACTGGGCTCTGACTGGCACAATAATACTGGGCATCTGAATGGCAGAATATTACTGGGCTCTGACTGGCACAATAATACTGGGCATCTGAATGGCAGAATATTACTGGGCTCTGACTGGCACAATAATACTGGGCATCTGAATGGCAGAATATTACTGGGCTCTGGCTGGCACAATATTCCTGGGCATCTGGCTGGCACAATATTACTGGGCATCTGGCTGGCACTATATTACTGGGCTCTGACTGGCACTATATTACTGGGCATCTGAATGGCAGAATATTACTGGGCTCTGGCTGGCACAATATTACTGGGCATCTGGCTGGCAGAATATTACTGGGCTCTGGCTGGCACAATATTACTGGGCATCTGGCTGGCACAATATTACTGGGCATCTGACTGGCACAATATTCCTGGGCTCTGACTGACACAATATTCCTGGGCTCTGAATGGCACAATATTACTGGGCTCTGACTGGCATAATATTACTGGGCTCTGACTGGCACAATAATACTGCGCTCTGAATGGCACAATATTACTGGCATCTGAATGGCACAGCAATTATGCCATATGTGTGTGTGTGTGGGGGGGGGGGGTAACATTGCGATGGATGGCGGGATTGCATGCAGGGGAGGGGGCAGGGTCCAGGGGGCTCAAGCAAATGCTTGCCCAGGGTCCAATCACTATTAAAGACGGCCCTGAACCAATGCAATCCTATGGGGACATAGTAGGTATATTAAAATCAATCTAAAATTAATAGAAATAAAACAACAGGAGGTGTCTAGAAGGTGACAGAGTCTCTTTAAGGTATATGACAATTATAAGTGTTGTATCATCCTGTATACAGAATATTAGATGCATCTTCTGACTTGTCTTTGTAGTCGTATCTAGAATGTTACTTTGTACAGGGAAAGCCTTTGCTTTCTGGCACCAGTAATAGGAGATGTTAGTAACACGCTACAGCCAGCTGAAAGCACCTTATAAAAATGCAGGAGTCAGAGTAACAGGAAAATGGATTTGAAGTAAAATAAACCTCCCATTTCCTTTGCTAGCAGAAATGGGAATGTGGGAAACGGAATTTTGAATACTGTTTGCAATTAATGAAACACTGTATGTGTATATTCCTTCTATATCCAACTGGCTGCTGATTATCTAATTTGGATCATATAGATACTGATTCATCCAACTTTCTCCTACAAGTAACCACTTTGATGGTTCAATATTTAGTTATTAAATTTAGGTGCTATCATCTTAATTCTTTGCAACTGAAACGGCCTAAGGGTTGTCAGAACAAACAAACACAGTGTTATATTTCTGTGATATAACTAAATTATTGCTGAGGTGTTGAAGCTAATGCAACATGTCTGTTATGACGACTTTTGGGGAAGCAAGATATATAGATATATAAGCATAGCAACAGAGTCTAGATCCTGAATACTTTTAGGTAAATAACCTTTAAACACATTGTTTTTTTCCCAACACAGGCAAATGAAGAAACAGCTAAGTCTAGCTATCATCCTAAAATTAATGGGTAAAAATACAGAATTTCTGGTATGGAATGAAGAAAAAATAATGGTAAAGAAAAAATAATGTTTTCTTGTGTGTAGTATAATTAAGAAAACTGTCTCTACTGCACTCCAGACTGAAGAGAAATACAATGAAGTTATTTTATTGCATTAACCAACACTACTCTTTTCTCAAGTGAAATGCGTGTAACCTTTGAAGAGGGGTGTTTATGCAGTGCTGTCCATTTCTGTATGAGCTGCATCTCTGAGTCATTTACAATGACTTCAATGTGAAAGTGACATACGTCAACATTTCAAAAATATATTCCAGTGATGCAGCCCCAACACAATCCCTGTCAACAGAATATTACTGATAATGCAGGCAACATCACATGAAATACCACATCATTGAAGCAGTTATGACTTACATGTTAAATAATTGGACATAATCTGGGGTAACCTGACTTTTGGGACAGAGTGTGTCCCAGCAGATGTACCTTGAACACTTCTAGAAATGTGACAAAACAAACAACACGTCTTGAGAAATACCAGCACTGTTTATATCTAGCTAGACCAAAAAAATATTTACTGATTTTATTTGTTTTTGGTATAAACGTACGGTCAAATTATACATGGGTAAAAACTCTTTGAAAATAATGTGCGGGTGGGAAAGGGCTGAGCCACAGTACTTCAACGGCAAGAGGTTTGTGCACAATTAAAAGGCTTTACTTATTTTCTGTAAGCTGTGTATCCTGGAGGCTTTATGTCTGCTTGAAACCTGCTTGAATCAATTTTGTGGCATTTAAAAATGACAAATTATCCAAACATCAAAGTATTATGACTAGTAGGTTTAAGACTGATTTGTAGATAAGTGTAGGTGTGGTTCAACATAAAGTCTATTCTATAGATAGATAACCACTTGAGGTACACCATCTACTTACAATTACTAAGTGCGGCCCGCTGCTGACTTTTTCAGTCCTTGTCAGTTTTGGCAGCAGTGCAAATTCGTTTTTAATTTAGCCCATTCTAGCAAAGGTTTTCATCCTTGTATCAATGGTCACTATATGCAGTGATATTATCTATGGTCTGCATTTATATAGCAAGGGAAAATCCACATAAATTAACCAGTTACTCAATTGGAATACCCAGCAACTGCTGAAAATGGTGAATATGCACTGCACATGTAGTTTGTATTTGGGAAATTATATCTACAGGACACTATGTTACATTCAAAGGATGAACATAAAACACTATTTTTGACAGACTTTCCTAAAGTTTTCTGCAAATACAGCATAAAACAATGTGTTGCTCGCCTGCCTGGTGACCCGGCTTCGAGGTAAAAGGTTAAGGATTTTTATGCAGTTGTTTTTCTCTTTATTTGGCTTTCCTTACGTAATAGAAACTGAATTGAAAAGTACGTAAGTACTGCTAGAGCCTTCTAATGCCACATCTTATATTTTGAGATTGTGTTATGCTACTGTTTACTATTTGCATGTGACCTTCTCACTATGAGATCCAAAAGAAATACTCTTTGGCCATAGGACTTAAAGAGGCAGGTTCACCTAGAGTGTCTGAAGAAAATATCATAAGAGAAGTGCTACATCATAAACAAACACATCTTTTGAATCTGTCTCCTGATCTATGCCAGCAACAGTCCTGTTTGTCTTGCCAGGCTCTACTTGTGTTGTATATTATCCTAGCACAGAGAGCTGGTTGCAGCCAAGCACCTCTGTATTGCAAACACTTAAAACTGCTACGTTCAGTAGATAGCACTATGGGGTCTATTCACTAAAAGGTGAATTGCAGGGGAGATGAACATTTAATCTCACCAATTTAGCTATATATTGTGCAGGGGCCATCCTGGTGTGTTTGATTAGTGGGGGAAACTCATTAGGTATGTCCATGCACAATGAATATTTAAAATGGTGAGATGAAATGTCCATCTTAACTCACCTTTTAGTGAATAGACCTCTATGATTCCACAGTAAGAATTAATGAGAACACTTTCTAAGAGGGAAGCGTGAACACTGCTGCAGAGGTAGTTCGTCCGTCTACTGTGTGCCCACCACCAACTGATGTCACTATATTAAGAGGTCCCTCTCTACTGGAGATCTATAAAATCTGTGTTTAAAGTATACTAAGATTATGTGCACAGAAGTGGGCGTAAGTAGAACTGTCCTTTTAAGCAATTCAGTTCAGATCATTGTTTGTTAAATACAATTGAGAATGAGGCACTACTTCCATTGTAGTCCAGGAACTAGCAAAAGAAAGAGATAGACGTAAAGCAAATGATATCAAATTACATGATGTTAAAATTCTGTTATTCTGCAGCAACCTGAGATCGTATGCTGTGTAGAGAAATCTTTGTGTTTGTCCATAATGTGAAATGTTTTATTTCATAACATGAAACTAAAAGCAAAAAAGCTTCCTGTGCACAATTGATTAGTGGGTTTCATTTACTGGGCGGCACTCCTCTACTATCAGTTTTTAAATAACAAATGACGCTGCAATAAAAACACAGAACCAATTTCTGGCATGTAAAATAAATCAATTCATTGTCTTAATTAGCACATTTTCTTTAGTCTGTTCACTAAAATTCAACTTTAGAGTTTGACTTTCATTTTGAGATTAAGTCCAAATTTTTCTAGGTCAACGAGGTTTGAATCTTCCTCCTGAAAGTAATGGGGGTGAAATGATTGAAGCTATTTTTTCAGGTTTGACTTTGTTTAAAAAATAGCTTTGATCATTTCGCCTCCCATTCCTTTCAATGGGGAAGATTCTGGTTTTTTTTTTATAAGTCGAACTCGGGTGCCGAATTAAATGAATGAAAGTCGACCTCCAAAGTCAAATTTTAATGAATAGACTCCGTACTGTCATATTAATGGAAAATCTGAATCTAAATTCTTTTTTCTGTTTGGTCTTGTTCCACAGCTATCTGTACTCTGCAATTTGCTCAAAGACATGAAACCATCTTCTCTACAACAGCATCTGGAACTGTGGCACCAAACCACAAAGCAGCAGCGTAAAATGACACCGGAGGAATTGGACTGGGAGGTAGGGTAACCACAGTACTGGATAGATGTTGACATACTAGAGCTACAGTGACATGTCAATCAAGTCTACTTACTAAAATAAACAGAGAGCTGTGGGGCTGTGACAGGGGAATATCCAAAATCAGACCTTAACAGTCCAGCTCAAACAATTCTCCACCTTGCCTACCATTCCAACTCGGCTGTTAATCCAGTCAGTTCTTAATATCCCAATGTTTTCTTCCTGTAAAAAACACCTTTGAGATGCGTAATGGTGACATTTTTGGAGTTACTGTTTGTGGTGTCAGCTGATAGAGGGAACACTGGTTAACTACTGCATGTAATACATGCAACATGGATATTGCACTTTCTAAATAAACCCGCTTGGTTGACCAACAAAGCTGCTAAACCCACAGGTATAAACACAAGGCAGTTCTTGCTCACAAGGATCTATTGCACCAGTAACATTATTATCTTATTGCAATATTTTCATCTGTATACAAATTCCTGGCATGTATTGCTAATCAATCTCCCCAAGTGGCAGGAGAACCACATATAGCATCAGCTTGCTGCATATAGTGAATATATTTGTAAAGCATGAGATAACCGCAGAGTTGCACGTTCAGAATGGAAACCTAGTAGTGCTGAATAAAGCCAACTAGTGCTGAATAAAGTGTTATTGGATCTTGTATGGTGGACTAGTTCTGGATTTTGCGTAACAAGGAGTAGGGAGTTCACTATTGCATTCACTGTAATTCTTCCTCATATCTACATTCAACCCAGTGCAGATTGTTTAGAAATGTTATTTCTGTTTCTCCCTAAACTTCACTAAAAAGCATAAAGCTAAATTTATATACATCTGTTTGCTTGTTTAGAAAAATGTACAGTATATGTATTTTGTCATGTGGGAAACACAGCTTAGCATTTCAAATAATTTATTTACATTTTGCTGATGTGTATGTTAACATTTATTTGGAATAATTGAGCTGGAGATAATGATATGCCTTTTTACTGACAAATTGTTACATTTGAGTAATGTGCTCCTGTTTTGGGTATGCGATTACATACTACACAAGTGATCTTATAGGAGTAACCCGTTTAATTGATAGGGAAAGCAGATGGTAGGAAGGCCAAACCTTTGGTCTGGTAATATGCTCAGATCTGCAGCTTGAACAAAATAGGGTATGCATTGTGTATGCGAAGACCCTATATCATGCACAAATGGATTGTGCCTACCCAAGCATTTCTCTGCAAGGGGAGGGAAGACTCATTTTATCGCTGTTTGGGCAGAGCAATACAGATCCGACCAATGGGTGATGCAGCCCAGGACATTGATAATTGTGTTGCGATCTTTTTTTGATGGTTAATATATCACTACAGTCCTTTAAATGACACCTTGATAGGCATATTTACATCCCAATCCCTAATTAGGCATGTTTAAAGACATTGTATGTGTGGCATAGTAGCATATGAGCAAACCTGGACAGAAATAATCTGAATCTGATGTTTCCTGCTTCATATTGTCAAGTAAAAGGTTAAAACAATGAATTCATTTCTGGATATGTAGTCAGCATCCCCTGTATATCAACTCTTTCCAAAGATCTTACTTAGGCAGTTTGCTAATCTGCTGCCTGCCATTGTCCTTAATCAATAGTGTGAATAATCGTACTCACTGATCTTAGTTTACAGTAAATTCCAAGGGAATAACAGATGACTACCAAAAGCACCAGATAAAGTTTAAAAAAATGTGTGGATCAGAACAGCTGCAGTACAAAATAAAGATTCCCAATTTACCTTTCAATATATATATATATATATATATATATATATATATATATATATTGGTGCAGTGTGTCTAAAATCCCAAATCACAATAAATAAATAGTGACATCACATGTATAAAAAAATGGATAAAAATATAGCCATGTGATCTTCATCAGTATATTCTCACAGGCAGGGTACATATATAAGAAACAAAATACAAAGAGTACAATAATTGAATACTATACTGAAAAAAAAACTGAGATCGGAGTCACACTCACATAAGGTCGTGATAAACCAGCTCTAAGTATTAAAAGCTAATATAATAAGCCCTTGAGGCATTAAAAGGGCACTGAGCCAGTAGTCATCTGCAGAAATAAAGAACATAAACAGAAATTTTCTGTAGTATTCAAAGCATAACAGAATTTTTTTTTGACACATCTGGTCTTACATTAAAACAAGAATCCAAATTGCATCCCAGTGGAAGGCAGCAGGAGCATATCGATTGATGAAAAAAAGGGATATCCAGAATATTTCCCCCAAAAAATAACGCATAATAATGCGTTTCGACACTTTTAGGTTTTCTCAGATGTATATTCTGCTGCAAAATACTGGGATATGTATATAGCCACCTTCTATCGGTGGTAATAATGCACCGTACTTCCAGGTTTGGCCTCTCATGAGACGGGACTTCTACTCTGGGGAAGGGTTGGTTCATCGCAGCTGCTTCCACGCTCTCTTGCGCGATAACCAGTTAATCGTGTGACAGGTCATCGCAGGACAAGTCATCGCAGTACAGTTCATCGCGGGATTGCATTGAAGGTTATTATTAGTATTAGAGGTTAGTATTAGGGTTTGGGGGGGTTAGTATTAGGGCTCGGGTTAGTTTTAGGGGGGTTCTTTTATTAGGGAGAGGTTATTACTTTATTTGAAAGCGCTGAGAATTCATCACTGAACCGTGCAGCGCTTACACTGATGCAATGAAATGCCCGCGCTGTTGCGATGAACTGTCCTAGACATTTCTGCTCTCACTTGTCCTGAACTGATGATGAGTTCCCACTATAAACATGTGATACAAATATGTGATTGATTAGTGTACTTGTGACCACCACCCAGAGGCGGCTCTAGACTTTGTGAGGCCTTAGGCGAAAGTCGAACATGAGGCCCTCACGGACACACATTATTTAATAAAATATATGCAAGTGATAATAAAAATGAACTGTAGAAATAGCATATTTCAAGATCAGACTCAAATCCCAGCTTGTAGAAATGAACAGCTCCTAGAATTTTATTTGTCTCATAATTATTCTACAAACATCTATAAACATTTGGTATAGATAAAATTGTGTGCGGCTGACATTGTTATTGCTGTGTCCTAAATGTGAACACTAACACATATCACACAGTCATTCATAGACACACTCAGTGAGTACACACTGACTCACAGACACACTCAGTCAGCACACAATCACACTCAGCCAGCACACACTGACTCACAGACACACTCAGAAAGCACACAATCACACACTAACAGAAACACTCAGCCAGAAGGAAAGGTGCTCATTTTGACATGTTTCATTGAATTTAATGCAAGATAAATTTGTGATAAGTATACACATTTATTTATTATTTAACCCGGGTTGAAATCTTTTAGCGCATCACTCTTTCACTTTATTAATGCAGCAGTTTAATAGACTATACTATAGTTTCAAATTTCCTTTACTGTTCTTCCTTTTTTCTTCATTGACATTTTTTGTTCCATCCTCTGTCATTTATTGTCATTTCCGTATTGTCTACCCTCCTCTGTCCTTTATTTTGGGTCTCTCCTTCTTTCTTTTCTTGTGCTCTTTTGTCCTTCTGTCGTATTTTTTCTCCTGCCCACATTGACTTCTTTCGCTGTATCCAGGGCCGGCCTTAGGGGTGTGCGACTTGTACGAGCGCACAGGGCGTAACACCCCAGGGG
>CM069858.1:195068519-195243519 GCA_036172795.1 Pelodytes ibericus | reverse complement strand
CACACACACACACACACAGACACACACACACAGTGACACAGACACACACACACACACACAGACACACACACACAGACACAGTGACACACACAGACACACACACACAGTGACACACACAGACACACACACACAGTGACACACACAGACACAGTGACACACACAGACACACACACACACAGACACAGTGACACACACACACACAGACACAGTGACACACACACACACACACACAGACACAGTGACACACACACACACACACAGTGACACACACACACACAGTGACACACACACAGACACAGTGACACACACACACACACACAGACACAGTGACACACACACACACACACACAGACACAGTGACACACACACACACACACAGTGACACACACACACACACAGTGACACACACACACACAGACACAGTGACACACACAGACACACACACACACACAGTGACACACACAGACACAGTGACACACACAGACACAGTGACACACACAGACACACACACACACAGACACACACACACACAGACACAGTGACACACACAGACAGTGACACACACAGACACACACACACACAGACACACACACACAGACACAGTGACACACACACACACAGTGACACACACACACAGACACAGTGACACACACACACACAGACAGTGACAGACACAGTGACACACACACACACAGACAGTGACAGACACAGTGACACACACACACAGACAGTGACAGACACAGTGACACACACACACAGACAGTGACAGACACAGACACACACACAGACACACACACACACTGACACACACAGACAGTTACAGACACACACACAGTTACAGACACAGACACAGTGACACACACAGACACAGTGACACACACAGACACAGTGACACACACAGACACAGTGACACACACAGACACAGACAGTGACACACACACAGACACAGTGACACACACACACACACACAGACACAGTGACACACACACACACACACAGACACAGTGACACACACACACACAGACAGTGACACACACACAGACACAGTGACACACAGACACAGTGACACACACACACAGACACACACACACACAGACACAGTGACACACACAGACACAGTGACACACACAGACACAGTGACACACACAGACACAGTGACACACACAGACACAGTGACACACACAGACACAGTGACACACACAGACACAGTGACACACACAGACACAGTGACACACACACACACAGTGACACACACACACACAGACACAGTGACACACACACACACAGACACAGTGACAGACACACACACAGACACAGTGACACACACAGACACAGACACAGTGACACACACAGACACAGACACAGTGACACACACAGACACAGACACAGTGACACACACAGACACACACACAGTGACACACACAGACACACACACACACACACACACACACAGACACAGTGACACACACACACACACACACACACACAGACACAGTGACACACACACACACAGACACAGTGACACACACACAGACAGTGACAGACACAGTGACACACACACACACAGACAGTGACAGACACACACACACACAGACACAGTGACAGACACACACACACACAGACACAGTGACAGACACACACACACACACACACAGACACAGTGACACACACACACACACAGACACAGTGACACACACACACACACAGACACAGTGACACACACACACACACAGACACAGTGACACACACACACACACAGACACAGTGACACACACACAGACAGTGACAGACACAGTGACACACACACAGACACAGTGACAGACACACACACACACAGACACAGTGACAGACACACACACACACAGACACAGTGACACACACACACAGACACAGTGACACACACACACACAGACACAGTGACACACACACACACAGACACAGTGACACACACACACACAGACACAGTGACACACACACACACAGACACAGTGACACACACACAGTGACACACACACACACACAGTGACACACACAGACACAGTGACACACACACACAGACACAGTGACACACACACACAGACACAGTGACACACACACACAGACACAGTGACACACACACACAGACACAGTGACACACACACACAGACACACACAGACACAGTGACACACACACACAGACACACACAGACACAGTGACACACACACACACACACAGTGACACACAGACACAGTGACACACAGACACACAGACACAGTGACACACAGACACACACACACAGTGACACACAGACACAGTGACACACAGTGACACACACACACTGACACACACACAGACACAGTGACAGACACAGTGACACACACAGACACAGTGACAGACACAGTGACACACACAGACACAGTGACACACACACACACAGACACAGTGACACACACACAGACACAGTGACACACACACAGACACAGTGACACACACACAGACACAGTGACACACACACAGACACAGTGACACACACACAGACACAGTGACACACACACAGACACAGTGACACACACACAGACACAGTGACACACACACAGACACAGACACAGTGACACACACACACACAGACACACACAGACACAGTGACAGACACACAGACACACACACACACAGTGACAGACACAGTGACACACACACACAGTGACACACACACACAGTGACACACACACACAGTGACACACACACACACAGTGACACACACACACAGACACAGTGACACACAGACACAGTGACACACAGACACAGTGACACACAGACACAGTGACACACAGACACAGTGACACACACACACACAGTGACACACACACACACAGTGACACACACACACACAGTGACACACACACACACAGTGACACACACACACACACACAGTGACACACACACACACAGTGACACACACACACACAGTGACACACACACACACACACAGTGACACACACACACACACACAGTGACACACACACACACAGTGACACACACACACACAGTGACACACACACACACAGTGACACACACACACACAGTGACACACACAGACACAGTGACACACACAGACACAGTGACAGACACAGACACAGTGACACACACACAGACACAGTGACAGACACAGTGACACACACAGACACAGACACAGTGACACACACACACACAGTGACACACACAGACACAGTGACACACACAGACACAGTGACACACACACACACAGTGACACACACACACACACACAGTGACACACACACACACACACACAGTGACACACACACACACAGTGACACACACACACACAGTGACACACACACACACAGTGACACACACACACACACAGTGACACACACACACACACAGTGACACACACACACACAGTGACACACACACACACACAGTGACACACACAGACACAGTGACACACACACAGACACAGTGACAGACACAGTGACACACACAGACACAGACACAGTGACACACACACACACAGTGACACACACAGACACAGTGACACACACAGACACAGTGACACACACAGACACAGTGACACACACAGACACAGTGACACACACAGACACAGTGACACACACAGTCACACACACACAGTGACACACACACACACACACACAGTGACACACACACACACACACACACACACACAGTGACACACACACACACACACAGTGACACACACACACACACACAGTGACACACACACACACATAACCTGAGACACACTATTTTGCCACTCAATATGCCAGTATTTAGCCACTCAATATGCGAGGATTTTGCCCCTCCAATATGCCATTTAATATGCCAGAATTTTGCCCCTCACTATGCCAGAATTTTGCCCCTCCAATATGCCATTTCATATCCCAGGATTTTGCCCCCCAATATGCCATTTAATATGCCCGGATTTTGCCCCTCCAATATGCCTGGATTTTACCCCTCCAATATGCCATTTAATATGCCCGGATTTTGCCCCTCCAATATGGCCGGATTTTGCCCCTCCAATATGCCAGGATTTTTCCCCCCTCCTCCCCAGTACTTACCTCCGTCCTGCTCTGTCTCCCGGTGTTCTGTTGTGCAGGTCTGTGGCTGTGAGGGAAGCGTTGTGCGCTCCCCTCCAGCCACGCAGCTTCAATAAAGTTAGTTGAAAAAAAAGTTTAGACAAACTTTATTGAAGCTGCGCGGCTGGAGGGGAGCGCACAACACTTCCCTCACAGCCGCGAACCTGCACAGCAGCAAGGAGGTAAGTAAACGAGCCTGGAGGCGCATGCGATTTCCCCCCCCCCCCCCCCTTGGGGCGCCCTAAGGCAGCCGCCTGTGCTGCCTTACGGAAGAGCTGGCCCTGTACAAGAGCAAGGTCACTTAGATTCCACACAATGTATTCTATTTAACCTAAAAAAAAATTTTTATGGTGACTGTAAAAAATTAAAATCTATGCATCTTTTTACAGAATTGCATGAAATTGCATAGATTAAGAGAAAATTTGTGTGGTGTTTCCTGTTTTACTTTCAAAGGAAAATGGGTAATTTGTATATCAAGCCAGAGATGAGGTCATAAATAGTAGTGGCACAAACGCATTTAAAAAACGTACAGTGCTGTAAGACTGGTGTATAGTCCTCCTATGAGAATTCACCTTGCTGGCCGCTGTTCGGCCATGTATTCCCCAGGAGTGTACATGGAGTGAATGATGTTCGAATGGTTGCTGTTTTTCTTTGTATATAAATGAGTTTCCAGTCTCCTGCTTTCAGTTGAGAGTCGAGGCAATGGTTAATAATTCATCTTTTCCACTGGTTGGTTTGTTATTGATTTACACTGCCTGAATTGATCTTCAAATAAACTTTCTTACATTTTTCTATTTCATGGATATGTAAAAATGTAGTATTTTAAATCTTTTGATATTTTATTGTATTTATAATGCACATGTGGTGATCTATGTGTATGGGGGGGAGAAGCATTATTAAAATAAAATAAAAACTTCATATGACGACCTGGAAAAAAAATCATTCACCATATAGCATGTATAGGTGGCAGAGTCCCTTTTTTTTAAAAATTTTTATTTTGCCATAATACAAGGTGCACCTAATAATTATATTTTGTTCAACTTACTTTAAAATCTTTAGCATGTTCGGTACTCCCTCTTCTACTCTAGCATTGACATCCTGTGTTAATTGCTCTGAGGCTCTGACTCTTCCTCTTCTTGCTGCCACCTGCTCCCATCCACAAATTGTTCATGTTCTGCTTGACATTAGGATTCACAAATACTTTGTTCTCTGACAGTTTACATGACTAGCACACGGACACAACCCTAGGAGCGACCAGCTCTGAAGAAGCAGCTTAACAAAATTATTCCTCCTATGTTTTTTTTAGATAAAGACTAGATCACATCATAGATGTGTCATTCAATGATCTTAAACAGGAAGAAATGGCATTCAACATATAAAATATAATCTTTTACTTGTGTCCTCTCTGCTTTGTACTCTCTGGGCGCTCGCTGCCCTCTACAGCTAAGATCATAAAGAATAATTGGGACTTCAGTGCATAACTTCATTGTCAATCCACACTAAACGATCTGCAGAATCATGGACATGTGCTGCACGTGTGAGACGCATGTGCTGCATACCTAGTGCTTCCCCTTAAACTAGCAAAAAGCCTGAGTGTGTGTGTGTGTGTGTGTGTGTGTGTGTGTGTGTTCCTTGGCTTCCATTTATATAGACATTAAGTTTGTTATTCTATCCCCAGAAAGCAATGAGCACGTTTGCTCCCCGGGTTTTGAAGTGGCCGAAGATTAATGGATTAGCAATCATTCCATATACTCTGTCCGAGTCATACGGTTGGTGCAATATCTAATGTAATAAACACCCTATGTGCACATTGCAGACTTCTCCTTCAGAAGGATGATCAAATGTCCTTAATAGAATCCATACACAGCAAAAAAAAAAAAAAAAAAGTTTAATGCCTGGTGCATTTAATGTATCTTTCCACTTTTCTTTTAATTTGCAACCCTTTTCACATTTCCCAGCACATACACCTGTCCTCCTCTCCCTGATGGTCCATTTAAAGATTTTTCTTAATGAAACCCATGTTTTGTTTGTTTGTGATGGCTTTCTTTCTGCATGGTTATATTCGGTTGTTATCATATTCTCCAGCACTCACAGACGTATCTATTGTTGCAGAGCCTTCTGATATAAAGACCATTATGGATGCATTCAGAGACTTACAGACTTCCACATGCCTGCAATTTAAGAATCGAACGAATGAACGAGATTATATCTCCATTGAGCCAGCTATGGGGTGAGAAACTCCCATAATAACACCCATTGGATAACGTCTCTGAAGACTGGCATTTGTTGTGGTCAGATGTAGAGGATCTGGCATTGAAAAGCATCCGTATAAATTTGATTTAACCTGATCTTAATTTTAGGTTTTAAAACTTATCTCCTTTGACATGAGTAGGATCTAGGCTGAAGGGCCCAATTTGGAAGATACACATTTCAGGCATGGCAAGGTTCTTGCTTGGAAGAGATGCTGACTAGTTTTATCTACTGAGTTTTTACGATATATGATGTTTCCTTGGATATTTCACTCCCTATTCAACTCCGGGGTCCTTACAACCAAACTCTGGGTTAAGTGGAAAAGTGGACCTTCTGCATGGACTGAAATCTATATATTTAGACACATTTCCAACAGGAAAAGCCAGTGTCAGTACACCTGTGTTTGTGGCAAGGTCTGTGAAGGTCCAAAGAGCATCATTAAATTGTCCAGTAAATGTCAACCATGAAACCTATTAAGGCCTATCCCTGATTTTCCTAATGCCTTTCACACAGTGGATTACATGGGTAAATGGAAACTTGAATGTTGAACACTAAAACCTGACAGAAATGTATAGATTTTGCCTTTTTATATCCCTAGATGTGAAAAGGGATGGTGCATCCACGCGCTTTCCTGTTTATATCCCTAGATGTGAAAAGGGATGGTGCATCCACGCGCTTTCCTGTTGATATCCCTAGATGTGAAAAGGGATGGTGCATCCACGCGCTTTCCTGTTGATATCCCTAGATGTGAAAAGGGATGGTGCATCCACGCGCTTTCCTGTTGATATCCCTAGATGTGAAAAGGGATGGTGCATCCACGCGCTTTCCTGTTGATATCCCTAGATGTGAAAAGGGATGGTGCATCCACGCGCTTTCCTGTTGATATCCCTAGATGTGAAAAGGGATGGTGCATCCACGCGCTTTCCTGTTGATATCCCTAGATGTGAAAAGGGATGGTGCATCCACGCGCTTTCCTGTTGATATCCCTAGATGTGAAAAGGGATGGTGCATCCACGCGCTTTCCTGTTGTCTTGACACTTTTTCCTTTGTTTTGCAGCTGTTTTTCCAACGTGGGCCGCAGTGGTGGCATGCAACTGGTCTCCTTATCTTTTGAGTGTCTGAGGACAAACAAAGGGAAGGGTGTAGCTCTGCATGAACTCCTGCATGTGGCTGGATTTTGGCATGAACACTCCAGAGCTGACCGTGACGACTACATTCAGGTCTCTTGGGACCAGATCATGAACGGTATGGCTGTGTTTCTGTACCAAGGAATATAAACACTTTAAAGGGAATCTGTCATCTAAATATTTATACCATAACTATATAAAAAAAAAAAAGATCTATATATTGTGTTGGCAGAAATACCAGGAAATTGATATATTAAGTGGAAAATAGAGATATAGATATATAGATATATATAAAAAAAAAAATTTTTTTTAAATGTGTGGTGTCTGGTTTATGACATCACCTGTGGCTTGATATGCAAATCGTTCCCATTGAAAAAGCTGTTAATTTGCATATAAAGCCACATGTGATTTATTATAAATCGAAGACACCACAGACACTCCGAAAACTCCCTTTTCATTTAATTTATGGATTTGTATGTAATTTCGCTTTATTTATACATTAGAAAAAATATTTTGAATCTACAAAGGCAGATTAAAAAAAAAAAATTTTATATATTTTTTTTATTTTATCATTTTACTCGGGGGTCTATTCCCCCAAGTAAAATGATAAAATAAAAAAAAATTTAACATTTTTTTTTAATCTGCATTTGTAGATTCAAAATATTTTTTGATTTAAAAAAAAATTCTGGTGAAAAGACCCCTTTGTATATGTGGTGAGCTCTTTTGAGAAGCTTTGTTATGGACATGGTTACCTCAGCAAGTCACATTTCTTTGTGTGTTGTGTTATTCCTAGTGATTTTTGTTGTTGTAATTTTAAGTTTGATATACACATCAAGTAACAGTAGATGGTAGGGAGGTGGGATATTCCTGGTGAATTTCTAGCCATCATGACACACTGAAACGTATAAAACTGACCGGGCGAGGTGTGTGAATCAGATCTGCTTGAGAATCAATGTGTGTCTAGATATGTGGTTGAGATTTTTGAACTAAACAGCCCATGCAGAAATGTAAAGCGCGGTTTAAAGGGACACTATCACTTAAACATTGATTGTTATATTGAAAGTAGAGCCTTACATGATGGTCTACTGTATGAGAAAATTCCAGATTTGGTCAGCCTTGTGTGTATGATCAGATGGGTTTTATGTTGTTTGTATTAGGCTTTTATTTATAAGAATGTGTATTTTCTAACTGTGTGTAGGTTATGAGAGAAACTTCTGCAGGTATGAAACAACCAACATGTTCGTAAAGTATGATTTAAAATCGCTCCTCCATTACTCCAGGTAATTCTGAATATTATTCTATCTCTTCTTAATGATCTATCTCTTGCATGCTGCCCTCACTACCTCTAGAACACCAAAAATGCATTTATTAGTTCCAGGTGTGCTTCTATTTTGGTTAGTTTTCCCCTAAAAGGGACTCTGTCGCCTGACCATTGGTTATATTGTGAATGTGAAATCTAAAAAAACAAACTATACATTGTTCTAGACAATGCAAGGTAATGAATGCATTAAGAAAAGGGTGTCTGTGGTATCCTCTTGTGGCTGGACATGCCAGTTACACACTTCCCTTTTTTAAAATGAGTTAATTTGCATGTTAAGCCATAAGATGATGTCATGAATGGGAGACGCCACAGACAAGTTGGTTTCTTAATCCCTTCATAAGCTGACTGTTTTGGCCATATCTTACATTCAAGGACAATTTTCAATTTTTTTTTTTTTTTTTTAAATAAAAACACTTTTTAAAAATGTCCTTTGTCTCCCATGACTTAACTGAGACACAATTGGTCTGGAGGCTGGCGCGTGGTGACAGTGTCGGAGACCGCACAGTTAATGAGAACAAGGGCTAGTCTGATCAGGGTCTGCTGATCCCATGCTGATTTTCAGCTCTAGCAGAGCAAGACAGTGGTCGACCAGACTGGGCTACCTGCTTCCCAGGGAAAAGTTCTCTCTGTTAGAAACAGAAGTAAAAAAAAAAACAAAGTTTAGTTGTACATTAAGAACCAGGGCTGTTTTAACCCACTTGCGGCGTATGTGTTTTAACTTTAATTTCCCCCTCATTTACTGTACCCACACAAATTATGTACTTTTTGGTGGGGTTTTCTTCAGGAAAAGAAGAACTTTCATTAGATACCATTATTTGATTTTATATTCTATAATTTACTTTAATAAAATATGCTGAAAACCTTTTTCCAACTTATATTTGAAAAACCTATAACTCGTTTACAAAAGTGAATCAAAAAACCTGCTAAATATTTGTCCTGAGTTTGGGAATAGGGTTTTTTTGCAGTTAAATGGCAATAAGTACAAGTAGTGCTTTTTTTGCCCCCCACCACATGTACATATTTTTCAAAAGTAACTTGGGTTGAAAGATGTAATTCTGACATAAAGGTAGTCATTTTGATCATATTTTATTTCTGCCATTCAAAAACACATATTGTAGGGTGCACCTGATATTCTGCCCCTGAATTTTGGACAGATTCAGAACACATCAGGAACAGAATTACGAGCTACCCAGTTTGCCAAAGTAGTCTCAAATGCCCCAATATATCCTATGGGGGATTTGGGACACAGAAAAAATAGCTTAGAAATACCGAAAAGAATCCGAAAACCCCAGAAATGGCCATAGGTAATAGGCCCAGGATTTGTACTATAAACTCAAACTCAATCACTTTTATAGGAATGTTTGCATATATAATGAGCACAAGTCCAGACCACCAGGAGGATTCGCAGCCAGCATTGATAAAAATTCCAAATGGAAAGCCAGGAATCAGGGCAGGAGGTAGCAGAACAGGGGAATTTCTAGACCCAAAAGGTATCTGCTGAGTTTCTCAGCGAATGAGAACACTGCATTGGTACACAAGCTGTGCAAACACTACAACCATGTGATATGGGCAGCAGCAAAGAGGAAGAGCCAGAGCATGAAGAACGAACTCTGACCGCATATTGTGGATGCTGTTAATGCAGTTGATGGAAATAGTACGGCTGAGGAGATGAAGAAAAGGTAAGTGCATTTCAAATACTCACACACCACAGGCAGCATGTTTTATATAACGGCTTTGTTAAGGATAACTAGGAATGTAAACGGGGAATGTTGCCTGTGGGTGCACATGTAATAATGGCGGCCATACATGGTGAAGTTGCAAGGGTGTGTGTGTGTGTGTGTGGAGAACAGTTGCGCAGAGCATGTTGTATTATGGAACTGCTAACATATTCTGTAGCTATAACGCCTGTAGAGACAAAGTTAGTGTTATTAGTTGTTAATCTGTAATCGGAATGTTGATATACCATAGTACAGATGACAATGCATGTGAACTGTAAGAATGTGCTGCCTACATTCTGTACTACAATGTCCTAAACATCTTTCTCTTTTCCTGCAGCTACATCTGTAGTGGCAACTATCATGTGGCAACCCCATGGTGGTGGATCCCATCGGTCATGATCAGCCAAGTACATCAAAAGCCCCTAAACAATCTACTGATGAACCTATGATAACCGCATTTAGCGCTGCAGTCTATGGTCTGGCTGCTGGTACTCTGCGTGATGTCTCAAACATCAACTGACCATAATGGTGGGTAACTAAGAACGGTTCTATGCCAAGTTGATGGAGAAGCATAATGAGGCTAGAGCAGAACACAGCAGCTGGCTCTTGCAATACAAGTACGCTAAATTGGAATTGCAGCGTGCTTACTTCCAGCGTACCGCTGCTCCTGTGGCAATTCCCATGCCCAACAACCTGCCATTGGCACAGGTGGCTGAAGGTCAGTTTGGTGAGGGTGATGATGAAACCGACGGTTCCCCAATATATTATCCTTCTCCTCAGATGGTTACTAACCATTCCTATCACCTGGTTGTACTCCTCTGATAAATTCTGCACCCACCTCTCACTGCCCTGAACTTGGTTTATTTAAACAAATATTTTTTTTTTTTAATTAAAACAAATATTATTATTTAAACTTCTCATTGTGTCTGTGGTGTTCAGGTAAATTCACAGCTCACACACTTCATGGTAACCTTTTATTTCCACAGTTGAATCATTCTACGTGGGTTCTCCTTCCCTTAACATTGATGTCAGTGCTGGACATGGATTTTGCTGCTTGACACTCTTTTGGATGTGTTTGTTTTGACATGTTCATAGTTCCATACATGTGCAAATATCTTTACTTACAAGTAGCATAGTGCTGTATTTTTGAATAATAAATTATATTGGGGCATTTATGTGGGCATGTCAATGTGAAAAAAAAGGTAGTTTACAATCTTTTGCAGCATACTTTAGGGAGCTTTAAAGTTGAATTCTCCTGCTCCAATCAGGAGAATTAATATGGGCGAATTCTGCCTATAATCTAATTTGGGGAGTGTTTGGATGGGATCTGCGCATATTGGGTAACAAATCTAGGGGTTTTCATGGCAAAAATGTACTGATCCAAATTCCTCTGATGCTTTGGTTTCCGAACTGCTGATTCTGACCTGAATTCAGGGATACATATCAGAGTTTTGTGAAATACGGGTTAAGGGCCCGATCCGACTCTAATTCGGTGTATATAAATTATTAGGAAGCATTGGGAACAATGTAGGTTTAATAAATATATTTACGATATACATACAGTCATTACCACACAGGAGCAATTTCAGAGAAAAAACTCCTCTATTAGCAGACAGGAGCATTGTCTAGGACTGAGGCTGCCCGGGTTCTAAAGTCCCATTGTGGGATTGTCCCGGGTAATCAGAGACATGTCACCCTAGACAACTGTCCCACCAATCAATGCTGTCTAAAACAAAACATCTTGCATGGACCATATGCGTACAAAAAAACACAGGAAACTTTGAAATCCCAAGGATTGATACAATGTATAGGGTAACGACAGACACCATTATTAGTTTTAGGCCGGAATCTTTAATTTATTATGAAAGCGATGCTTCTAATTTTAAATTATTATCTAGACCAAGTGGTCAGATGCAATTTGAATGAGTTACTGTAATGGTAATGAGTGGGAGTGTGCAGGCAGGCTTGCAAATGCCATTACCTGGGGTGCTCGGGCAGGAGTGATGGCAATAGCGTCAGGTGACCGGTCCAGTCCGCAGGTCGGTACGCAAGCGACAAGTCTGCATAAACGAAAAGGCAAACAAAAAGGTCAAAGGCAGGTGGCATTTGGCGATAAGTGGGCGGGAGGCCAATGGCTGTTCAAAAGCAGGATCAAACATTGGTAAATCAGCAACCGAGGACGGACTAGAATAACTGAGCACTGGCAGGTTCACCTGGGGAGAATTTATGGGGATGTAAGACTTGAGAGCAAGTTTCCCCGTATACCATACTGGAGACTGGAGGTGCTAGAGGGGTGTGCCTCAGTGCAAGTCCACCTGAGTCAAGCCCTCCAACTCCAAGTGCCCTTGCTCATCTTGGCTGGCAAGCACACGAGACGCACACCACAGTGTTTGGGTTGGGGAGGCCATGTCTGCAGGCCGGAAAGGTGAACCCTGTGCCGGAAGAGTGACTCACGGCAGGTTCCATTAGCTTGTCATCTAGATAGATTATAACCTAACTAGGTTATAATTTACTGTATGCTTTCTCTACATTGTTTTACATAGGGCATTTTATATTTTTAAATTGTGCTCAAATTTAAATAATTAAGAAAATCATGGCAGTCATTTTTAAACTTTCAGAGAAAATATTTGAGTGTATTTATTTTCAAAATATCAGTGTTGGTAATTCCACTATTGGTTGGTTGACTATTACAAACTCACTTTTTTATTATCAGCTGCACTGCAATCAGAGCTGTATTCATTGATCTGCTATAAAACATGCTAGTCAATCGCAAAGAGAATATAGTCACTCTAAGAGGTTGATGACTAACCAACATTGATTTTAATATGCCAGTCATGTCCTCCATACCCCCAAGTTGGATCAAACTGCGGCCCTCCAACATTGATGGACTACATCTGCCATAATTCCCCACCAACAGAATTATGGAAGTGCCGGAGGGCAGTAGTTTGACACCCCTGTAGTCGGGGTATCACAAACTACATTGTGCTGGCTAACTCTTGATACAGCTACCTGGTCTCTCTTTAGATATGCATTCAGCAAATCTGGATCTCCCACCATTACACCACGTAGTCCCCACTCTGATGTGGATATTGGCCAGAGGTTCAACCTCAGCGTGTCTGACATTCACCGTGTCAATGTGTTTTACTCCTGCCCCCAGTACAAGCCATCAAGTGGTGAGTAGCAGTGCCCCAGAAGGGAACACTATATGAATTATCTTGTATAAACTAATGGCACTAATTATTTTCAGACCAGAGGTAATTTTAAAGGAGTAGTTCCACATACAGTGTCTGGGAAAAAAAATGTTTAGATAAGGACTGTATCATGTAATGTAAAGGAAAAAAAGCTCTGAACAGCTTTTCCTTAACACTTCCAATCTCCTAAAAAATCTGCACATTGTTATTGTGGTAGTAATAGTCCTGTTGGTTTCCTCAAACCCTATTTCTTGTCATGCATTATGGCAGACATAGCTGGCTTGAAGCCACACCCCCTACAAGCACTTGAACTAGTGTAGTTCACTAGAGAGAGGTTGATTCCACTTCAATGGCTGGCTAATAACCATACTTTCTCAGATGGGAGCATGAATACGTAGAGGAAACCAGTCAGCCTCCTGTTGCCACTGAAGTAGAGGCCCATGTAGAAAATTTGTGGATTTCAAATCTATTAGAAACATTTACAACATCCAGGAAGAAAGCTAGTTTCAACTGCCATTTTAAGAGAGAAATGCTATTAAGAAATGCATGCTCTATAATCACAACTGAGTGAGTATAGGTCAGACTACCTAGTTACAAATTATAACTATATGGTGCTTAAGAAGGCAATATCCTATGTATAACCGTCCTATAACTATCTGTCTTCTCTGAATGGCTGTCTGTATTAATGTGTGAGTTTTTGGTTGCTGGTCTTTTGCAGATGACAATGCGAAGGCAATGCAGAATTCTCCCCAAATCATTTATTCTTGTACCAAAGATTATCTCAATGACCATGATATTCCCATGATAAATGAAGGCTCAACATCTTTCAGTTTTCCACATTCGAAGAGTTTCACATCCAGTGCAGGTTCTCCCCAAGGATTCATGCACAGTTCACCTCCAACTCCCATCCCCACCTCTTCACATGAATATATTGAGTCCATAGTCAATCCCACTGCCACATCTTCACAAGGGTTTAGAACAGAGTCAACAGGGAGTTTGACACCAACCTACAACATCCACTCTGCAGAAGAATCTACAAAGGAGACCACAGTTGGTCTGGAAACCTCTCACACACACCTGCCGATACATGGACCTACCAAACAATACGTGGATAGATTTGCTACAGGTTACACACCACATTCTACAAAAGAGACTATAGTTAGTTTGGAACCAGCTCACATAATACCACACCTACAAGGGTTGACCAAAGCATCTGTGGTTGGCTTTGCTCCCTCCTACACACAAAGTTCTGCAGAAGAATCTACAAAGGAGAACACAGTTGGTCTGGAAACCTCTTACACACACCTGCCGATACATGGACTTACCAAACAATACGTGGATGGATTTGCTACAGGTTATACACCACATTCTACAAAAGAGACTATAGTTCGTTTGGAACCAGCTCACACAATACCACACCTAAAAGGGTTGACCACAGAATCTGTGGTTGGCTTTGCTCCCTCTTACACACAAAGTTCTGCAGAAGAATCTATAAAGGAGACCATGGTTAGCCTGGAAGCAGCTCACACAAGTCTGCCCATACGGGAGTCTACCATTGAGGTTGTGGATAGTTTCACTTCAGCTCACACATCTAGCTCTGAGCAGACCTCGGCAAAGGAGGTTAAGCTTACCTTTGCATCAGAGCACCCCAATAGCTCTGAACAAAAATCTACTGTTACTAAACCTCACACTATTGTATTCGAATGGAAAGCCAGTGCAAATGAGGAAATGACTATGCCAACTCAGAAAGAGAGTCTTTCTTATAGTATGGGCAGCACGTCTGAAGGATCTACCCACCAATTATTGATCAACAAACTTTTAGGGGTTGCTGCGAGTACTAAAGAAACACAAACAAGTGTGAGTTCTCCTCTTGAAACTATATCTGAACCCATATTTAAAGAAAGTACTAACCAGGCTTTTTCAGCTGCCAGTAGCTTGAAGTTTGAGTCTCCAACTTTTCCAATTATCGTCAAAAATATTTCCTCAGAGGAATTGGCCATCACAGTCCAGGAGACCTTGGGACCAATCACTATTGATGGATCCCCTTATCAGGCCATGGTCACCAAAACACTGCTACATACCTCTGCATTTGTAGAGAATATACAAACCTCAGACCAGGGCCTTTTAAAAGGCAATTCATTAATATCCAGGAGTCCATTAAGTGCAAAACCAACTTCTTCTGTGGAATTGGCTACCACAGCCCAGGAGGCCTTGCCACCATGTACTGATTGTGGCTCTTCTATTGAGGTCATGGCCACAGAAACAACTGGGATGCTTTCAGGTCCCCACACAGAGACCATGACGTCGACCTCAGTCTTTGCACAGAATATACCAACTTCTGTTCAGGATATTTTAGAAGAAGGCACATTTATATCCAGGAGACCATTAATCACAAAGATAACATCTGAGGAACAGACCACTACAAGCAAGGTGACTCTGCCACCATGTAATACTGATGGTTCTCCTACTGATTTCATGGTCACTCAAGCACCTGGGATCCTTTTAGGTCCACAGACCGAAGCACTGCTGCATACTTCAGTCTTTGTGCAGAATGTCCAAACATCTGATCATAGTATTTTAGAAGAAAGTCCACCCATATTAACAACTAGGAGCCCAACAGAGGGATATATTTCCATGGTCTCCAGTGACCCATTTTCTGGACAAATGGCAAATGCATTTGATGAGCTGAGTAATGAAGGGCAAAGCGAGCTGAATGCAGAGATTTTAAGAATAGTTGGTAAAAGGTCTTTAATGGAGCTGTTGCCAGAGGCGAAATCTATTAATTATGTGGATCGTTCGTGGCGCTCCCATTGGTTGCAGACCAATAATGTACATAAAAAATCCAAGCACCTAAAGCTCAAGGCACAGTCAACACTTGTTAGAAAACCTAGACCGGCTATTAGTATACATTCCCCAGTGCCAAAACAAGAGAAACTGAACTCCCCTTCATACCCGATCTTAAGGACTTCAGTGAAGTATTCTCAGTCTAGTGGACATTCATCACATACTTTTAAGAGTCCAAAACATGACCGTATTAGAAGAGCATCCTCATCCATTTTAATACCTTTAAAAAAACAGCCTGCTGCTTTATCGGCACTTCCACTCCTTGACATGAATAAAAAGATACAGATAAAAAACTCACCGGACAAGGAACCTGAACACAGGCATGCTTGTGGGTTTGAGTTGGGATTGTGTGGATGGAAGCAGAGTATCCATGACAACTTTGATTGGAGCTTAACTTGGGGACATTGGAGTCCTTGTGGTGGATTCCGAACGTGTTTGGACAAACCAAGAGGTAGGTGTAATTGCGTTACCAGTTGGTACTGCATTCTACAGAATTGTTTTGTGCATTGTTCTATGGCAGCCAAGATGTACAGTTGTTCAGGAAAAAGGCCAATGTATTTAATAGTTTTCAATGTATTGACAGGTTTCCATCTGTTGCTAACTAATTCTTCCACCGAGCCAGTCCTGGGACAGAAAGCTCTTCTCGTGAGTCCAATACTAAATGGCATAAACTGCATTTCCTTCTGGTATGGCTCCTTGAACCAGGTTATGGGTGAGTACCTCACAATATCGGTCAGTAAATTGTGTGGGGTCATGCTTAATCAGGTCTGTTCACAAGATTTGCGATAAAAGAAATTCAGCCAATCCACACTTTAAATGGACCGTCTGGTGCCCAAAATGCATCTTCCAAATATTAATGTGCTTTCACAGTACTTTACAATGCATATTTTTCATGTCTTAAAATATAAAAAAAATCTCACAATTAGATGAATTTGTGAAATTGCAGCAGTTTGCAAGAAACCAGCATTGCCCATACTAGCTGAGTAAAAGTCAATTTCCTTTTTTTGTTGTTGATGCAGGATCCAATGAGAATAATTTCATTCGAATTAATGGAATTTCCTGTCACTTTAGTGATGACAACAGTGTTGCACTAAGAGATCCTACTGTGTACAACAGCAAGTCTATCACATTCCACACATTGCATTCTATTCCAGCAGAACATGAAGTGACTAAATGAAACAAAACTTTATATGCTCAGTGTCTATATAATCAGTGCTGTAGCACCTGTAGAAAACATGCAGATTAATCACTGGAGGAGGGCTTGAGTAAAAACACACTTTTTTTTTTTTGTTCTGTTTATTTAATAGTTGACTTTATTTTAATGTTTTAATAGAAAAACAAAAACTGCCTCAAATTGTTCTTTGTCCTCTTCTCATAACATAAAGGTACACTGAACATTTATACCAGGCCAGCTTACTTGTTCGGAGAACTGACTCTGCTGTGGACGGCCAGTGGTCAGAGGCGTAGGCACTGGTCCAAGGCTCAGATACAGATAATACCTCCAAACATTCACCTGGATATGCAGGTAAACTCAGTCTAAATTCTGGGATTGCTATATAATGTCTCCAATATTATAATCATTGCTGGTAAGTTGGTACCCTGGTATAAGCATTGTCAGGAATATATTAATTTGCCCTCCATCATTCTACAGCTCTAATTAAAAATGGACAATATTGTATCACTGTACAAATGATAACCAAGTAACAATGTATTTAAAGGACAAATGATGTTATGACAAAACAATGAGGTTGAACTCTGTATATAAAACTCGTTGGCACTGCCCATTAAATTGATTACTGCAAAAAGCTGTGAATCTGGAAACAAAGGTCCGTTAAATGCCGATTGCTAAGAGAAACAAACATGTATTTTCAAATTAAGTTCTGTTTAATTGAAATGTTGCATCAAGTGTAGTCATTTTAAATAGAAATGGTTTAATGAAAGAATGCAAATAGAGTATCTTATTGAGCAATCTCCACTTGTCTGTTCCTTGAGAGTACTATACATGTTGCTTGATAGAGCTAAACGTAGCAAAGAGGGCTCAATAAAGTAATCTATCTGTATTCTTTCATTACAGCTTTTCTGGTTAAAATGCCAACACGTTTTGCTGACCGTTGTGCTTTTAAAGCTACATTCAGAATTCAAATTATGGTCATTGACCAGACAATGGCCTAGTTGACAATCAGATGGCCTGTACTGGGTTGTTTTCAATTTATTTCATCTCTGGACATTGAATAACATAGACTGCAATAGAAGAATTTGCGTTAAAAGCCATTGATAACTGGCTCTATTCGATGATGCAAGTTAAGTACTAAAATATTTTCCAACTACAAATATTACAAAAACAGGTAAGTTAAATGTATTGTGTTCCGTGGTGTAGAGGGTCTTGCTCAAACAAACCTATGTACTGAGACCAAACCCATGTGTTTCATTCTCAGTGGAGAAAGCACTGTGTTTTTCCAGATCAGAGTACAGGTATGAGCTCAGAATTTGTAAAGTACAGCCAGGGGCGGGAGCATTTTCTATTTGTTTTTTTTTTTATGAGCTGAATTATGCAATATCTATACATAACTGAGCTTGCAAGAAAAAGGGCAAGCCAAATGCATCTTGCGCCATCACATAAACAAAGGAAAGCATTACTGTTATTTCATAAAACTACATGGTCTGGTAACCTACGTGCTTACTGTTTTTTATTTATTTATTTTTGCTTTTTTTCCTTTCCCCAGATAGTTGTAGAAGGAGTTGTCGGACCATCAACTGGAAGCAACATTGTTGTTGATAATTTATATGCTGGCCGGTGCAGATGAACGTGTATACGGGAAAAAAAAAACCTGCTTACATTCATTCCCATAATAAACCTTTTTAGTAAAGCATTTTTAATGTAGTCTGCTTCGTGTATCCAAGCAATATACAACTGATCCACTAGAGGGCGACAGTGATGTTGCTTGCGCTGTTCATGGTACTGAAAATTGGTTTTGGTTAATCACTTATAGAGGGTTAAACGGGGGGGCAGTACATCAGAGCACTTGCTGGCTGTAACTTAAGTCCTGCACAGATCTTGGAGATACTTGTTATAATTACTATATTGCTTTAGTAGGTTTAGTTTTTTTTTAAATTATTATTGTATAGTGTGTGTGTGTGTGTATATATGTGTGTGTATATATATATATATATATATATATATATATATATATATATATATATATATATATATATATATATATATATATATATATATATATATAATGTGTATGTATGTGTATATATATATATATATATATATATACACAAAAAAACATTTCTTTTTTTCAAAGCTTGTATGAAGGTTAGATAGAAAGGCAGAGATTGTCTTTGTTGATACCTGCTTGTTGTGGGTAATATACCAGAGGCTATTCATCACCACAGTGACTCTGACTGACTGGAACAGCTCTGTGAATGTTGGTGTAATTAATAATGATGTTGGTTTGGTCTGCTCTCTCTGGCCACGAGTGTGACTACAAACAGGAACACATTGCTGTTTCCGACGTGCTGCAGAGTTGGACTTAGTGTGCCGAGCTCAGGCAGTGTTTGACTTGGCTCCCCCCCCCCCCCTCTCTCTGAGAAGTGGGCTGAGCTGTGGAGGGGCTGACATCACTCCGTGGGGCTGGTGGAACTAAATATGCAGTCTTTAAAAGCAGAGTGAATCTGCATTTCCCACCTCAGGGAAAAAGTGTGAGCAACACTGTGCTCTGACCGCAAAACCTAAAGAAGCGGACAACACCACCAGGGGGTTCTGAACAGCACAAGAGGACTAGCAAGCAGCAAAGCTACATGACTGCACTCAAGTCTGGACAACTGCAAACTTTCTTCAAGGCATTCTTGAAAGTCTGATATTTGAAAAGGCTGAGGATGGCTTCTGGGATTTCTGGAGACTCTGGCCACTGATGGAGTTTGCATCTGAGCACTTTATTCTTTCCAAACGATTTTGGCTGCAGCTTTAGTTAAAACGCAGCTGTATTTGGAAAGTCATGGCTATGACGCTCTCCTACTCACTGCAAGCCACTGCAGTTATTGCTGCGATCATCACTTTCCTTGTTCTGTTCACCATTTTTGGGAACGTGCTGGTCATTATTGCGGTGCTCACCAGCCGCTCCTTGAAAGCGCCTCAAAATCTATTCTTGGTGTCACTGGCTGCAGCAGACATCCTCGTGGCCACTCTTATAATCCCTTTCTCCTTGGCCAATGAACTGATGGGCTACTGGTACTTTGGTAAGATCTGGTGTGAAATGTACTTGGCCCTAGATGTCCTCTTCTGCACGTCTTCCATCGTGCACTTATGTGCCATCAGCTTGGACAGGTACTGGTCGGTCAGCCAAGCTATTGAGTATAACTCCAAAAGAACTCCTAAAAGAATAAAGTGCATCATCTTGATTGTCTGGACCATAGCTGCCTTGATCTCTCTGCCGCCACTCATTTACAAAGGCAAAAAGAAATCTCTGCAAAATGAAAAGCCCCAATGTAAACTGAACGAAGACCCCTGGTATATTCTTTCCTCCAGTATCTGTTCTTTCTTTGCACCCTGTGTTATCATGATCCTGGTGTACCTAAGAATATATCTCATAGCCAAGCAAAGGAGCAAGAAAAACACGGATGGCAGCAAAATAAATGCGAGGACTTCGAGGTTTTTTGGCCGTAGGAGTACCAGGCAAAGTGTGGAGAGTTCAAATTCGCAAGCCCATGCGTTCAGTGGTCCCAAAGCGAAAACTGGGTCATTGAAGCAGGACCACCAGCATAGTGTGTCTGTTCCCTCTCCTAAAGCTGAAATTCTTACAGACCAGCAGCCAGAAACTCTCAACACAGAACAACAGTGTAACATTAATCAGACTAATGGTCATGGCCCATCCTTAATGGACACTGTTGCCACAATGAAAGGTGTGGTGCTGCTGGCCAACAAAAGTAAATGCACAACACCTGATTTGGCAAAAAGAAAAAGCCACATCAACCGGGAAAAGAGATTCACCTTTGTCCTCGCTGTAGTCATTGGGGTATTTGTCATGTGCTGGTTTCCCTTCTTTTTCACCTATAGCTTGGGAGCTATCTGTCCTGTGTTGTGCTATATTCCAGAAAGTGTCTTCCAGTTTTTCTTCTGGATTGGATATTGCAACAGTTCTCTCAACCCAGTTATATATACGATATTCAACCAAGACTTCAGAAAGGCTTTCAGGAGGATCCTGTGCAGGCACTGGATACAGTCAACCTGGTGACCTGCCATCAATTGATTTCTCAGAAATTAATATTTATTAGACTGGATTGACTGGCAGTGGGAGAAGCATTTATATCAAAGACTGTGTTTTTAATCAATCTAGTAAATTCATTTTATTGCTGATTGTCTTGTTTTAATGCTGCTAGAAAACATTGACTCATCACCATTCCCCTTGTTCAATACTTCTGAGCTTACTAGCTGGAACGCTGTTAAAATACACCTAGCTTTCAATCGGAATGTTTCACTATTTCTTAGAACATTATGAGAAATAGTTGACTTTAAACTTTGTGATTTCCACTCATACTGTCTTTCTGAGTTGGTCAGATGTCCATACACAAACTCGACTCTTCTTCAATACAGATTCTAAACATGGTCTATGGTCTCCATCCATTATCTGTCCATTGTTTGTTGGGGTTACAGGTGGACCCGCCTTTTTGAATTTTTTGTTTTGTTTTTGCTTATTTGCTGGACATCCAAAGAAACAAAAGCTGTTCCGTATTGCCTGCTTTAATGGGTTAACTCCCTATTGGGACAGATTACACCCAATACTCAAGTGAATGTGGAATATTATTACATATTTTTTTTATTGAAATGTGAATATATTAATCACTAGAACTTGAATTTTCAGATGTTTTAGTTTGTTTATATAAGTTAATTTTTTTTTTTTTTTTTTTTTTAATGGTTTCTGAAAGCCTACAGCAAACACAATATTATTACTTATGTGGGTATAAAACGGATCACATGGCAGACAAAAATAAACCTGCCCTACTATTTGGACGTATGTCTCTGTGGAGAACTATTAATGATAAACTGATTGATCCCCCGACTCTGGGTTTTATTGTAAAATGGTCATAAAAGACCTGTTACTTTTAACAAATTGATGAAGTTCAAGTGATTTTTCACATTTTTCCTTAAATTCAAAGGATCCCCGTTTACACAGTCTCTTAAAATCTGTATATAATAAAATTGTGCTACTGGAGAGTGTGCTTGGTTTAATCATTTCTATTTACTACATAATCCAGCTATTTTCGAAGGAAATATAAAATTTATATAATATTGAAGGGAAGTCATAGTTTACTTATATTTATTTTGTGGTTGTTTACTATTTTAATAAAATGGCTTAATTGGAAAGGGGGGGGGGGGGGTGATCTGTTGCAGCAGAGAGCATGGGAATACCTTCTCTGGACTCAAATCCTTGTCAATTGGTGAATGAAGTCTATTTTTACACCTGTTTTATCTCTGTGATGTTTGTTTAAATCGAACTTCCTGATCACATCAACTGGTGTTTAGAAGGTTACAATTTTAATGGTTTGTTTTTTGTATTATTCATTTATGCCTTCTGCTTGCAATTAATAAAGAATAGGTCTTAAACCAGTTTACATACGCTTTGTTTTTCCAGCAACCAATATAACTGAAGTTATTTTACCTTGCAGCTGCTTTTGCTTTCTCTCTGCTTGGGTCAGATATCCAACTCTCCGACCCAAGCTAACAGTGCTCACACCCCCTGTAATTGGGTCCCACCATGCCCTCATGCAAAATTGTGTTGTAATAAGCATGCACGTCACACAGCTTCTAGAATACAAACTGTGCATCACAGTGTTATGTTGCGTGATGTGACACGCAGAAATATGCAAGTGGGTCTCTGCACTACACAAGGGGTAGGTGGGACTTGATTTGGGGGGTGTGAGCGCAGTTAGCTTGGTCACAGAGTTGGATATCTGACTCAAGCAGAGTGAAGAGTTTTATATTTGATTGCTGTGTACGAAAACAAAGCTCTTATGTAAAAATGTTTACTTATTTGGCTTAACTCACTATTTTAAACCACTGTTGGTTTGTGCATAACAGTTGTTCTTTAAGTTTAATTATTCTACATTTGATGTATAGTCCATGTGCAACAATCGGGTCACCTTAACCATATGGATTAAAGTGCCGAAACAAAGTATTTTTGCTCCTGGCTCTGGTCAAAGAGTGAGAGGGAACCAGGGACACGTATGCAGAGACCCGCCTTCTCAGGATCGTTAAACGATCCCGTGTGTCCCTGCCGAAACGGAGCAAGACCTTGTGATGTCGAGAGGCATGCAAAAACCTGGAAGTTCGGGGCACTTTGCAGTTTAGTAAAGTGTAGCCAGTCACTGTTGAGTGTCTGCTACATTTTTCCATGTCAGAATGAGGCCATTCCAAGTGGGATGGGATGTGCTGCACATCATGGGGGGGGGGGGGGACGGGCTGCGCTGTTAAAGCCAGGAGGTTCTATGCTGTCCTGCAGGCATCTAGCCACCTGTTATTTGAATCAAACGTCCTACAAGAGCGAAAGGGTTAACTAAAAATGAGGTCCCTTGGGGCAGTTGTCTGATATTCTCTCGGCTGCTCGAATTTGCTGAGTGTACGTTGACCGTGTTGGTACACGGCACCATCCAGATCCACTCTGCTCTGGTCACAAAATATTAAGGGGTTCTACTAATCCACGATTCCATTTCATAAACTATGCTTGCTTGCAGGCCCTTCCAATGAGTCAATATTCGCTCCTTGAGCTCCGTCACATTTGCCTCTCAAGAGACGATATATGGGGGGGGGGGGATGTATAAACATTTTCACACACTTAGTCTGGACTTTAACAAATGGTGATTACACCTTTTAGATATCTAACACGTGCTTAAAACGGCCTAATTTTGTTTACACATCGCTTGTGCCGGCACTCAAAGTGCTGGCACAACTTGGGAGTTTGGGCCTGGTCCCAATATTTATTTTACATTTGCACACATGGCATTACCGCCGGGTAGGGTTGCCACCTTTTCTTCAAAAAAATACCGGCCATGCTACTACCTCCATAGACTTAACGTTGGGGCTAAGCCAATTTTTTACCGGCCAGGTGGCAACCCTACCGCCGGGCGATAATGCATTATAGTCGTGTATACTTTGTGCATACATAACATAAAATGTATCCTGTAAACAAGCCAATCATTTTTTGCAATGGAAATGTACCTTCAGTTGAAGATGTGCATATTGACATATCTAGAGTTCCCAGGGAAAGTGGGTGCACCACTGTCAAAAAACAAAACCATATGGTGTGAGAATTGCAAGAGATTACGTTAACTTTTTTTTAACTAAGTTGGCTGATCTTGGCCTTAAGTTCCCTTCTTAATTGCCTACAGTTCTCATGAATAAAACCCTATATATACGCATCAACCAAAGTGCTGGATCTCTGTAGAGGGTTTAAAACAGAATTTAAAGTGTGAACATTTAGCATAGTAGGGGAGTATTCTAGAATTCCAGCTTTCATAATGGCTGTTTTTAGTTGGATTTCTCCTGAATATAAGGATAGCATCTGTGAGTTTTTGCTCCAGTAATAGAGTATATGGTTTACATTGTCACAGTTTGCATGCGGATACCTGAACAAAGCATAGCCATGGGTTCTGACAAGTTACTCTTTTACAAGATATAAAGACCCTCTGTTCTGCCCTCTAATCCCTACCTCCTGCCCCCACCCCCCCCACCCCCAACAAGAAAAGCACCAGTGATGGATGTATAGGTGTAATGTATTATAAGTGGGTAGTAGGTGCTAAAAGAAAGACAGAAAAAAAAAATGCAGTAGTAAAAGTGGACAGACTTATAAACTGCCCTCATTAATCCAGTCTTAACTTCCTGTGGCATAAAAAAATGGCAATTCTGATTTAAGAGGAGCACTACTGGGCTAAGCCTGCCTAACTGGGATATTGGGTACTGGAGATTCCACATCCGCGAGAAGTGCTATCCCCAGGTTACACAAATGGCACTGCATTGTCACTAGGTGTGATTTAGGAGATCGAAGAGTATCAATTTCAACTCTTTGAACAAGGTCTAATAGGTTGAGCTAACGTATTGGCTCAGACTTTTAATCAGCTCAATGAGATTTCACTTTAAAAACATTGCCTGGCCTCTCCCACAGACAGAACTGTCCTGTTACTCAAACTGTTTTGGTGACCCAGGAGCTGGTCCTAGGCTCTATATACTCAGGGCGGCAATGAGTATACCAGCGTGGGACCTTAATTTTATACAGCAATTTGGTCACCCAAGAAAGTACTGGATTATGGTAGACTTTTAAGTACCCAAAAGGCCCAATCCGCTGTATACAAACTTGTGTTCTGGCTCGTAAACAAAATGAAGGAAAGAGCAAGGCTAAGGGTGAAAGGTCGGTTGAATCCTGGAATAGAACGTGCATGTTTCATGTAGTGTCTTGTCACATTCTGTGCTTTTCTGCACATACTGTTACCTGTCACATGCATAATGAAATGTTTCTCAGCAAACTGCCAAAACATACTGCTGCATATTACAATGACCAACACACACTTAGGTTTATTCCCAGCAAATAAAATAAAAATACACAAACTGACATCCTTCAGCAGCAGCTACAGCACAGCTGTCAGGGAGATAAGCCTTAATGTAAGCACAAACATGACTATAAACATAGACATCTTTCTATCTAACTAGTGGACTTTTACTTGCCAACTGGCAATGATGTCCTTTGAAAACTTCCATGGCTGCAAAATCCTCCATTAATCTAAGGTCCCAACAGGTTTTTAGAAGTAAAACTAGAGTTCAGTATTGCAGCACACATAATATTGTAAATTAAATGATATTTCTTAAATGAAAGGTAACTTTAAGTTTACTGAACTGCTATTAGAGTTTAGTTCCTATGAGTTATGATTCCAGAGTTACTAAATCTTTACTGCAGTTTTTAGTGCAGTGTCTGTCCTAGGCCACAGTTAGCCACTTATGTAAACCTTTTTGGTAATCTCTAAATCCTGAATGGTTTATGAGCCCTGAGAACTTCCTTTGCATATTGTAAAGTTTTCTCCTTCCTTTCCCTCCTGTTCTTGGAAGAAGAAAAAAAAGGATGAAAAGTGGCTTTTAATTCCCCCCCCCCCCCCCCCCCCCCCATGTAATGTAAATTAAAAATGCCCCTTCTCCAGGTAAAGCTGGCAATGTATCTTGACAGGAGCGGTTTTATAATCATATGGTTTTATCTTCTGCATTTACAACATTACTAATATTTAGGTGACTGAGTCCTGTTACTCTCATGCATGTTTGGGTACTCCTGATACCCACAAAAATCCCCAGCCCCTGCTTCATTGGCACGTGTTGATCCTTAATAATGACCAAATAGCAGCAAGCTTTGCTTCTCTGATGACATCCTACGCATCTGTACACTGGATATGTGGGACACTGCTCTATAATACAATGTGTTGCTTATAACTGGCTCTCCTAGTCTATACATCGTCTCATATACCACTCTATATATTATTGCATGTAGACCTTCTCCCATCCATTTCACTCTCTGGCCTCGCTATAATGTTTAGGTTCTGTTATCTGCTCACACAGACTGCAAAACCTGAATTTCCCTACTGCATTTGCTCCTCAGAATATTCATTAATACAATTTAAACCATTACTGCTCACACCAAATTTGATTTGGCTGGTAGAGGAGAGCGTGGATATGAAGGTAATCAAAGCTCCTTTCATGCAGTCGATTGGATTTGGTGTTAATGAATTGCCCCACAAGCTGCCTGCAGTCCTGGGCTGCCCTCCTCTTAACTCTGGAAATGCCCTGAGCCCCTACAGGCACACAGCTGTAATCACATTATAGAGGGTGACACAGACAGGAGATCTGGGGGTCAGCAGACAATGCACACAGAGACCTGTAATGCAGAGTTCTGCATTGTGTGACAGATAGTTATGCAAAATAATGAAGATGTACAATGCAAAGTGTAAGAATCCTCGAAACACTGGTTATCGTGACCAATATGTATATACTTTGGATCAGGGATGGGTACACTACAGCTGCTTGACTGCTATTCTCATGGGCTTCAGCTGGTTGAGAGTGATGGCAATTATAGTCCAGCAGCCCCTTTTATTCTGCCCTGATATATTTACCGTATTTGCTCGATTATAAGACGACCCCCCAAACTTTGGATATTCCTTTAGGAAAAAAAACTAAAAGCCTGAATATAAGACTACCCTATAGGAAAAAAGTTAAACTTGTATATATTCACATGTAAATTGCTTTTTTAATAAAAAATGATATAAAAAAAATGCATTTGGTTTTATTTCCTTTTATGTGCCAATTCTGCCTCTTTCCCTTGCCCCCAGCTTTGTCTCTCTCCCCCTCCCTTTGACTCCCCCCTCTCCTCTGTCTCTTCCCCCCCCCTTTGTTTCTCTCTGCCCCCCTCCCTCTGTCTCTTCCCCCCCTTGTAGGTCTCTTCCCCCCTCCCTTCCCTTGTTGCTCTGTCTCCCCCCCTCCCCCTGTCTCTGTTTCTTCCCCCCTCCCTCCCCCTGTCTCTGCCCCCCTCCCTCCCCCTGTCTCTGTCTCTGCCCCCCTCCCCCTGTCTCTCTTCCCCTCCCTCCCCCTCACCTGGAAGTCGATCCCTGGTGGCTAGTGGGGGAAGCCGGGGGATGTCTGCACGATACATGCAGACATCCTCCATGCTGCCCGACACGACACTCTATTATGACGGACAACTGGTCCGTCATAATAATCTGCTGTGTCGGGCAGCATGGAAGATGTCTGCACGTATCGTCGGAAAGCGGAAGTACCCGGCTTCTTCACAGAAGCCCGGCGGTCGTGCCGGGCGGAAGCAGGGGAGTCTGCGCTCATCGCGCAGACTTCCCCTGCTGTTAGAGAGGGGGATCCAGGTCCCCTGCAGCTCTGCTGGGGACCTGGATCCATGTTTTATAATCTAACCTCAATTTGAGGTCAGATTATAATCGAGCAAATACGGTAGTTATTACTGTGCACCAAGTAGCACCAAACTATAAATCTCCAACAGATACTGGAGTGCACATCCAGCTCCTTCACTTGCGTACAGTACAAGCAAAGGATGGGGCTATTAAAGGCTACAGCCACTACTGGTCATATGGATGTTGTTAAACAAAAGGAAATGTGGCTACCAACATATTTACAAAGTGTGCACTGTTTAATCACACGTACACAGAACTGTACACCCATATTGGATAACTTCAGTCTCATGTTTGTATTTTTAATTGAATGCGTTTTCTAGTAAAGAGTATAATCCCCCTTCATATTATGCACGGATTTATATGAACATATAGGGTTTCTTATTTGCCTTCTTTTGGATCAACAGAGGTAAACATGGTATAGGAAAAGGGTTGAACTTGATGGACGCAAGTCTTTTTTTCAACCTAAACTACTATGTAACTATTAGTACACAGTCATGAGATAAATGTGTAATGGTACCCTGGAGAGAGAACTGGTCAGCATCAGACCCTCACCTCACCAAAACCAGACACAGAAACCAATTAGAGATAAAATTGAAGACCAAGTTACCAGTTCCCATCCTCAGGTATTTCGTTACTAAGTCCCATCATGGGGCATTCAGTCACTAGGTCCCATCATGGAGCATTCAGTCACTAGGTCCCATCATGGGGCATTCAGTCACTAGGTCCCATCATGGGGCATTCAGTCACTAGGTCCCATCATGGGGCATTCAGTCACTAGGTCCCATCATGGGGCACTCAGTCACTAGGTCCCATCCTGGGGCATTCAGTCACTAGGTCCCATCCTGGGGCATTGAGTCACTAAGTACCATCCTGGGGCATTGAGTCACCAGGTCCCATCCTGGGGCATTGAGTCACTAGGTCCCATCCTGGGGCATTGAGTCACTAGGTCCCATCCTGGGGCATTGAGTCACTAGGTCCCATCCTGGGGCATTGAGTCACTAGGTCCCATCCTGGGGAATTGAGTCACTAGGTCCCATCCTGGGGCATTCAGTTATTAGGTTCTGAAAAAGGGACCTAATAATTTGGTCTTGCAAACTTGCAATCAAGCTGTCAGTTTGCCAATAAATGGTTTAAACTCTACTTATTTCATGTATTTTCATGGATAATAACATGGTACATCCTTTAACCAAAACTAGACGCGCGTTTTTCGTTGCTCACCCATTCAGCACTGAAAGGGTTAAGAGTTTAGACCAAAGCTCTAAATCCCCACTCCATTCATGTCCTAACAGCTACAGAGGCTATCCACAGACCGCTGGCTCTGTGCACACACATAAACAGACACACAATGTCCCAGCTGAACCCTGACTCCCCTCAGAGCTCTCAGTCCCAGCAGAGGCTTGGGAGAAATGGGACAGTTCATCATTTTGGGGGAATAGGGCGTGTGAAATTACACAGACATGAACAGAGGAGGGCGGGAGGAGAGGCACATCCTGTCCTGCCAGAGCACACTGTGTAAAGCAGAAGAAGCACAACACGCACAGCTTTCTGCACTCCTCTGGACGATTGTCTAACTGGAGCTCTGTAGGCTGTATGTATACTCAAATGCCTTGCACACAGCCTCCAGCCTGCTAATATATGATACATCTATCACTGAACCCAATATGCTCATAATATCGTTACATCCTTAATTTAACCCCTTAAAGAGCAGAACTTTTTTGGCATTCGATTTGTTAATTTTAAAGTTCCTATTTTCCATTATGTGTAGTCAAATAAAAATATATAAATTGACTTGAAGGAAAGCTGAATTTATGATCTTTTACACATACATTTAGCTAGTGGAATCGCCAGCGCATTTTACATCAGCTTTTCATCTAATTGACGCAACAAAGATTACCTCCAGAGTTAACATGAATCTGGTCCACTAAACTTAATCCAGGGTATAGGAAGCCAACCCTCATTGTTCTACAGGTAAATCTCCCAACTTGTGTAGTACTGGGGCCCAGTACTACACAAGGAAGCCTAGTATAATGACATCACTGTATGACTGTATCCATGTCATAAGGTAACACCTTAATTTTACACTCCACTCCTCAGCATGGTGCAAAACCTGGCCAGTGGGCAGATCTCTCCTGCTTATTTGACTTTGGAAAACATTGCGTTGGATAATAAAGACAGTGTTACATTATACCTACTGCTAGCTTTTTTTTTGACTGTTTTACATATCACTCTATGGAAGTACCATTTTTCTGGCTCCTAAAAATAACTAGTCTGGCTCCTGAATATGTCTGTTTGGCCCCTAAAGTCTATCAATATTTCTCAAGCAGTGGATTACAGCATGTTATCTCCACTGTTTGACTAATTACAGTGTTACAATGACCATGCAGACTATACAGATCATAATAAATAGTAGGAAACAATGTCTGCATAGTTCTGCAGACAGACAAACACTGATATCAGTGCCGCTTACAGCTCCCACACAATCGCCACGATATGCTTCCTTTAACTGTCTGACAGGTTATTTGCCACGTTTGTCACTGCAAAAGTTAACGAATTTACCTCAGTTTTTAAAGAGAAATGTTAATATAAAATGGGCACGGATGAGGTTGCATGACTGAGTGCTTCTATCCAAAGATTAGGATAAACTGCTGCATCTTTTATTTATTTTTTTGGTCACGTGTAGCACAAGTACTTTTGTCAGCGATTAAATATATGCAGAAGTCCCAGCATGCACTGCGGTAAATGGGAGAATGGGGTAAAAAATTCCTTTTAAAGTGTCAGTAAAGCCTCTTTAGTAATTAGTAAAGAAGCTTAAAGAAATAGAATAAATAAGGTGCGGCGGTGGTACTGTCATGTATAACAGGAGAACAATGTGTGCAAATGAGACAGCCACTCACCGTGTGCATCACAAAGATTTGCAAACTGACATAATGGATTTCAAAATGTATTATATTTATTTTATAGAAAATGAACAGCAGATGGTGACAATGGCTCCCTGTCCCCATTATTCTTTTCTGTTTGCCCATCCCTCTCTACTGCTGGCTCTCTCCACTGTTTGTCTGCTGTCCCACACCGCATTGCCTTCATCCTTAAACTATCCCACTGGAGATTCATATCAACACCATGACATTCTCTACTTCACCGCTCGTATTCTGATACGGAATGTGCAACTCATTCAGGATCCATGCTCTGTAGAAAGTAGGACAGTTCAGGCTGGCCTAGTTGGGTCTATACACTAGAGTCTGAGTTTAGATTTCGAGACGAGCACTAATCTTGAACTCCAAGCTCGAACAGATTCACAGGCCCCAATTGCGGCCCCTTAAAAAGTTATTGGCAAAGTCCAAGTATGCCGAGGAGGTCATGTTCGGTGTTGGAATTGAACTGGGTCTTTTCCATGCTTTCTTTGGGAGTCGATGTCGAGATGGGAGTTCGAATTGATGAGGGGTATCGAATGGTGGTCGAGTAGGATGGCGAGTTTAGTATAGGGAATAGCCCAAGGAGGTCGATTTCAATATAAGAGTAATGCAAATTCGACCTCTGAGGTCTACCACATATCGCCGAGCTCAAATTTTAATGAATAGATCCAAATGTCTTTAAAGGATGAGATGGTTATAAAAGTGTGGAATTTCAATGGCTTTTAATTAAGGCATAAGATGTTACAGGTCACATTAAAGGACAATTAAACTTTTTTTTAACCATTGCTTTCATGGCGGAAGAAAGGGTTAAAAAATCAAGTAAACCAGACGTGGATCGTGACAGATACACACGGGCTCACTCTCAGCTCCTCCTCAGCGTCACAGTGTCCGCACCGGGCACAACCAATCAAAGCGGGAGGGCTTGCCCCACTCATTCTGATTGAGGCCTGAATAGAGAACCTCATTTTAAAAAAGACTGATCAGAGGAGACCTAATTCAAAATTAGGGTCTCCAACTTCTACATGTCTTATTGTCATAGACACTCCATTTTTGGGAGCTGCCTGCCATGCCTTTGGGTCTATCCGATTTTCAGGGCAGGGTGCCTATAGGGCCATGCATCTTTCTGGGTGGTTCCTTCCATTTTTCAGATAGAAAACCCCAGTTTTTAGGGCTCTGACCTATTTCCCTTTGCCACAGAAGTAAAAAGATGTCAGGACCGCTGTTTTCATCAATGTTCACAGGTATGAGTGGATAGATGCTTATCCGTGTTCAGTCCTGCCTGCAAATCTGTATTCAATATCAGATGTGTAGCAATCAGTTGCTCAAAATTTAAACATTTTACCTCAAAATGGGGTCAGTGATTTTCTTAATAAACTTGGGTCCTATATTAATTGTTTGTGAGCAAAAGGCAGAATGCCATGTCCTGCAGAGTAAACATTTGTTGAGCTTAAAAATATATTCATCTTGAAATAAAGATATTTTCCTGGAATTATAGATTACTTGCTTTGTGGCACTTGAACAGGTCTGCTCAACTCAACGCTCTACTTATTAAATGTCTGCAGTTTCCGATTAGTTTCATTAATGGCTGCTCCTTCTCTGCCGTCAGAGGGGATGTTTGTGTCTCACTGAGGTCACCTATCAGTAATAAAACTGAACTCTCACACTCAAGGAAGCATATGCATAAAGTAGTCTTCTAGTAGAAAAAGTTAGAATTACTTTAAACAAACCATTTCCCTTCACATTAAAGTGAAATGTTATAAAAATGTTTGTATTCATTAATATTTGAATATCTGTATCGAAATGTCTAGTTTCCTCACAAATATTGGGTTTGCAGCTTCTACTGATCCGGCAAAAGAAAAAAGCTAACCCCAAATATACTAATGATCTAGCGTTAGGGTTAGAGTTAGGGTTAAAGATGAGTTGGGGTTAGTGCAAGGGTTCGATTTAGGATTAAGTATAGATTAAAGGTTAGGGTTAAATTTAGTCTTGGGGTTAGGATCAAAATGTCACTGTAGGAGAAAATGATAAGAAAACACTACTATTGGTTTTAGCCCTATAATTTGCAACAAAGCTACAGAAAAAAACATGTAAACATCGGTATTTCAAAACTCTAGACAAATAGTAGAAGCGATATAGACAGATCTTTTTTTTTTTACTTTTATTTTGAGTGAGTGAAACAGTACATTTTATGTCGAATTAGACTTTGCATTTTAGAGATACTGCTATTTTAAACTGTGAGCCTTGTTTTAAATGTGGTAACATAGTTTTTAAACTATATACATAGACTTTGATAAAGATTTAGGATTTAAATATTTATAAACTATCTTAAAACTTAAAGTGGCTTTCTCCACTGAGCACTGATAATAGGCTAATAAGTTCTAAATGGGAAAAACACTTTTCTGGAGTTAAGCCATTAATTTTGATTTTTAGATCTTCAAACAATAAAGAGACTCTAGATTCAAAGACTGGTTAAACAAATACAGTCCCACCAAATGTGTTTTAGGATGCCTGGTTCTTTATTGCGCCACCAACAAATATTAGAAGTTGCTTCTTGAAATGTACATTATTTTACAGGGACCATATAGTTTCATAAATAGCTCCTATATGTTTATACAGTGAATGGATAATCTTATCACATTGAAGGATTTCAACCTTGCTTTTTTTTTTTTTTTAAAGCAAAATGTGTAATTTGCATACCATGCCACAGGTGATGTCATAAGCAGGAGACTCCACAGACACGATTAAAAGACATTTTCTCCTAATTTAGGAATTAGCTTGCGGTTTTGCTAATACAATGTATAGATGATTTTTTTTTTAAGCTCTACATGCACAGTAAAAACAATGTTCAGGTGATACAGTCCCTTTCTACATGATGGCAAAAATGCTGGCACATAAATTATACATATATTTTTTTATAGATATATTTTTATCTCAGGAGAAAACAGGAGATGGATACCTCATTCAATGTACATTGTTATTGAATGTTACAGTTAAGGGTCTACTCAACATACATTTATATGTCCCGAATTGGATTTGGGTTGGGTACTAGCTGAATTTCACAAATCAACTCAATATCCCTAAATTCCGGTCCGAATTGGTTGTTTCTGGACATTTGGAAACTGAAGCATCGGAGGTATTCGGATCAAGACATTTTCGCAATGAAAAGCATAGATTTTTGTCTACCCAATATGCACTGATCACTCTTCGAATGCAGGTAACATAATTTTCCCATTTCAATTCTCCAGATTTTAGTTGGCGAATAGAATAGAAAAGTGTAGAAGAATTGAAGTAAACATATTTATATACAATTATAATATAGCAATTTGATATATTATAATAGTATATTTACATTGATAAGCATTTTCCAATTTTTATAAAAAAATATTTTATGTTATATGTTTTACTAAAAAAAAAAAAAAAAAAAAGTTCAGATTTGCTTTTTTATTACGTCAGACAATTTCAGGAGGACTTCAGCTATTTTGGCTGTAGCTGAAGTCCTCCCATTGCCTTCTATGGGAGGACTTTGTCTATATTCCTAATAGCCAAAGTCCTCCCGAAATGGCTCCTATGGGGAGGACCAAGGCTACCACTTAGTTTGCATTTGGCGTCAGGAAATATCAGCATGAAATCTGCTATGATTTCCGAGTGTATTCAGAGGCACACCTACCCTGAATATGTCCACAATTTAGAGGTACCATTTCAGAGCTGATTATCTGTATATTGAGTTGCCCCCTAAGAGATAACATATGACGTCAAAGGAAAAGTAAAAATTACAGATCCACTTCTTGAACAGTTATGTCCATAAAATACAGCAGATTTAACAGGAATGTTTTCTATTTTCCTTTCTGTATGAAATTTTCTGTATTTTTGCTTAAACAGAAAAAATAAGATAGTGAACAAGGAATCCCTTTATGTATTGAAAGAAGAAAAATTAGATGAAGTCCATACAACTTCTTTATAGTACATAATTTCACACGAGATCGTTGGACCTTGCTATATACTAAATGAGCCCAGGTAACGGATGTTTACCCTGCAAAATTCTAGAAGAAACCCAACTGGTATATTTGTAGTAATAAATGTCTGTATGGAAACCACACTATAAAAAACACAGTTGACCTTGGACTCTCTGTGAAGCGAGGATTCACTCCAGTCCATTTGGAGTATGTACTTGAATCAACAATGAGCCATTTCAAGTACTGAGGGCTAAGATTGGAACCCTTGCGAAAGGATTGCTTTTTTGTCCCAACGGCGGCCAATATGAGCAGAAGTGATTTTTTTTTTTCTACGTCAATCTACAATTATCTTCTGGTTGGATTAAACCAAAAAGAGCCCATGGCAGAGTTAAGGTAAATGAAAGTCTTGGTGTATGTGAGATGTAAATGTGCAGATCTGACCAGAAAAGATGAATCGATGGTCAAGAAGCAGTGAATTTTAGATTATATTCTTAACTATTGTAGAACGAAGAATAGCTACATAACTGAAGAAAAGGACGGGGGTATCCTGAATGTATAAAAGAATGTTTAATATAAATTCCAAGATATCCTGCTAAAAGTATCCTGTCTGTAAAAACAGACAAAGGTGGCTACATAGCGGAGAAAGGAACGGGGGTGACCCGAATTAGCAAAGAGAACAAAAAACTGAAAAATCCTGTCTGTAAAAATTTGTTTTAAAGTCATTTAGTGTCAATACACTGTCTCTTCTGGTCATGCATATAAAAAGATTCTTATTATTATGTTTTATTTAATTTTATCTTCAGCAAGCATGTACCGAGTAACCACCTAAGTTCCTGTATTCAAATATATCCAATATTTTAAAGAGGCCCCTGGCGAAGCTGCCACAGCGAAACATGCGTCGGGAGTTTCAGATCTCTGCCATACAGCAATTTTGCGATCCTGTCCATTTGTCTCTGACTATTCTCTGTAGCAAGCATGTTAGACTAAATAAAAACAAAGCCTTTCAGAGTCGGCTGCTTGCTAGCCCTGGCCGACGTCTGGTTTATAGGGACTAGTATTAGACAGGCTTTCTTTGGTAAGTGCTGTGGCAACTGACATTTAATGTGGACAAGTGCAAGATTATGCACCTTAGGCGTGAAAACCCAAAAGCAGAATGTAGAATACAAATTAAAAAAGTGAACCCAGCGCTGCAATCACAACTCTAGCAGCACTTAGGCAGTGTGTCCCTAAACCACACAAAAACAGACAATATATACAAATAAAGAACAATAAGTGCGCTTGGAGCAAACTGTGATAAAAAAATATATGTGATAAACACAATAAATATATATATATAACACCTTATAGGTGACAATGTGAAATAATATCCTGAGGAATCAGGAGGAAGCTTTGATCCCCCTCAAGGGGATGCACTCACAGGATGGCTGGATAATAGTTGCACTTCAAGGGTAAGGTGTCGTTTTGTAGGATCCTGCTGTGGCTAATCTGCTTAGATTTTAGCTCAGGAACAGAAACAACAGATATCCAATTAGTGTGTAACATATACAGACTTTTAATAAAAAGAAGTATCTGCTTACATGGAAGTTTTCTCTGTCAAACGTAGTGGGCGCCACACAGCTGCAGGAGAAATCTTGTCCAGTAAGTATCAAAAAATAAAAGATGTGGAATAAAAATATACACAATATATGTACATAAAGAACAGCAGGGTGAGTCCAATCCGCTACGCGTTTCACCCTTTGTGGGCTTCTACCAGGCGTAGAATGTAGAATATTTGGTACAGTCCTAACCTCAACATCTGAGGAAAGGGATTTAGGAGTAATAATTTCAGAGGACTTGAAAGTTGGTAGGCAAATGCAATAGAACAGCAGGAAATGCTAGCAGAATGCTTGGTTGCATAGGGAGAGTTATTAGCAGTAGGAAGAGGGAAGTGCTCATGCCATTGTACAGAGCACTGGTGAGACCTCACTTGGAGTATTGTACGCAGTACTGGAGACCGTATCTGAAGAAGGATATTGATACTTTGGAGAGAGTTCAGAGAAGGGCTACTAAACTGGTTCATGGGTTGAAGGATAAAACTTACCAGTTATTGTTCCCTTAGTTTTAGATTGTTCTTGGATTTAGGAATGGTTTATACTGAGTATTGCGACTTACTGCAAATTTAATTGGTTCAATACAAACGTGTATGACTCGACTACATGTTGTTACCAGTCAAATCGCAAAAGAAAACAGAATGGATTAACTGTGATGTTTATTTGTTTAGATATTAGAGGATTTGTGACAACAAAGTCTTGTATTCTATGCAATAACGTGCCTTGACTGTATATAATCTCTACCTATAACTTTTACTCTGTATGACGCACTTTGCTTCAATAAAGCTTTAAAAAAGAAAAAAAAAAAAGCTTACCAGGAAAGGTTAAAGCATCTTAACATGTATATCTTGGAGGAAAGACATAACGGAGGATATGATAGAAACATTTAAACACATAAAGGGAATCAACACAGTAACGGAAGAGAGTATATTTAAAGGAAAAAAATCACAACTAGAGGACATAGTCTTAAATTAGAGGGGCAACGATTTAAAAGTAATATCAGGAAGTATTACTTTACCGAGAGGGTAGTGGATGTATGGAATAGCCTTCCAGCGGAGGTGATAGAGGTAAAACACAGTCAAGGAGTTTAAGCATGCGTGGGATGGGCACAAGGCTATTCTAGATATAAGATAGGGAACTGAGGACTAATAAAAGTATTTCGAAAATTGGGCAGCCTAGATGGACCACATTGGTTCTTATCTGCCGACGCATTCTATATTTCTATGTAATTAACTGGTAATCTGTGTATAAGAGCACTATCTTCATTTTATACTCTTTTCAGCAGTTGCAGTGCCTTTCTCACTCTCTCCATTCTCTATCCTTTAAACTATTGGATATATTTGAATACAGGGACATAAGGGGGTTACTCAGTACATGCTGGTTGAAGATACAATTAAATAACCTAATAATAAGAATCCTTTTGTAAACATTTATTGACACTAGAATGATGAAAAATCTTGGAATGTTTGGCATTTTAAACTGACTTATATGTGGTTTGTTCCTTTCACATTGTGACTAACCAATCTCAAACCGCTATTTAGCTATAATACTAATCTATCTCTCAGGACTGGCACAATCTGTTTTGTTGATGTTGTCTTGTGTTTAGATGTCCTAGTGCATTTGTTATTTGTTGTCAGTTGGGTTGTGTGGCAATCCACTCTTTGTGACCTTTTTGTCTGCATTACTAATTAAAGGCACACTTTTTATTCTGACATACTGACTTTAGTAGTCCATTTGTCAGCTGCACTTTGTTATACTATATTCTTAACTGACAAAAAGTTAAACAAATCTTGGGACAAACATTTGAATTGACCTCATGGTGCGGTAATCAAACTGTCATCCAATAATAATATCAACAGCTAATATTGCTCACTGGCAAGGAACATGGGTGACTTGACGAGTCCAAATATGAAACATAACATAAATAATGAATAATATGTGGATGGCAGATTCCAGACAAAGTGATGTGCTAAAGAGGAGGTGTTATGCTTAACATTTGGGGAAGGGTGTGATATTATGATCAAATGTGGACCGATGATCTATTATGAGGACACATTGTGGTTTGAGAGTTTAAAGATTCAAGAGAATTTGGACACCTACAAGATATAGAATGGAGCTTGTCCCTGTGCCACATGAGTCAAGACAAGACATTTTATAGAATTATTAGGGTTTTGGGGGCATAGTGTTGTGGGTGATACCATGGAACTGGGAATGGCTTAAACACCCCCAGTGCCCTAGCATTATATTAATGGGGAACCAGGAATAAGGGCATTTTCTGCCATTATTCCCTTACCGCAGTACCAGTGCTTTAACGCATGGTATTTCTGCGCACACTGTTTCAGTTGAATCGACCATTATCAGCGCTGTATTCAATGCAAGGCAGACAAGGCAAGTGCCTAGGGCAGCACTTACCTTGTCTGCCTGGGGCGGCAAAAAATGTTGCCCCTTTAAAAAAAAAAAAAAAAAATCGCTCTCTGGCAGAGGTGATGGCTGGGGAGATAAGAAGGTGTCCGTGATCACATAGTGTCTGTGTGTTGCTCAGGCGCCCAGACTTAATCCCATAATGCTTGTTGGACTCCCTATGCGGTTTATTGGGTGAGTGTTGACAGGTCACGTGACCCGGCACTCTGACTTCAGACATGCGACCTGTCGTCACTTACCAGTCAAACTGGAGCCCAACAGGCAGCATGGTAGGTTGTCTGTGCGCCTGGACAGCGCAGACACCATGCTGCCTGCCACTAAACAGCAGGGAACTCATAGTAAGTCCTGATGGGGATATTTAATAGGGGTGATGGGTGAATATAATGGAATGGTGGGGCATTTAATGTGTGTGCAATGTGGGTGATGGGGCATTTAATGTGTGTGCAATGTGGGTGATGGGGCATTTAATGTGTGTGCAGTGTGGGTGATGGGGCATTTAATGTGTGTGCAATGTGGGTAATGGGGAATGTAATGGAGGTGATGGGAGCAGGTAATGGAGCATGTGATGGGGCATGTAATGGGGTGACGGGGGCATGTAATGGGGGTATTTAATTGCTGTGATGGGGCATGTAATGGGTGTGCAATGTGAGTGTTTGGGGCATGTTCTGGGTGTGCAACGTGAGTTATTGGGGCATGTCCTGGGTTTGAAACGTGAGTGCTCAAATTTAGTCTGTCTAAGGCATCACACAACCAAGATACACCACTGCACATTATTCCTTTAGGAAAAACGTGTGGTATTTTAACTTTAAATACCCCATTATGTTTCATAGAACCCGCACCTCTGTATTTTATTTGTTGTGTTTATTGATTATCCTGTATATGACTCATTTGATGACAATAAAAAAAAAAAAAAAAAACTACAAACAAGTATTGGTGTAATGTTAGCCTCGAAGGGCTTTTCAAAAATATTCGATTTTTTAAAGAACATTTAAATTTCAGTCGCTGGTCGAAACCATACCTTATAAAAGGTTGTACTCCAGTGTCATATTCAGTAACAGCTTACTTCATTTGTTATTTTAGCAGCAGTGATACGGGGGAAAGGACAGTTATGTCATCTCACTGGTGACATCACACATACAGCGGGCATCCCTACAGGAACACTCTTTTATGCTTCAAAAATATGATGCCAGTTTGATTTGTACCTCAAGTTAAGTATTGCAAAAGTTGACAACCACGAAAATTAGAATAAATTCATATTAAACCCCATGTCTTATTTCTTCTTTTAAAGAGACATGCCTCATTGAATGATTTCCTTACAATAGGTATAACAGTTATATGCTAGTTAGGCTGTTTGGTGGCCTTCCGTCAGCTTTGACCTTATTTATATAACACATGTGTGGTCTGTTGTTTAGCCATCTCTCTGCTTCATATGTCACTATGTGAATAACTTTGCTCTGACCTTTGTGTGTGAACCACTGGGTTTTGCTCCCTTCGAGAAGTACAAGCATGAATGTATACAATGTCTGTTTACTTGACAGTCGTATTTGCTGTACATTTGGAGGAGGAATGACCTGTTTGAAGTCCTAGCCATAAATAATCCTTGCTGTATTAACCCTATCTACAAACAAGGGCCTAAACAAATCTTAGTTGTCAGGTTACATTAAGGTTCTGCACTAAGCCTGCTGTGGAAATATACCAGAGAAAACCCAAGTCACATCACAGCATGTTTACTAAATAGTGGTGATTTGATAACAGAGTTATCTTGCCAGGGTGGAAAAATTTTCACAACACTATTATTTACAACATCTTGTAAATACTGATGGGGAGTGTAACATATTGCCATGTTAAGATGTATCATCATTAAGCCTGGGGGTTTGGAAGATACAGCTTGGCCGGACCTCGGTCTCATTTGATGAATAGTGATTTTGTGAGTTCTGTCATGCAGCACCCAGTACGTAGCCCCTAGTTCCTGCCAAGTTCAGCTGAACCCTGGAGCTTTCCACAGATGAACTTAGTTGGGGCTGAGACTATTGGGGAATTAAGGGAACACTAAATGTTACTTTTCACTTGTGGTTTTAATATAGCAGAACGAGTGAAGTTTTAGTTGTCCCTAGTATGAGGATGAACTGGTGTGTACTTCTGATAGTACACGCCAGTTTATCCTCTGACCGACAGCTGCCATGTTTCCATAGGAAGCAGGCAGCCATCTGGTCGGCGACTGGCTCTCTCTGCTAGCGTTTTTGCTTGACATCAGCAAGGGGGACCTTAACTAGCTGATCCCATGCAAAAACGAGGTTCTTCCTCTGCGCTAGCAAGCCCCCACTCTGATTGGCTGTGCGAGTGCTGATGTTGTCAAATTCTTCCCATAGAAGTTACTGGGAAGAATTTGGATTAAGCCAAGATCCGTCCAAAGTGTAAATAAACATTTTTTTAAATTTAGTTTCCGAACAGGTGATTTGGACCCGAATCCTGGGATACTGAGTAGCCGCATTTAGGGCTAACTTACCCGATACAAATTCATTTCAGGCCAAATCGGTGTGAACTTAATTTATGTATTTGTTTCCAATATTGCCAACACAATGTACAGATCAGTTTTTATTCTCTAAATTTATAGTGCCAGTAATGTAATAATGTGGAAGTAAGATGAGAATGCTGGTTTTATATTAAACCATATTTATACAACTTATAAAGATTCTCCACTGCAAAGTGAGACACATCCTTGGAATAATAGGAGTAAGGGTTTTAGACAAGCATTAAGTATGAGTGACATAATCCTGGCTATAGTTTTTGCTCTTACTGCATTCTGTCACTTTGCCCAAGATGTATGTTAATAATTGGAGATTTTTTGACACCAGCAACTGCATGGTTTAACCTTCCATATCACAGGCCAGTAAGGGGAATGTGAGAGTGAAGGCTAGGAGGGTGGTGAAGGGAAAATAGAGTAAAAGGCTGAGAGGAAAAGACAGGAGGACTGGCAGAAAAGGAGAAGGAAAGAATTAAAAAAACAGCAACACCAGGAAGATGTAATGAAGAGAGCCAGGGCAGATGAGAAAGATGGCGGGTGGCTGGACAGACAGTAGATCGATAAAGTATATGGGCTAGAACAAGGGAAAAAGTAAACTAGGCATGGAGGCTGATAACAAGATAGAGGATAAAGTAAAAGAAAGGTTAGCGAGAAACAACTTGGGTCAACGTAAGAATATAGAGGCAGACAAGGGAGAGTTTAACCTGTGGGGACATGGTGGAGAGAGATAAGACACGGACGCAGTGGGACTGGAAGAGGACCATCAAACGGCAGCAGCAACAACCCTCTCTGGCAAAAACAAAACAAACGTAAAGCTCTTTCGATGAACCTGCTGGATGGGTTAGCATCAGCTGGGGTCAAGTCTGTCCTGAATATCACTGGATATCATGTAAAAACGAGAAATCTAACAATCTCCATGTGAATAAAGGTTGAGGCACAAAGAATTGAACTAGAGGGGTTAAAAATAGGAAGCCTGTCATGAGAATTCCCGCCTTTGGCTCTTTGTAAATCTCTTTTATCATGTTAAAGGCATGCACTTAACGAGTATTCACAGTGTGAACATGTATTACAGAAAACAATCGACATATTGTGAAACAACGAGAAAGCGAGTTGATATATCAGGAGAAATGATATGCTTCAGCTCCTCTATTAGGCTGCATGTAAATGTAGCTTCATATACTAATTATTATTTATTGTAGCAGCCAATGCGCATATGGACAGCATGATGAAATAACCAAGGAAACGAGCTCACATGTGAATTGGTTTCAATTGACCTAGCATAACCGGCAATACTGCTACCAACCAAGTTGTAGGCTGGCTACAGTTTCTTACATGGTAGTAATACATATAGTGATGCAGTGATTTAGGGGACACACTGATATCAACACTACAAGGAAAGGTGGCCAATCACATGACCTATTACTGATTGACAGTCCAGACAAGAAGATGTAGAGAAGGTCAGAAGACCACCAGGATGGAGACAAAGTTCAATTTCTAAGTTTCAGTTGGAGGATAAAGGTTGACTAATGGATAAAGGAAACACTTATGAAGGAGGAGAAGGGGGGATACATTTCAGGACCTGACAAAAAAAATGGCAGCTAGGTTACCTAATTTTAGATTCCAGGGACCTAAAAAAATAGGTAGGGAGAAAACAAAAAGGGTCTTCTCAATAAAGAGGGAAAGAATTGCAGGGAATGTAGCCGAATGGGAGAATTCTTCCAATTCAGCTAATTTGGCCTTCCGTTTGAAATTCCTGTCTCAGTTCCCTGCAATTCTCTCTTTATTGAGTAGACCTTACAGTATCTTTAATGTTGATGGCCATTATTCTCACAGGATAGCTGTAGCGGATTTCCTTGTACAAATGCTTCTCTGTGAGACAATTACTGTACAGAATGAATGATAGATTAATGGTCCTATCAATGGAGACTGTGAACCTGTCATGTGCAAATAGATTTGCCCATTTATAAGAAATTGTATGCTACAATTATAATGGTTGAGTATATTACCTGCCATCGCTACTCTGTGTTACAAAGAGCCATGTTATGCTGTTGATTTTTTTAATTTGGAAATGTATTGCATTCTTCCAAATTTATTCTTTAACGTTTCAATAACCGATGATGGTCTATAGTATCTAAGAATACAAAGTTTCGATATATTTTGGTTTTGTGTGACAGGCTCTTCACAGTTCAGCGTTTAGTCATATTAAGGAACATCACTGATTGATATTAATTTTCCAAGTTTCGGAAACATTTAAAGCTATATTTTTGAGCACTCTTGGTTTTGAAAGCTTTCTTTCACTTTCTGCCAGATAAACCTGCTAATTATACCAACATGGCAGATGACGTTTATGTACGCACATCAACCTGCTCCACAAATGGCGACATTAGCATCCCACAATGCGTCACGCTAAGCATTGTGGGATAGTGATGTCATCATTTAATCAATTGGTGTGGGTAGAACAGAGTCCACCTGTTTCGGCTGCCATATTTGTAGGTTTTTTTTTTACCACTATGCCTTGGGCATAAAGGGATTTATTACCAAATGTCTACATAATATATATATATATATATATATACACAAACTATTTTTTTTCTTATTATCTACAAAGTGATAGCTTGTTATTTGTCATGCTTATCTTTCAAATAGTCCGAATCTCCTACTACATTTCTCACATTTCAAATGTTTCACATTATCCTGACTACATTATTTCTCCAGTACCCATTAACCCCGACATGATGTCATGTGCCTTTTAGGCCGCCGGAGGCGATCAATAATCGATCAGATGGTGAGGCTTACAATAATATTTAGGGTTAGGGTTACACTAGGGGTTAGAGTTATGGATTAGGGTTAATTTGATCATCGGAGTTGGGGTCCAAAGGTCAGAGTAGGGGCATCGGAGTTGGGGTCAAAAGGTCATAGAAGGGGGAAAAAATGCTACTTTAGGTTATTTCCCTATAACCTGCAAAAAACAAAGGAAAACAATATATTCCGACAGGGCCATTTTTGCCGATTATAACTGTGTAAAAGATTTTTCAGGTCAAAGTTAGAAAAAGTGTCATATTCTATGATTTGTTTTAATCATAAATTTTAAGATATGATGAAAATAATGGTATCTTAAGAATGCCCTACTTATGGGGATAAAACAGTATATAATATGTGTGGGTATATTAAACAAGAAAAAGTTAAAATTACAGCTAAATTCAAAAACTGCAGAAGCCTAAAACCAGACTCCAGTATATACATCAGTTTACAGCAAAACCAATAAATAGACAAAACAGGGTGTACTTCACAAATATATAATAAACACAAATACTGTGACCAATCAATATCACCCGGATATGAGCCTAAAAAAATATGTCTAATATGTCTATTTATTTTATTGACTGCTAATTGAATTAAACATATATTTTATATACCAGAGTATGGTTAATAAAGGGACAGTCTAGTCCCCAAACTCACTTTGGTGCGAGATTAAGAACACCACTTGTATAGTGCACAGGCTTTTATCCCTGTGTGATTTGATGCAGGCATTCTCCATAAATCATATTTTTAATATTTGACTCAAGCCCTCCCCAGTGATTACTCTGTATGTTTACTGCAGGTGCGGCAACACTGATTCTATAGACACTGAGGATATAAAGTTTTATATAGTCACTTCCTGTCCTCCTCAAATTGACTCTATGGAGTGGCCTATAAGTGACCTTGCTCTTATACATAGTAGGATCTCTTAACAGTGCAACACATTGTCTGATGACATCACTAGAGAGACAGGATATTCCATTCATTTGAATGGCATTATTCTCATCGGTTCCTGCAGAAAAAAATAGGAAATGACTTTTACTCATCTAGTGTGGGCAGTCCTTGTTTCTTGCAAATTGCTGTAATTTCACAATTTCTTCTAGCTGTAAGTATTTTATATTTTAAGCAATGCAAAATGTAAGACATGCATTTTAAAGTACTTTGAAAGCACATTAATATGCATTAATATTTGGAAGATGAATTTTGAACACTAGTCTGTTTAATGAGAGCACTGTCACTGTTTCTTTTTTGTCCTTTAAGCAGAGATTTATATATCTAATTTATTCACTGGCTTGTACACAACTTTTTTGTTTGGGGTGTGGTGGTGATTAGTTTGATTATTATATTTCTCTATTACAAAAGTGACATTCAATAATAGGGTACACAGCTCAGTGTGCAGAAACCAGGCAGATGATTTGTATTCCTCTTATTTGGAGTAAGGGTTTAAATATGAATACTTATAACAAGTCAAGGTTCATGTGGTGAAAAACAGTGATGGGTTGAATAGAAAAGCCGGATGTAAAATAATAATGAATTTAGTAGTGCCATGCTGTCACAATCATGTAGGCAATGGTGACAGTATGACAGGTGTAATCCTTACAGTTATATCTGCTTCAACATTACCAGGCAGGAAAACATATAAGGTGCTATTATCAGCAAATGTGTTAAAGCAGTCTGATGTAATAAGAAAGGTAGAGAGACAGTTAGACACCACCAGAAAAGTGGCATTCAAAACAAATTCAGGAAGAAACGGTGGTAGTGTGATGAAATCAGGAAGGGAACAGTGTCACTGTGATATAATCAGCAAAGGAACAGTGGCAGTGTTACAAAAACAAGAAAGGAACAGTAGCAGTGTGACAAAAACAGAAAGAGAACAGTGGCAGTGTGATAAAATCAGCAAAGGAACAGTGTCACTGTGATATAATCAGCAAAGGAATAGTGGCAGTGTGACAAAATCAGGAAGGGAACACAGTGGCAGCACCAGGACTTCTGCCTGATTCGCCCCTTGTACAGGATGATATCAGGTTGGTTTACAGTCAGGGTCTTAGTAACACAGTAAATGTCAGTGTGGCATACTAGCACTCAAAGAGAGTTTTGGATACATTATTTGAGAGACAAGGGTCGTTCATAGGTTAGTGTAAATGGTTGGGACAGTACAGTCTAAACCAGAGTTTCTCATCTGGAAGGTCCTGGCCAAAAAGTGAGTCGCAAGCTGATGTGGAATGGTTTGGAATCGTGCTTCAGCTTCATCAAAAAGTCTACATTTTGATTGGGGTGAGGAACGATGAGAAGCCCACCAAGGCATGGTTGGTGTTGGTTTAATAGTGCTGCTGCTATCACTTGCTGTAATCCCTGTTTTAAGAAACAGCCAAGGTTTCACTGTTTGTTTGTGGGATACAATGTCAAAATTCACCTGCGGTGGGTCAAGTGAAAATTGGGATTGATGTAGCAGTGAGTGTGTAATGTATTTATCTTCGTCAAAGTGGCTTCTCAACACTGGTCCAGCTGAAGACAAAATATTGGAACAGAATGAACATTGAACACGTGTTTAAAATTGTTTTGTCTACGATTCCCCGGACTTCGAAACACTTATCAGGAGGAAAAAGCATCCCCAGCTTTCCCATTAGTTCTAATTAGTTTCATATATTTCAATAGCTTTTTATTTTATTGGGTTTTAGCTCACTAGCACTTTCATTTTTAACTTGCACTGTCATGATTTGTTTTATTCATTTTGAGAAAAAGCCCTGTTTTTTGTTTTTGTTTCATGTTTTGTAAATTGGATAGATATAATGTGGAATAAATTATTATTTAAATGAAATGATTTTTTGGGTCGTGACATAATGACCAAGGACAGGTTGAGAACCACTGGTCTGAACTATGGCTTTGTGAAGACTTGAGTAAGAGGTGATGAGGCCACTTTAGTAGGTAACAAAGAGGCTCTTTTGCTACTTATACGATTTCATTTAGAACATGGTTTCTAATTCTGGAGAACCATGGCTTTAAACAGAGATTAAATGATATAGAAGAGAATTTAAACAAACCAATGAAAAAAGGATTGAAGAGTCAATGGAAAAATGATAAAATATTATTTTACAGATATAGTAGTAGATACTGGGAATAACCTTCCAGTAGAAGTAAAGGATAATGCTGTAGAATAGTTCAGGAATCCCTGGGATGTGTATAAAGCTATCCTGAATAACAAATAAATCTGTGTTCTTGTTATGGGCAGGCTAAGTGGGTGAACTGGCTGTTCTGTGTCACAGTACATGTTTATGAGAGATCTTGATTAAGCACTGCAGCAGTTTGAGATGTTGCTTATCACATTAATGAGGGAAGCTTTGTAGTGTGACAGTACCAGTAAAATTAGGTGCAGGGTGAGCAGCTTTGACCCTCACTAATGGTCCATAACCAGGACTGTCATAAACAAGATCTCTGTACGCTCTGACAGATCCCATATGCTTATCACTGCCACATCAAAATGTGCGTGCAGCATCTAAACATACAGCTCTCCTCTCACCCCGGGAGCAGAGCTTGCAACCTACGCAGATCCAGGTAAAGTGTTCTACAATTCCCACTCGAACAAAACAGCAACTCTCCATCCCCCCATCCAGATCCTACCATGGAACAAAAGCTGATACTATAAAATTAACACTTGCATTACCCGAATCTCGATGAGCAAGCTTCTATGCCCTGTATTTCCCCTGCACATTAAAACACTGTCAGTGCACTAGCATCCTTGCTACCCCTTGGTCCTGTTGGAAAATAAAGAAGTTAAAACAAAGATTTCTCCATGATGAGTTATGAAGATGGAAAAGGGGGTGGAGGTCACCAAAAGGATCGCAGCCAGGGATTATGTAGTATTATCCTGAGAATAATGTCCGGTAATGTGGAAAGAAGGTAGGTTAATCAAAGGTTGCTCCGCAGGTCCATTAATAACATGATGGTTCTGTTAATTGTAGAATTACAATACAACCTGGGTTACAATGTAATACAAGTAGCTAGAAACCACAGTTTGCGGGGCAAAATCAGGCAGATAGAAGTGGTGAAGGTCACTGACTGTAAACACTTCAGTTTCCAGCTGATTTATGTAGGGATCTGTGAAACAAACATTTTATCGTGGCATGCAGCTATCCAGATGCAGACATTGCTTTATATAAATAAACTAGAACAAAAATAGTCTGTCTTCAGTGTAGCTTGAAAAAGTGTTCAGTGAACATGTCACAAACTTAATGCAGCCAATGGGAGGTGGATCTCAATCCAACTTCTCTGTGATTGGCTGTTGGTGTCTAATTCGGAACGCTGACATTAAACAACCAGCTGGGTATCTGACAGCTAAACATGCTGAGTGGGAACAGAACCATGGATGTACGTGTCATATATACCTTCTGCTAAAGTCTCAGTGGTGGGATTCTGGGAAAGAATGCAGGCATACAAGAATGGGTGCATTTATTTCCCATAGTAAATCCTCATTTGTAGAGCTACTTAGGGATGTACTGCACAGCATTTGCAATGCAGATACACAACACTTCTCCTGCATATATAAATAAGGAAAGCAGTGCACATGCACTCTATAAAGTGTACAGATACATATGCCATGCTGTGCTGCAGATGATAGTGAATGGAGAGAAAATCCATTCTTACAATACCAATTCCAATATCGTCTAATTCCTTTATTTTTGTAACATTTTTGTCATATGTTTGCTTAACTGTGATTGTCTTTCATGTCCGGTGCGCCTACACAAATTCTATATCATTTTTTGAAGGACAGATAAGGCTTTCTTTTGATACCATTTGATATAATTTCATTTTCTTGTAATCTCGCTCACACAAGGTATTTATATTTGTTTATTCTCTACAGCCACATTACAATGCTTAGATGACAAAAGTTAATTGCTTGTTAGTAGTGGTCAATGACCACTGGTCATTCATTTATATTAATACCAAAAATCCAAAGGTTTGGCAGGAAGGAGGCTAACATGCCAGTCTCCTTCCTGACGCATTTCGGGTTATATATACCTGCAGTATTTGCTGCATTCCAATAAGCTTCATAATACAGCCTGACTCCAAATGATGGTCACTGACCAGAACATGCAGTGATTAGAATGGCAGCCTCTGTCTGCTGCAGAATTATATAATAGACTAACAGTAAACCTTTATTAGCTCTTTAAATTTCCACTTGGTACAGATAACCGAAAGATTATGCCCTTGTTCTTGTGAAGCAGGTTTGCATTTTATTGGGCTCAATCAATGAATGCAGTATTTTAGGATACTCACCTGTATACAGCTGTTGCTACATCATCCCTGTTTGCCAGACAAGCTCGCCTAGTCAATGTAGTACTGTGCAGTCAACTATAAAAAAGATAAGACAAAAAAGTTGGTATTGATTAAGGAATATTTTTTTATATACTCTGCATAATGTCACCGTGTAGTTTGCATAATTAGTAATATGCAGGAGGAATATTATTTAACCCTGCGAATGACGCTGGCACAGACCTCAGAGAGGCTAATGGATAATTAGGGAACAGGTCGATTCTTTGATGTGACAGCGGCTCCCATAAACAAATTAGCAGTGCTAGGAAGTGGAACAGACACGGACACAGCCTGCTACGTCACAGCGCTCCAGACTTTTAACTTCTCGCTAGTTTGGATGCAGTGTCCATATTTGTAACCTTTGCTATATTTAAACTACATGAGCTATAATTGTCCCTCAAAGTGGCATGAGTGTGACAAACCTATGTTATGCTTATATAACTGTCCCTTGTTAAAAGAACAGTCTAGCATGAAATCCATTTGAATTGTTGCATGAATCCAAAATAGATTTGGATCCATGCACATTCAAGCCAGTGTGCTATCTGGAATTTCAGGGGGAAAAACCCCGTTTCTGGGTCTTGGTACTGAGCTTCACTGATCCCTGCAAATGTAATTATATTATTTTACATCTTGGATGTTATTTATAAAAATCATCTCTGGGTTAAAGTTGTAAAAGTGGTTTTAACAGCAGGAACATCCTGTGGTTGCCATGGTGATTGCTCCACTTTTAGAACTTTGACCCAGGATTGTGTATGTTTTCGTTTTATATGTGTAATGCTCATTTTGTTATGCTACCAATACAAATTAAACTACTATGTTATACATTCTGCCGGGTATTTAAGGCATTCAAGTATTGATTCAAATTATAAAAAAAAAAATCAAAAGATAGTTTCCAGAATACAGTTCCAGGACAGGATATAGGGCCTACTCGATAAAGAGAGAATTGCAGGGAACTGAGATTTAAGGCCAAAGTAGCTTATTTGGTAAAATTCTACCATTCAGCTGCAGAACTTTTCTAACTTGGCTTCTAAATTTTCAAATTCAAATTCCCAGCTCAGTTCCCTGCAATTCTCTCTTTATTGAGTAGACCAATATAGATCTAGAACACAAATCAAGGTTAAATGAAAAGAGTGAATAGCTTACTTAGTGAAAGACTACATAGCCATGAGGTTACATTAGATCCCTAACATTTGGATCTCAGAATCCAATTCAACTGACATGTATGCATGTATGTTTGGATTTACACTACATTTTTTTCACAATATTATTAGGAGAGTCCACATCCTCCCTAAAAATAGCAAAGTGAACTGCAAAAAACAGATGTAAGTTGAACGAATACATAGGCTAGATCCACTGGGCTTCCCAATAGTAAACTGATAGTCCATTTTATGGTTTGTACATGACAACCTTTAAAAGGACACTCCAGTGTCTATGTACCAGTCTGACATCCTTGCAAACGTTTGAGCAACTTGTGAAAATCTGAACAGTATTCAGGGCATCCAGCCAGTCAGGCACAGTACTATGTCAACTAAGACGGGCAACTTGTAAGGTACCCAAACATGAAGAGGATGTTACCAGTGCCCAAGTAAGCCATCACCAGGGATGTCACCTTTCCTTCAAAATGTTATATATTTTACACATTTAGGCATTATTATGATCTTAATACAGACTAGGTGGCAATATACTAAAATGTGTAAGCGAACATTATCTAACCACTGACGCTCATACAATTGATGAGAAACTGACAATGATTATCTATCTAGTTATCACTAGTGCAGTGGCTCAAACATTAAAGCAGACCATAGGTCACTAAACCTGTCGCCATGGCAACAGCGGGCTGGAACTGCCGGTCACGTGGTCACCTGGGTTGTTCCGCTCGGGATAGTGCTCGCGTGACGTCACCAGTCCGCGCCCTCGCAAGTGTGTGCGGTTGACCGATGCACCAGTGGTATGTGTATATGAGTATTATTTGATGACCTTTGGACCTTCGAGTAGATGGCTGGCTGAGGATTATAGGCAATGTGGTCCATAACTATTGTAGGTCAAAAGTTTAGCCGCCACTGCTTTTGCCTTGTATAATATGACACTAAATATCTCTATAAGGAGAAGAGAAGCTTAGCAGGCCCTCCTTCCAATGGAAGGGACTCTGTAGCCTAAATAGCATATGTAGCCAAGGATAGAAAATGATTTGTACGTTGTAACAGCAAAATAAGCAATAAGATAACCACATTGCCGATTTAGTCAGGGATTATTATCAAAATGTATATACTCTATGGCTTCAATAGGTAAAATATAGACAAGTCAACAGTCATTAGTCTATCTCAGTGATGGCGAACTTTTAGCACGATGCATTGTGCTAGCAAAATTTCAAGCAAATGGCTAAAGTAGGAAAAAATGTGTCAGTGGTGAGATGAAAATTTCATATCACTATTTTAACTATACATTATGCAGGTACAAACCTGGTGAGTTTCCCCAGGGCTGCCATCAGAGATTTCAAAATTCCTTCAAGGGAGCAAGGGTTTAACAATGTTTAATGTTACTTTTAATGTGCCACTGATAATTTATCCATTAATATGCCACTGATAATTTATCCATTAATATGCCACTGATAATTTGCTCATTAATATGCCACTGATAATTTGCTCATTAATATGCCACTGATATTTTTCTCATTAATAACCACGGATAATTTGCTCATTAATATGCCACTGATAATTTGCTCATTAAAGTGACACTGAACTTTTTTTTTCACTTGTGCTTCTATAATAAGTTAGTTGTCCCTAGTATGAGGATGAACTGGCATGTACTTTTGATAGTACATGCCAGTTTATCCTCTGACCGACAGCTGCCATGCTTCCATAGGAAACAGGCAGCTGTCTGGTCGGCGACTGGCTCTCTCCGCTAGCGCAGAGAGACCCTCGTTTTTGCATGAGATCAGCAGGGGGAGACCTTAACTAGGTCCCCCCTACTGATTCCATGCAAAAACGAGGGTCTCTCGCTGTGCTAGCAGCGAGAGACCATCGCATTCAGCTGTCAGAGCGGGGTGAGCCCCTGCTGTTATTGGCTGAGCGTGTACGCGACAACCAGGAACTACTGTGTCTCGCATGTGAGACACAGCAGTTAGTAAACCCGCGTGTATCTATTAAGATACATGTCAGGTTTACTTAATTCTACCAGGACATGTATTGTTTAACGTTCCTTTTATGTGCCACTGATAATTTATCCATTAATATGCCACTGGTAATTTATCCAATAATAATTTGCTAATTAATTTATGAGTTCATTAATTAATAATTGCTCATTAATACCACAGAAAATTTGCTCATTAATTGCCACTGATAATTTGCTCATTAATATGCCACTGATAATTTGACCATTAATATGCCACTATGATAATTAGCTCATTAATATGCCACGAATAATTTGACCATTAATATGCCACTGATAATTTGACCATTAATATGCCACTGATAATTTGACCATTAATATGCCACTGATATTTTTCTCATTAATAACCACGGATAATTTGCTCATTAAAGGGACACTAAAGTTTTTTTTCCCACTTGTGCTTCTAATATAGAAGTACAAGTGAAAAGTTAGTTGTCCCTAGTATGAGGATGAACTGGCATGTACTTTTGATAGTACACGCCAGTTTATCCTCTGACCGACAGCTGCCATGCTTCCATAGGAAGCAGGCAGCTGTCTGGTCGGCGACTGGCTCTCTCTGCTAGCGCAGAGAAAGACCCTCATTTTTGCATGAGATCAGCAGGGGGGACCTTAACCGCGTGTATCTATTAAGATATATGTCAGGTTTACTTAATTCTACCAGGACATGTATTGTTTAACGTTCCTTTAATGTGCCACTGATAATTTATCCATTAATATGCCACTGGTTATTTATCCATTAATAATTTGCTAATTAATTTATGAGCTCATTAATTAATAATTGCTCATTAATACCACGGATAATTTGACCATTAATATGCCACTATGATAATTAGCTCATTAATATGCCACTGATAATTTGACCATTTATATGCCACTGATAATTTGACCATTAATATGCCACTATGATAATTAGCTCATTAATATGCCACTGATAATTTGACCATTAATATGCCACTGATAATTTGACCATTGACCCCTTTCCGACGCTAGGACGTACTGTGCCATCCCGATTTTCATTGCCTTTGAGTGGCCTCAGGCTGACAGGGGAAATGTAGCCGGTGCTCAAAGCGAACAGCGGCTACATTTCACTAAATCGCACCGTGCCCGAACTTCTGTTCGGGCCCTTTTTTGCTAAAGGGCCCAGGTTGAGTGTGTCACCCGTGATGGCGCCCCTGAGTTTCCCCCACTAAGTAAACTCACCATGATTGTCCCTGCACAATGTGTAGCTAAATTGGTGAGATGAAATGTTTACTTCACCTGCATCTCAACTTTTACAGAATAGACACCTAGGTGTTAGGGTTGCAGATTGCTAGTTTTTCTTTTTTCTTTTTTTTACTGCCTTACAGTAGGTAGAATTCATGTGTATTCAGAAGGAAATCATTGAAATAATCAAGGAGGTGCAATCATAAAACCACATTTATTTCTTTATGATCACATAAGACTTCAGCATGCTGGAGGGTGGCATGTAAAAGTTTTGTGTCTCTGTACTGTGAGACCTTCTGCCTCTTTTTAAAACTGTTTGGGGTTAGTCGATGTAGGAAATATCTTTTAATACACCAGATAATAGCCAGAGCCATTGAAAAAATAGTTTTCAATCCTTTGCATGGCAATGTTGTTGCAGTGCATGTTTTGAGAAGCAAATGAGATAACACAGCAACCCTCGTATCAGGTTTAATCACCAAACATGTTAATTTGATGTCTTTCACAGCATTTACATCGTTCAGATCTCACAATCGTCAAGATGGAAACACAATCACCCACAAAACAGCAATCAGCCAAGTTCAAGATCAGTGTAAATGTTTTTTTGTTTTGTTTCGGAGCTGTGTTTTACTAGGAAGAATACATAGAGAATTCATCCATTTGTAAACATAAAACGATGTCCGTGTCCAGGCACCTTATAATTAGAGTGTGAATCCACATCATTTGAATTGGATATAATTTTGAAACATGTCCAATACAAAGTTGGCGTGTGTTTCTAAAACAACTTGTGACAACAATGTTAACGGACAGTTGGCTGGGCCTTATTTTCCGAACACAGTACGCAAAGAAGTGATCACTACATATAGCAGGGGTCTCTAAACTTTTTAGTACGAGGGCCACATTGTACATTTTACACCTTTTCTTGGGCCAAATAAAAAAACATAATAATAATTCCACTTTTACAGATTTAATAAGAGTGTTATTTCCTTCCTTTGCACCCACATTGCACCTTGGCCCATCACCCAGATAGCACTGGAAGGACTTTTCCAAAGCCCCCAGATTGCATTGACAGGACTTACCCCAGCACCCAAGACTCAGATGCACTCACTGGATATACCTCAGCATGCAGATTGCACCAAAGGTCCAGAATATGATCTCTGGAGGGGCACTGCCCATGTCTGTCTGTCTGTCTCTCTTTTCATCTCCTCCCTCATGTCTCTCTTTTCCTCTCCTCTTTCATGTCTGTCTCTTTTCCTCTCCTCCCTCATATCGGTCTCTTTTCCTCTTCTCCCTCACGTCTGTCTCTTTTCCTCTTCTCCCTCACGCCTGTCTCTTTTCCTCTTCTCCCTCACGTCGGTCTCTTTTCCTCTCCTGCCGTACGTTGGTCTCTTTTCCTCTTCTTCCGCACGTTGGTCTCTTTTCCTCTCCACCCTTACGCCCGTCTCTTTTCCTCTCCGCCCTTGTTACTGTAACCTTTTCTCCCCCATTTCTGTAGTCTTTTTCTCCCCTCTCCCCCTTTACTTCTGTAGTCTTTCTCCCCTCTTGTTTCTGTAGTCTTTTTCTCCCCTCTCCCCCCTTGTTTCTGTTGCCTCGTTTTCTCTCCTTTCTCCCCTCGATTCTGTTGCCTCGTTTTCTCCCCTTTCCCTCCTCAGTTCTGTTGCCTTGTTTTGTCCCCTTCCCCCCTTGTTTCTGTTGCCTTGTTTTCGCCCTTCCCCCTTGTTTCTGTTGCCTCTTTCTCCCCCCTTCCCCCCATTGTTTTTGTTGCCTCGTTTTCTCCCCTCTCCCCTCGTTTCTGTTGTCTATTTTTCTCCCCTTTCCCTCCCTTGTTTCTGTTTCCTCTATTTATGTTTTTTGTGTAATTGTGAGTCTTTTTCTCCCCTCTCCCCCCTTATTTCTGTAGTCTTTCTCCCCTCTTGTTTCTGTAGTCTTTTTCTCCCCTCTCCCCCCTCGTTTCTGTTGCCTTGTTTTCTCTCCTTTCTCCACTCGTTTCTGTTGCCTCGTTTTCTGCCCTTTCGTCCCTTGTTTCTGTTGCCTTGTTTTCTCCCCTCCCCCCTCGTTTCTGTTTCCTCGTTTTCGCCCTTCCCCCTTGTTTCTGTTGCCTCTTTCTCCCCTTTCCCCCCCTCGTTTTTTGTTGCCTTGTTTTCTCCCCTCTCCCCCCTCGTTTCTGTTGTCTATTTTTATCCCCTTTCCCTCCCTCGTTTCTGTTGCCTCTTTTTCTGTTTTTTGGGTAAATGTGAGTTTCTAGGTTAGGTTTATTACTATATGGTGTTACCATGCATTGAGATTTTTGGGGTTGAACCATCAGCCTTCAAAACTTCAAAAACTAACAGCTCACTATTGGGTGGCAGTTTCACTAAGGTGGGCTCAGAATTGACCATGCTGGTGAATTATTTGTTCAGTAGATGCAATTAATGCACATTCCCAGGAGTGAGGCAGAATCTTCTAGCAGTTGGTGGCAGTAGGGTATACATACCTTAGGATGAAGGTGAGATATTGGATGTAAAAACATCAATCCTTTTTACTGGGCAGTCTAAGGCATTTACATTTTTTGTTTGCTGCCACAATATTCCATCAATCCAAGTATGTTAGTTTTTTTGGGGGGCGCTAAGTAAATGAATATAACGATGGATTGTTATTTCCATGAATAATTAGCTTTGTCATAAGGCCGATCTTAGCTCCATTGCCTTCTTTGAGCAACAGCACTAGAAGAAGAAAATATACTGAAAAGTCTATGTCTGTTTTCTCTCTTCCAGAGCAGAATTTTTCCCCTGGGACCAGGGATGAAGATTGAGACAATATCTCCTTTTCAGGGGAACTATCGTCCCATTGTGGGGCAACCCTGCCAATCATGTACCCCAAAAAGTTTGGTGAGTTCTGAGTACTAATTTCTCCAGGGCCTATTAATTTTGAGGAAGATTTATGCCACATTCTAGATATTATTCCATGACATAGTGACACAGTGTTGACCTTGTTACACAATGCTGGAGTTAAATGGTTTATAAGAATTCATTTTCTTACAGGAACATTTCTTTTACAAAAGACACACCCAGCTGGCATTTCGTAATGCACTCCACATCACAGAAGAGGATACCAGGTACAGTACCTTTTTTGTACTCAGGAGACCAGCTGTCTGCATCAGACCTGGACTCAGTGGTTCCAGGTGTACTCTAGACCAGTGCTTCTTAAACCTGTCCTCAAGGAACCCCAAATGGTAAAGGATTTACGAATTACCCAGTTGTGTTTAAATAAGAATACGTGGAACATCTGGTATGGTTCCCTAAGCATTAGGAAACCATACCAGGTGTTCTATATATTCTTATTTAAACACAACTGGATAATCCCTAAATCCTGGACTTGTTGGGGTTATTCCAAATTTATACAGTACTGCTGGTGTTGCCATGCTATGTTATGTTTAAACATTACTGCTGGTTTTGCAGTGTTTATGCATTGCTGCTGATTTTGCCATGACATGCCAAGTTTATATGATATGCCAAGTACAATCTAAGTGATGGGGTAAGTCTTGTGAGTGCAATTTAAATACTGGAGCTTTTGTCAAGCAATTTATGCCCAATCCGATAGTAGTGGGGGCCTCACAATGTCTTAATCCGGCCCTGACCTTGGGGCTGATCTGGTCTGCTGCAGGCATGGTCCCTGGGGCTGTTGTTCATGTGGTCTGTTGTGTTGGTCAGCAGGGAATCTGTCAGAGCCTCAGGAGGTCATGTGACACAGAGAGCCGCACAGGCAGAGTGAATTAGCAGCAGGAGGAGTAGAGTGGGATCTGTGGAGAATTCACTTCGCACAGATCCTGCACTTCTTCAGGGATTGCTGGCACTTAAAGAGACTGGGTAAGGTTGTTCTCCCGTAACCTTCCTCTTTTATACTCTGGGCCACCTGAACATTATCAGGAGGAAATGGCACCAGAAGAGTTTCGTAGACCGTTGGAGTCCCTCGAATGATAATTTTGTAACCATGTGAAAACCCCCAACTGATCATTTGGGGCATTTACTGGGAGACTCAGGATATCAGCCCTGTCAGCCCCCCTAGCGCCACCTCTGACTGCAGTGGGCCTGAATCCTCCTCGCTGGCAACCAGTGGACAGTGATCTTTCGATTCTGCAAAACACTTTTGTTGTGGCTTCTATAATGGAACGCCGGATTCATGTGACTTTCTGGCATTCCATCATAGAAACCCTGGCGGAAGTGCCAAGCAGCACACTGAGCAGCGCACAGACATCCTCCATTAGACACCTTGGCAGTCTTGAGTGGTAGCTTGGCAAATCTGGGTGCATATTGGCAAGCCTGAGGATGCATTTGCAAGTATGGGGATGAACTGGCAAGTCTGAGGTGCAGATTGGCAAGTAAAGGGAAATATTTACCAGTAAATCTTTTTTTTTCTATAGGGCTGTCTTTATATTTATTTTGTTTTATTTTTTTCTCCATAAATTAATATCCACAATTATGGGGGTTGTCTAATCAATGTTGTCTTAAATTCAAGCAAATACAAGGTAATTGGTATGCCAAACACGTTTTACAGTATTTCCATCCTTGTTAGTTTCAGAGAGCACTATAATGATATATCAGATATAAAATGATATCAGCTCAATAATCTGAAACACTTTCACTTTTACGCACATTGTCATATTGTTTTATGTATTTATTATTTTAATAGTCCAGTCAAAGTTAGCTTTTCGCCATTGCTAATTTGTAATACCACTAATTTAAGTTTGAAATTACATTCTCAATTACCTACAATTATCTTTTGTAAATGAAGCCCCAAAACACTAACACCCTGGTTAAAAAAACAAAACAGTTTCTTATTTTTTAAAACCAGGGTCAGTTGAGTGTTAGTCATGATGAAAGAGATAATTGCAGGTAATTGAGAAGGGAATTTCAAACTTATGGCCAAAATCGTTTTTGTCTTCACTCGTTATTTCCCAGGTTTCGGGGTTGGCTTGTAAGAAGGTTATGCTGTTTCCTCTTTGTTTGTGAACGTCCAGCAGACACAGATTTGCCATCAGATCTTTCTGAGAAGATCTTCACACACCCCAGGTATTCTCTTTCTTCCAGGGTTGCCATAGTACTTTTTTTTTTTTTGCTTTTTGAAATATTTTTGTTGTCCTGTAGGCCTCGACAAATACTAGATTCTGGCGCCTGGAATACTCTTTGAGCAGAGTAAACTGCAATTTCCCGGTCCCACACTCTGCTATCCCTTACCTACCGATCAGATGAGGAGCAGAGTGTGGGAGAAGCAGCACAGAACAGCCTGCATATTAGCTCCTCCCCTTGGCAGATTAGCTCCTCCCCTGGCATAGTAGCTCCTCCCCCGGCAGTTTAGCTCCTCCCCCGGCTTCCTGTTCCTGCTGCTCACCGGGCAGTAGCTGTAGCAGTGAGGAGATGCGTGTGAGAGGTGATGGGAACTCCTCCTGCTTCCTCAAAATGGAGGGAAAACTTCAAGCTGCCCGGTTCAGCAGTGATACAGGGTCTGTCTCCAACTTCCCACTGTAAGTCTAGTAAGTAAATAGTGTGTGTATAATAATGTGTGTTAGCATGTATGTGTGGATTCAGCACCTGTTTTTATGAATGTGTCAGAATCTGTGTGACAGCATGTTGGTGTGTATGTATTTATTTGTGTCTGCATATGTTAGTGTGTGTATCAGCATATTAGAGTGTGTATATCAGGGGTCCTCAAAGTGCGGCCCGCCGCCGACATTAATACGGCCCGCGGGGGGGGGGCCGTCACCCCCCCACTCCCCACTGTTTACCTTTTTTCTTTCTTTTTTTGGGGGCAGCCGCAGCGGATGCGGCTGCAGAAAGAAGAAGAAAAAAAAAAAAAAAACCACCGCGACCGGATGTGACGTTACGTCACATCCGGATCCAGTGACTGTTTCCCTCCCCTGTGCAGGAGGGAAACTCTGCGAAAGGCGTCCGGCCGGGGACACAGCAGCTGGAGGTAAGTGATGGGGATGCGGGGGAGGAGGGAGGTATAACGAGCATTGCAATGGCACTTTATTCCTGGGCATCTGACTGGCACAATGTTACTGGGTATCTGACTGGCATAATATTACTGGGCACTGACTGGCATAATATAACTGGGCATCTGAATGGCAAAATATTACTGGGTATCTGACTGGCATAATATTACTGGGCACTGACTGGCATGATATTACTGGGCACTGACTGGCATAATATTACTGGGCACTGACTGGCATAATATAACTGGGCATCTGAATGGCAAAATATTACTGGGTATCTGACTGGCATAATATTACTGGGCACTGACTGGCATAATATTCCTGGGCATCTGAATGGCAAAATATTACTGGGCATCTGAATGGCAAAATATTACTGGGCACTGACTGGCAAAATATTACTGGGCATTTGACTGGCATAATATTACTGGGCATCTGACTGGCATAATATTACTGGGCATCTGAATGGCAAAATATTACTGGGCATCTGAATGGCAAAATATTACTGGGCACTGACTGGCAAAATATTACTGGGCATCTGACTGGTATAATATTACTGGGCACCTGACTGGCACAATATTACTGGGCACTGACTGGCATAATATTACTGGGCATCTGACTGGCATAATATTACTGGGCATCTGACTGGCATAATATTACTGGGCATCTGACTGGCATAATATTCCTGGGCTCTGACTGGCATAATATTACTGGGCATCTGAATGGCAAAATATTACTGGGCATCTGAATGGCAAAATATTACTGGGCACTGACTGGCAAAATATTACTGGGCATCTGACTGGCATAATATTCCTGGGCATCTGACTGGCATAATATTCCTGGGCATCTGACTGGCATAATATTCCTGGGCTCTAACTGGCATAATATTACTGGGTATCTGAATGGCAAAATTTCTGGGCATCTGACTGGCATAATATTACTGGGCACTGACTGGCATAATATTACTGGGCATCTGAATGGCAAAATATTACTGGGCATCTGAATGGCAAAATATTCCTGGGCATCTGACTGGCATAATATTACTGGGCATCTGAATGGCACACTATTCCTCGGCTCTGACTGGCACAATATTCCTGGGCATCTGACTGTCATAATATTACTGGGCACTGACTGGCATAATATTACTGGGCATCTGACTGGCATAATATTCCTGGGCATCTGACTGGCATAGTATTCCTGGGCATCTGACTGGTACAATATTCCTGGGCATCTGACTGGTACAATATTACTGGGCATCTGACTGGTACAATATTCCTGGGCCTCTGACTGGTACAATATTACTGGGCATCTGACTGGCATAATATTCCTGGGCATCTGACTGGTACAATATTACTGGGCATCTGACTGGCATAATATTCCTGGGCATCTGACTGGTACATTATTCCTGGGCTCTGACTGGCACAATATTCCTGGGCATCTGACTGGCATAATATTACTGGGCATCTGAATGGCACACTATTCCTGGGCTCTGACTGGCACAATATTCCTGGGCATCTGACTGGCATAATATTACTGGGCATCTGAATGGCACACTATTCCTGGGCATCTGACTGGTACAATATTACTGGGCACTGACTGGTACAATATTACTGGGCATCTGACTGGCATAATATTACTGGGCATCTGACTGGTACAATATTACTGGGCATCTGAATGGCATAATATTCCTGGGCATCTGAATGGCATAATATTCCTGGGCATCTGAATGGCATATTCCTGGGCATCTGACTGGCATAATATCACTGGGCATCTGACTGGTACAATATTACTGGGCATCTGACTGGCATGATATTCTTGGGCTCTGACTGGCATAATATTACTGGGCATCTGACTGGCACACTATTCCCATTGAAATAAGTAAGTTTGTTGATTTAACTTTACTTCATTTTAAATATTGTATTAGTTCCCGATTTGTTTCAAAATAAGATGTATGCAGCGTGCATAGGAATTTGTTCATAGTTTTTGTTTTTACTATAGTCCGGCCCTCCAACGGTCTGAGGGACAGTGAACTGGCCCCCTGTTTAAAAAGTTTGAGGACCCCTGGTGTATATAATTATGACAGCATGTGTTAGTGTATCTCAGTGTGTGTGACCTGTGTAGGTGTGTGTTGGCATTTAACCCCTTGCCGACAAAGGACGTGCAGGCACGTCCTGGGAGAATCTCCCTTAATGACAAAGGACGTGCCTGGCACGTCCTGCAGTGAATGAAGCGGTTTTCGCAATCAACGATCGTGAAAACCGCTTTAACAGTGCTGGTCTATTGCCTCGACATCGAGGCAATAGCTAGCACCGATATTTCTATTTTGGGACCCCCACGATCGCCCCACGGAGCGATCGTGGGGAGCCATATTGACGGAGCATGCTGCTCCGTCAATATGGCTAAGTCCTCTGCCGGTCTGAGCTTCGGAAGTGAAAGTAAATTCACTTCCGTTGCTCTGAATATGCTACTTGACTACCCCTAGTGGTAGTTTAGTAGCATTGCAATGGAAAATAATTAAAATACATATTTAATTAAATAAAAACAGGTTATTTAGCTATATTAGCTTATAGGGTTAAAATTAAATATTTTTTAGCATAAGGGATAGGGTTAAAATTAAATTAAAGTTAAAAAATATTAAGGGATATAATAAGGATTAGAGTTGGGGTTAAATTTAGTGTTAGGGTTAAATTTTGGGTTCGGGTTGGGGTCAAAAGATCAATATAGGAAAAAACCAAAAAACACCATTTTTGGTTTTTGCCCCATAACTCGCAAAAAAAGACAGAAAAATATGGAAACATGAATATTTTTGAACTCGGGACAACATTTAGAAACTATTTAGACGGGGTCTTTTTTAATGATTTTATTTGTGTAAATTATATTTTAGGTCAAAGTTAGAAAAAGTGGGTTTTTTTAAATTTTTCATCATATTTTATGATTTTTTTTGTAGTAAATTATAAGATATGATGGACATAATGGTATCTAATGAAAGCCCTTCTTATGACGATAAAAACAACATATAATTTGTGTGGGTACTGTATGTGAGAAAGAAAAAAAGTACAGCTAAACACAAACACCCTAGAAATGTCAAAACAGCCATTGTCACCAAGGGAAAGGCAAGGTGAAAATGTCTTGTCACTAAGGGGTTAAGTGGATATGAATGTGTTTGTGCATGTATGTAGGAGTGAAATCATGTGTTAGTGTGTATGTATTTATGTCTGCATGTGTTAGTGTGTGTATCAGGATATTAGTGTGTATGTATTTGTGTCTGCATGTGTTAGTGAGTGTGTGTGTGTATGTATGTATGTATGTATTTGTGTCTGCATGTGTTAGTGTGTGTATCAGAATATTAGTGTGTATGTATTTGTGTCTGCACATGTTAGTGTATGTCAGTGTGGGTGTGTGTGACCTGTGTATGTGTGTGTTTGCATTTAAGTGGATATTAAAGTGTTTGTGCATGTATGTAAGAGTGAAATCATGTGTTAGTGTGTGTCAGCATTTAGGTGTGTGTGTGTATTTGTGGGTGAGCAAGTGTTTTGTGCATGTATGTGTTTTAACTTGTGTGTGCATAAGTATGTGTGAAAATGGTGTGTATCCATAAGTGTATGTCATTTATATATGTTTATGGACTGGGACCCAAGCATTCATGTGACACAGAATTTGGTACTGGCTCCTAGATTTAAATCAAATTTGTCAAGCCCTGCTGTAGTATACCAGGTAAGAGAGTTTTCTGTGCTGGTTCTTCCTTCTTCAGGAAGTGCTGGTGATTTTACCATCTTTGCAGAAAACTGTGGGCAGCATGAAAAACAGGTGAATACACTCACTTTATTGGTTAAATTAAAAGACTCACTGTTTGTATATAGATGCCAACACCCCCAACCCTTCATAGTGCATGTAGTAGCAGTACAGTCTATCAGGTATAGTACCAAAACTAAATACAATGAAGATCTTAAGTTTTCTTCCCCTGTAACATCACCAACTCTTTAGGTCCTGAGCCCTCACTCCATTCCTCTGCCTGTCTCTATCCAATGATTCATTTTCTCTGGCACTTTACGATCCTAGCCTGCAGATTTCAGTAAATCAAGATCTTGGCACTGGGAATGATTCTGAAGACCTATGTTCACTAAGGAGCAAATCCTCTTCTACATGTACAGTTTCGATTGAGGTGCTAAGGATTCTAGGGCAGATCCACAAGTCTCTCTCGCCTGGTCTCATCAGGTAATGGTTTTATCTTCTAGTTTGGAAAATATGTTAACGTCATCATTTATTTGGTAGTAGGTGAGGTAAATGTCTTAGTGGCTTTACTAAATGAAGATTGTAGGAATAAAGAAATGCCTTTGATGCTTGTTTGAAAACCTTATATATTCGATGTCCAACTGCTGCCCATCTGTTGCTGATGGATTACAAATTCCATAATCCTCCAACAGCTTTCAGGAAATGGTAGATGCGGTCTTTTGGATGTTTTGGTCTTGTGTCGAACTTAGGGCTTTACAGCAATGTACATATGTTTATAGGAGAGAAAGCGCTGTTAAAGGAGTAGACATCCTAGAATGACGAAAGAACAATATTTAGTGCATGTTATAAATTGCCCCATCACGCCAAAAACTTGCTTATATGCTCTCTAATCTCAGGGTTACCCGCTGGCTCCTTGTGAAGCTGCTAAACTCCCTCTTTCTGAACGTCCAGTTCCATGTTGGTCAGATGGCCACAGTTCGAGAAGCATCTGCAGCGGTAAGGCCTATATTGCATTTGTTTATTCATAGTGTATTTAGAGAGACACTAAACTGTATTTTACTTCTACCTTAGAAACAGGGGAAAAGAACAGAGGTATACAGTGATGTGTACTCATTATGGGTATACACTGACTTGTACTTATTATGGGTATACAGTGACATGTACTTATTATTGGTATACACTGACTTGTACTTATTATGGGTATACAGTGACATGTACTTATTATTGGTATACAGTGACGTGTACTTATTATTGGTATACACTGACTTGTACTTATTATTGGTATACAGTGACGTGTACTTATTATTGGTATACAGTGACGTGTACTTATTATTGGTATACAGTGACGTGTACTTATTATTGGTATACAGTGACGTGTACTTATGGGTATACAGTGACATGTACTTATTATTGGTATACAGTGACGTGTACTTATTATTGGTATACAGTGACGTGTACTTATTATGGGTATACAGTGACATGTACTTATTATCGGTATACACTGACTTGTATTTATTATGGGTATACAGTGACATGTACTTATTATCGGTATACACTGACTTGTACTTATTATGGGTATACAGTGACATGTACTTATTATGGGTATACTATGACGTGTACTTATTATAGGTATACGGTGATGTGTACTTATTATGGGTTTACAGTGACGTGTACTTATTATGGGTATACGGTGAGGTGTGCTTATTATGGGTGTACAGTGACGTGTGCTTATTATGGGTGTAGTGACGTGAACTTATGGGAATACAGTGACGTGTACTTATTATGGGTATATGGTGACGTGTACTTATTATGGGTATACTATGACGTGTACTTATTATGGGTATACAGTGATGTGTACTTATTATGGGTATACAGTGATGTGTACTCATTATGGGTATACAGTGACGTGTACTTATTATGGGTAAACAGTGACGTACTTATTATCGGTATACAGTGACGTGTACTTATTATAGGTATACGGTGATGTGTACTTATTATGGGTTTACGGTGACGTGTACTTATTATGGGTATACGGTGAGGTGTGCTTATTATGGGTGTACAGTGACGTGTGCTTATTATGGGTGTAGTGACGTGAACTTATGGGTGTACAGTGACGTGTACTTATGGGTATACGGTGACGTGTACTTATTATGGGTATACAGTGACGTGTACTTATTATGGGTATACGGTGAGGTGTACTCATGGGTATACGGTGACGTGTACTTATTATGAATATACGGTGACGTGTACTTATTATGGGTGTACGGTGACGTGTACTTATTATGGGTGTATAGTGACGTGTACTTTTTATGGGTATATGGTGACATGTATGCCAAGATTTTGCCCATTAATATGCCAGGATTTTGCCCATTAATATGCCAGGATTTTGCCCATTAATATGCCAGGATTTTGCCCCTCAGTATGCCAGGATTTTGCCATTTAATATGCCAGGATTATGCCATTTAATATGCCAGGATTATGCCATTTAATATGCCAGGATTATGCCATTTAATATGCCAGGATTATGCCATTTAATATGCCAGGATTATGCCATTTAATATGCCAGGATTATGCCATTTAATATGCCAGGATTATGCCATTTAATATGCCAGGATTATGCCATTTAATATGCCAGGATTATGCCATTTAATATGCCAGGATTATGCCATTTAATATGCCAGGATTATGCCATTTAATATTCCAGGATTATGCCAATTTATATGTCAGGATTTTGCCCATCAATATGCCAGTATTATGCCATTTAATATGCCAGGATTATGCTAATTAATATCCCAGGATTTAGCCAATTAATATGCCAGGATTTAGCCAATTAATATGCCAGGATTTAGCTAATTAGTATGCCAGGATTTTGCCCCTCAATATGCCAGGATTATACCATTTAATATGCCAGGATTTAGCCACTTAATATGCCAGGATTTCGCCATTTAATATGCCAGGATTATGCCATTTAATATGCCAGGATTTAGCCACTCAATATGCCAGGATTTAGCCAATTAATATGCCGAGATTTAGCCATTTAATATGCCAGGAATTAAGGCAATTAATATGCCAGGATTTAGCCAATTAATATGCCAGGATTTAGCCAATTAATATGCCAGGATTATGCCATTTAATATGCCAGGATTATGCCATTTAATATTCCAGGATTATGCCATTTAATATGCCAGGATAATGCCAAAATACCAGGATTATGCCATTTAATATGCCAGGATTATGCCATTTAATATGCCAGGATAATGCCAATTAATATTCCAGGATAATGCCAATTAATATTCCAGGATAATGCCAATTAATATTCCAGCATAATGCCATTTAATATGCCAGGATAATACCAATTAATATGCCAGGATTATGCCATTTAATATGCCAGGATTATGCCATTTAATATGCCAGGATAATGCCAATATGCCAGGATAATGCCAATATGCCAGGATTATGCAATTTAATATGCCAGGATAATGCCAATTAATATTCCAGAATAATGGCAATTAATATTCCAGGATAATGCCAATATGCCAGGTCTACGACCCTCAATATGCCAGGATTTAGCCACTCAGTATACCAGGATTTTGCCCCTCAGTATGCTCGTTATGTACCACCCTCCTCCCCCCTTGCCCAGTACTTACCTCCTTGCTGGTGTCTCCCGGTGCTCTGCAGGTCCGCGGCTGTGAGGGAAGCGTTGTGCTCCGGGCCCGGGACGCCAGTATAGCCCGTCACCCCCTGATGGCAGGCCTGCGTGTACTTATTATGGGTATACAGTGATGTGTACTTATTGTGGGTATACAGTGACGTGTACTTATTATGGGTATACGGTGACGTGTACTTATTATGGGTATACAGTGACGTGTACTTATTATGGGTGTACAGTGACGTGTACTTAGTACGGGTATACAGTGACATGTACTCTCTAAGGTACATACCAATTCATTCTTTGAACGGCAGCTTCCATACTTCGCTGTGAAGAGATAATTGCTATATATATATATATATTTATATATATACACTCAATAAAGGGTACACTAACAAACTAGGTCAGAGCTGTACAAAACTCAACACCTACGACAAGAGCCAAATGCGACCCACCAGTCAAGGTGCGGTTTGCATGAGATATGAGATACAACAGGAGCCGGTGACAATGGGTGCCTCTTTATGAGCTATAGGGTTCCATGCTCTGCCCCTCATGCGCTGAGATTGTCTGGGCTGTGGATGTCCGTGATATCCCGGTGCTCAAATGAATATGGAGCCGACTGCAGGAATAGGAGTGGCATAATGTATGTATCATCCCCCTCCCTTCAAAGAAAAGATACGTGAGCAGGGAGGGGGACACAGAGGATAACATTTTTTTTTTACTTCTTTTTGGTTTACAATTTTACATTTATTTTTTTACAAATGTGTGTGTGTGTGTGTAAGTGGGACTCTGTGTTTGTCTGTGTAAATGTAAGTGTGACTCTGTGTGTCTGTGTATATGTAAGTGTGACTCTGTGTGTCTGTGTATATGTAAGTGTGACTCTGTGTGTGTCTGTATATGTAAGTGTGACTCTGTGTCTGTGTATATGTGTGACTCTTTGTGTGTCTGTGTATATGTAAGTGTGACTCTCTGTGTGTGAAGGTGTATATGTAAGTGTGACTCTCTGTGCAGCGATTTATCAATAAAAACAAATCTGTTACTACTGACTGACATCTCTACCGACAGGAACAACGTCTAGAAGTGGCTTCTATTGTTAACTGTAAGTGTTAGTTGGGAGTGGTTCTTAACATGTCACTGCCATTTATTCATATCGGCACCGAGAGGAACTGACATCTTAAAGCAACAGCAGAGTACAAAAACAACTTTCCTGCTCAGCCCAATCCCATGTGAAAGTCTCCCACCTATAACATAGTCACAGTACTTTGTATATGGACAATGTGCAAAGAATTACAGGTCTCTTGCTACTAAATATATATATAAACAGTAAACGATACCATACATTTAACTTCTCTATTTTTTTCAATACCTGGAAAGAAATATTGTAATCCTTCATTGTTAACATCCTGTCAAATTCTTATATTATCCACTTCAATAAACTTAACCTCTTATTTAAAGGGACAGTCTAGTTCCCAAATTCACTTTGGTGCAAGTGGAAGTGTTAAACAGCTTATCGCAGCTCCCCATGATGAGCTGTGCTCGGATCCCGCTGCAGCCGATACTCAAAGCGAACACCGGCTACATTTCACTGAATCGCACCACGCCCGAAATTCCAGGTTCGGGTACGCCTCTGTGATCTCACTCCTGACATCGGGAGGTATCGCGATCTTTTGGCAGGGACCTGCAGGGTCTATTAAGTCCCTGATCGGGTGGCGTTTTGGTACTTGCGTCGTCTGGGACGCAAGCGCCATGCGACCCGATGGGGTTAATATTCATTCACTTTTGGAAGATGCATTTTGGGCACTAGACAGTCCCTTTAACCATTGAACCGTGTCTCATTATTTATCTTGAGACTTTCAGTTTGTTGACTGTAGTGTGCCCAGATGCCGGCTTCTTGGGCCTCCTTTGACTTCATAAGCAAATAAAACATGTGATTCTCCTTAGTAATTCTCTATGAGATGTGGATTATGTAGGACCTGTCCATCCACTAAGTATATCTGAAACTGCTTAGTATGGTATATCCATATCCCTATCCAGAGTATCAGTTATTGGTTTCCAGGTATCGCAGACCTTTTCCACGGTTTAAGTGCGGTAGTCCATTCAATCTTTAGTGACTGTATGACTTGTAGGGGTTTCTGGCTCCACCTAGCTTGTGAGTAAACATTGGCTTGCTAATAAAACTGAAAAATCCATTAATCTACAAAAACAATGAGGTGCATTTTGTGGGATATAATAATTTCCTAATATAAATATTGACTAGAGTCCACTATACATGTACCTTTGCACATATCCATATATGATGGAGAAGATCTGCCTTGGCCACTTTTCATACATGTTTTGCAATTACTGAAGTTATGTAACTTTGATGTGTCCTTCAATCTTCTATTAAAATTCTTTAAACTTATTTTTAGTGGGATCTGTGGTGTGCCCAGCTATGCCTCCCTTTCCTTTTATTTTATTTAGAAAGTGTTTTACCAGGAAGAATACATTGAGATTTCTCTTGTTTTTATGTATGTCCTGGGGACCCAGTCCTGAATGGAATTACACAGTTAGACATAATAGGAGTTTGTAAGTTAATAACAGGTACATTCTGTTTTAAGGGATTTTAGAGGATGATTTGGCAGAATCAGGCAGGCTATTCCACATATAAGGAGCTCTTAAACAGAAGGCACCTTGACCTGCTTCATTTTTAAATTGAGGGGCAGCTAGTGAGGGGCTGGTGCAGGATCTGAGATTGCAGGACGTGCAGGGAATAAGAGTGATCATGCTGCTCAGGTAGAGGCAATGATCCAACACTGATTGAGTAAGTTTGTATATAAGGAATAGGAAGAGGAGAGGGTAATAGTGGTCCTGGGTTAAAGGCTAGGTCACCTGGATTATTTTGCAGCTGATCTGTAATGCTTTCCAAGACTGATAACATATAGCTCTTGGCCTGTAATATGGTTATGTGTGTTTATTTGGGAGTTTGTAATTTGCCTGCAGTATTGGGAAGGGTGTCCATTTCCCAGACATGGTATTTGCTTGCTGGCCTACTAAACTGATACCTTTATGTGCCCAAATTTCAAATCTAGGGTCTGGCTCTGCATTCTGGAAATGTGGGGTTCCTGCAAGACAAAGTGGTGGGTTCTTATGACCTGTCAAGCCTTTTTTGTGGGTTATATCAGTGGATTTCTTTTGCAATGTTCGGTATTTGTGTTGGCTTGGGGTAGGGGTTAAACTGCCCATCGCTGCACGTCACCTGATAAGTATATCAGAGGTATACTCAAGCATGTTCCCTTACCATCTACCGATGTGACCAATCACACACGTTCATTCTTGTTAAACTGCCCATCTCTTTCCCAGTCTGTCAATCTATTGTGTTAGACATCCAGTCCCTTGCAACGAGCTTGCTAGATTATATCATCTGACATTCGGCCTCCCCAGGCCACTTCTACCTTTTGGCTGCATCAGCCGTGGGAGACTAATTCTATTTTTCTTTCTTTTCCATATGAAAGCCGTCATCGCACCATTAAATGCTTCCACTAAATGTTATGGGATTAATAGGGGTAACATTTACATTTTATATAAAAGTTGCGGAAATTACCCCATCTTTACTAAATTTATGCGGCCTATAAAGTATAATGGTACATTTTCCCCAAGATTCATAATCTGGGTATATTTGTCTCAATATAGTATTTACTCTATCTTGTTCTGTCCCACTCAAGGGGACAGGTTCAGAGTAGTTTACAGGTAGACACACGAAAAACCATTCTAACAACTCAAATAGTGGAGGAATACTTTCTACTGGATTTCTGAGAAACAGGACAAGATCATCGGCACATGCCACATTTTTTATCTAAACGCCATGAATTTTATTTTTTGCAAAATAAACAATATTGGTGAAAGAGGACAACCATGTCTAGTCCCCTTTTGTAATGTGGAGTTAGTATTGTTGCCTGATATGAAAGCCTGTGGGTATCTGTAGATGGAGCTGATATAGTTATGAGAATTCTTTGGGCAATATTCTGCTTGGAAACCTTAGGTCCTGCCCATCATGTGGATGTTACTTTGACGCATATCATCTACCTAAGCATTGTTGCAGATAATGTACAACCTTTCATGGAAACGGTATTCCCTGAGGGCATTAGTCTCTTTAAGCAGGAATGGTTGAGGAACACAACCACAAGTTCAAGGTGTATATATTACTATAATATATATGACATTAATATTTATATATATTTAAAATATTTTTATTAACTTGTTCAATTCACTAGATAATATCTGGCAAACTGAAATTTCAATTTTGAAAATTCCTGCTGATTTCAGGCCAACTACAGCACGGGTTTAGTTATTTAATCCATAGGATTTCACTGTCAGACATCCCCCCCCCCCCCCCCCGAACTTAATGTGGATGAAATTCATATTTTATATTTATGTAGTTTAGAGCAGCTGCATGTTATCGGGAGGCATATAGAAGGCAAAAAGGCATTTAATAATAGTCTATCCTATATCTTCCAGTGTCCCGGGAGTCCTGTGGTATTCCTCTGTACTCACTCTTCCTGGCTGGACGGTCTTCTTCTGCCTTTCATTCTCTTCTCACAGAATCTTAAGGTGCCCCGTGTAGCATGGGACGGAACAGACTGTTCACCATTTGTGAGGTAAGCCACACATTTTTAATGGGAAAACCCATTCACAGAAATCCCACAGGGTAAAATAGACAGCTGCCATGGGTCCATCCAAGCATACTGCAGAGGTCCATTGAGCTAGCTACTGGTACCCTATAGTTTCTGCTTCTTTTAGTTCACATTATCACTTGCAAAAGTGGATGTCAGCACACTGGGTTGCATTATTTGTTATTTTTGGTATTGCCTAGGTGTCCCCTTGGCTTCCAACTACCAATGTTTCTCCTTCACCCTTTTAGCCAATAATTCTGTCTGTCTTACACGCTACTAGATCCATCCTTTCCTCCTATTAGTCTCTCTCCCAGTCACTCTGACTTCCTTTACCTTGGATTGTCTGTCTTACTTCTCCCCTTTATCCATGTTTACTCTGCCTGTGCGGGAGCTGAGCAGACCACTGGTAAGAAGATCTTTATTTTAACTCTCTCATTGCCAAAGAGGACAATACATACCTGGCAATCAAAGGGTGAGATTCTGCTATCAGACACAAACCCAACATTGACTAAGGTGAAATGTGGTGCAGTATGTGCTCCCCTCTCTGAGAGGGTGTGATGACAGATTGGAGTGAGCATTTAGGGCCTTACTCATGAAAAAGGGAATTGCGGGGATTTTCAAATGTAAGTTCAAAGTAGCAGAGTTGGAAAAATTCTCCCATTTAGCCGATTTAGAGAATCTTTCTAAATCTTTGGCATTAAGTTTGATTTTACCTTGTCAATCTTTTGCAATTCTCTCTTTCATGAAGAATAAAGCCCTTAGTCTGTACTACACAATTGGCAGGGAGAATAGATCAGGGGTGAGGGTAAGGATTAAGGTTCACTCTAATTACTATTTTAAATCCAGGTACATACATTACGCAGTGAGATTAGGGATTGGCCCCGAAGGCCATGGTCTAATCCCTCAGATTTCATACCATTGGAGGCAGGGGCATCATGGGAAGTCTCAGTCTTTGCCGAAAAGCATGTGAGGAGGGTGGTAGTCTGCAGTCATTGGTTTGTGTGGTCATGCGCGGTCCTCTCGGCGGTGAGATCTGAATTCCCCGAGCCAATGTCAGAATACAAGCCCTAGCAGGAGCAAAATGGTGCAATTTATGAATCCACTACCTGGGCAACAAAAGTTTCTAAAAGTAATTATAGAGCTAAAACATGAAGGGTGAATCGGTCCTCTTTAAAGAAACTGTATGTACTTCAGTTTTGGCTCCGTCTGTTTTAATATGTAAGTGAGGTAGCAGAGTTTGTAAATGTGATCACTATACATTACATTCAACACTAGCCAGAAATAAAGCTTCTAAGAAACATTTTGGTTTTTTTTTGCCAGAAGATCTTGGCTGCAATGCAGTAATTATAGAAATAGGATACAGCTTGTATCTTGTCACATATGTCATCATCAGAATGTAAATGTTTGACACACTGATGGGGAAATGGACATTTTATTGGCTGCACCACAAGGATCCTGGACTCCGATCTTTGAAGTGCAATTTGTGCAGGTGTTTAAATGAGTGGCCTATTTATTTTAGATATCCTTGTATGCAAACTGTCCCAACGTTAAAACGGGATCTAGTGCTGGCCTTTAAAGGGACAGGTCCCCCTACAGAGTCTGAACAATCTTTTTAGCAAAGTATTTCATCGTGTAAACGTAAATAAACATAATCAGATCTGTCTTATCAGGATTTTCTTCAACTTTTTCTATCACCTTAAAACTTCAAATAAAGAGTAATCTCTCCAATCCTTGTTTATTAAATATTACTGAATTTCAAGATGAAATAATGTGAAACTACAGGAGAACTGTAAATAGCTTGAAAGTAAAAATAAGTGAATTATTACATATTACACACATTTCCAATATGCAGAAAAAAGGATAGGTGGCACTGCCTCTTTAATATCTATGATAGGTGGCACTGCCTCTTTAATATCTATGATAGGTGGCACTGCCTCTTTAAGGATCGATGTTGTGTGTTTAATGTATGCATTACCTGTACTGTGCAAATTACAGAAAGAGCCTATTTATGGAAATCTAAATAAGTCTATGTAAAATTCACAAAATTCCATGCATTTTGCAGCAGACGAGGCCTGGCATACATCCCAGAATTTGCTGGTCACTGACCATGGTATGAATTCTAGCTATGCATGCTCCAGTCTACTTATAATTCAATTATCAAAATACACATTTGCATAGTTGTTTTTAGTGGAGATATCACTGTATTCTCTCACTAGCTTTGGTAAATTGCCAAATCTGCCTATTGTCCCAGCTGAGTTTTGTAACTTGGGAAATATCTAACTTGGAGAGGTTTTCTGCTTGGCTATTTTCTTCTCCATTTTACAAGTATAATGTTACTTCACAGTATGAATCACATAGAGTAACATGTTTGTGGTTCATAGATAGATGTGTCAGAAGCCAGTACAGTAAGAAAATCCCTAACTGCTCTATGTAGAATGAAGTTGATTTAATACATGTAGTTATTTCCCATGAGCCCCTGCAGTGTTTTGTAGCAAGTAAGCCAGTTATGGTATTTAATCATTAATTAATCTCTTGTTCTTTCAGGGGCATCCTACAGCGTTTGGGGGCCGTGTTCCTTCCCACAGATACAGGACCCCTGAGTGAAGCAGTGCTTTCAGCAGTAAGATCTCAATCTGAGCATAGTCATGATCTGCTCTTGTTCCGTTGCATGTTTCATTCTGTGTGTGACATTTACTGTGTGTGCCCTTTCTGATTCTGTCACCCACTCTGATTGCTCCCAGGTGCCATGTCAGTCCATGTGTAATGTTCTGTGTCACTCTCTATTGATCCTGTTTCCCAGTCTTTCCTTTTCCTGTCTGTGTTTGTGATTTGCTGTCTCTCTCCTTTTCCCTCTCATTCATATCTTTCTCTCCCCTTAAAATTTTCTCTCTTTCATCACTTGTTTCTTCTTCCCTCCTTATTTACCATTTCATATTCCCATTCGTTCTATATATATATATAATTTCCTCCCTTTCCACTGTTCCCAAGCCTCCTTATTACCTCTGTTCTCCCTCCATCTCAGTTCACTGGGACATTGCTGGCTGAAGGCCACTCGATGATTATCTTCCTGGAGCATCCTTCATATCACTCCCTGTCAACCGTCGGGTGTGAATGGGTGCGGCAGGTGATGAGAGTTCTGCGGTCTGGAGAGGTGTCAGACATTCTTATTGTACCAGTCGGAATTTCCTATGATTGCCGCCCAGAAGGCTGTTTACCTCAAAGAGAGGTAAGAAAAACTGTGTCATGAACTCCTTGTAATGTCAAGAGCAGCCATATTGTTAACTCATCATTGTGTGTAAAACGGTTGGTGAAATTATTATATACAGCTCTTAGTAGACATGGCTTTTCAACTGGTAGTACATATGACCCCAAGGTAGGTTACAGATGTCTGTAGAGTTTATTTTTCTCTCTTTATTTTCCACAGGGATTGTCTTTGTCAGGCCTATGGCGTCTCCTCCTGTCTGCCCTCTGTCCATGGGTCATCACCTTTGGATGTGCACGGGTGGACTTTGCTCAGCCCTTCTCTTTGCAGGTATGCTCAGCTGGTCATCACTAGAAATACTTGTTACTGGTAGGCCAACCCAGTAGTATATCACTGGTTTAAAGAGGGAGTAAACCCCCAAATATTTTTTTTTAAATAAAAAAAGGCAGATTCTTCCTTTTTACAAGATATTTGCCTGGTTCTTCTACATAGTAAACTCCAAATTGACGGTTTCAGCCGCGTCTCTCAATTTTAATCCTTGGGGTAACTAACTCCTTATCTGTAAGTGTTCCTCTCCTCCCGTTTACCTGCCTGTATACTCCAGGCTCCAGAGAGAACCCCTGAGGTCAGATTCCACATAAACTACACATGAATAAGCGCCGGTATTATCGTGAAACGTGTTTCGTTTTTCTTTTCTCATTTTCTGTACATTTTCTATTATCATTTTTAAAGTTACTGGGGTGTCGAGTCCATCATTGTTCTTCTACAAAGTATCATTCAAAACATATCCCATAGTCTTTGTCAAAGATACGGTGACTTCGGATAAATCATTTCATGACGCTGCTCCTTCACTGCGCTACTCCAGTGACCATCGTTCCTTTTAGGGTTTTATCTTTGTTGTTGATATATTGTAGAATGCTACTGATGAAAACGTGACATGCAGGTGAGTTGAAGTATGCCGGAGAAACCAGGTTTGTCCCTGCACAATGTGCAGTTACGTTGGTGACATAAAATGTTCATCTCTCCTAAACTCGCCTGCATCTTTTTTTTTTCGTCGTCTTTGTGAGACTGTTAGCATGTGCTTGTGTTGCAGGAATATATAGGCAGCTATCACTGGAGGCATCTGGTCCCACTTCCCTCTCTGAAGACAACACTGCTTCCTTACATTTTGGGCCTCAGGTAATTGGGGACAATCCTGGACATAAGATCAGGCCAGGGGAATTGGGCAGACTAGACAGTCCGAATGTGAGATTATTAAGACCTTGATATGGCATTAAACGAATGCAAGTGGGCTGAGGGTGATGGGAGCTGTAGTTCAATAGCAACTGCTGTTCGGAAGTTGGTAAGCTATGGTGTATGAAGCCTGATTGCAGAAATGCACTTTTCACTTATTTAGCAGTAGCCTTTCACATTGAGCTGTAGCTACAGCCAGTACAAGCATCACTGTGAGTCACTAGGGTATTACAATAGGTGCATATTATAGGGCAGTGGTTTTTTCCCCTTGCCAGGCGCACCATGTTTGATGTTGATACACTGGAGAGGGAGCCGGGCACAGGAGATGACCAGGAGCAGGCCTTTGTTGAGGGCTTTATATTGCATTCACTGAAAGGTAACGTGGCCTTTTCAACTCTGTGTGTTTGAAACCTGGCGAAACTAGCAGCGCTGTTATTTCATAATCTGCAGATAAGAAAGAAAGAAAAGTACAGATACCACCTACATTATCGCTTCAAGTATGTCTGTGGTGTCTCTTGTTTATGACATCACCTATGGCTTGATATGCAATGTACACATTTCTTAATGAAAAGTATATTATTTGCATATCGACACCACAGACACATTTAAGAAAAATTTCCTTTCCCATTAGCAGAATTACAAACAAGTGCATAATCTAACACAATATGCATAATTAGTGATTATTTTGATTCTGTGTATTTACAGTGTACACAATGTTTACGCTACAGTCTCCTTAATCACTCAGTCAGAGCAGCTTTAACCCTTTGTGTTCAAGAAGTATGATCAATGTGTTTCACCCTGCCCCACCCCCTTCAAGTGCTAAGTGTACACGCAGCAGATCATAGGCTCAGGGACTGACACACCCATTGCACACTTCCAGGTGTGGGAACTGAAATCCATTGCTTTGTGCATATGGGGTTAACCAAGTTTAATTGGCAAGCTGTTACTGAACACCGCTATCCCCCCTCCACTGGTTGCTCCTCTCTGCATCATGTTGTAGGCGAGCATCAGATGGATTTATTCTTATTTCTTTCCTCTTCATTAATGTAAATTGCTCCATCTCTCTCATTCCCTTTTGTCTGGGAGCCTTTTGAATACATTGATATGTTCGGGATTTGCGTACACAGCTGAAGTGATCTTTTGTCGGATGACAACAATTCAGAACAAAGAGGGTGGGGGGTACAGCAGTATTACCAGAGGTGCCAATTTCCAGGCTCTACATCCCAATGTGTGACCCTTTAAAATGACACCTTCCCTTTAGCTGCTGTATTGTGCCGCATGTTTTTCAGTTTCAAACCCAAACAAACATTTATACTGATAGCTACAAATTGTAATGATAACAAAGTAACGCTGCAGAACATTATTCTAATATGTAACCAAAACGCAGATCTCCTGCTACTACAGGACAAACATACAAAAAGCACTGGATCATTTCTCCTTGTAAACTTGTTCAAAGGTATCGTACAGCCAATGCCGCATCTTTTGAGGAAGATGTAGCTCCTCAGTATTGCACCTGTTAGAGTAGACATGCTCACACTATATGTCTGGACACGAGTTTTTCCTTTTTCTTACCAGAATAGAAAGGGAAGCTGAATGTTTAGAAAAAAAGAAATATAGAAAACACGCCAAATGTCTAATGCTTCAAACAGCTTAAACAGCCCCTTCCCGCCTGTAGCACGTTCTCTGCCGAACTACTTTTTAGTAGCGTTTCACGCCCAAAATCTATCGCTTCGGCAAAGAGACACATCCAGCCGGACCCCATTTTTTTTTCTTGATATGCAAATATACTGGTTTTTAAAGGGAAAACAGGAGAAGCCACCGACCTATTTAAAACTATTTTTTAATTAATTTAAGCCTGTTGTTGCAAGTCTGCTAACTGTATTGATGTACTGCAATATGTATCCATTATCTTCTCAAATGTATTTTATCTTATTATTACGTCACATCACATCCACTTTCAAGCACCTTTCCCAGTTTTCAATAGGTAAATCGTCTTTTATAAGCTAGAGAATGATTTACCAGGTAGATGTTCATGTGGTTATACACAGTTAACTCACCATTTTTTCTCTATTACTCCACTTTTGGCTACAAGGTTTAATCACTTATTGGTCCTTAGTAATTTGAATGTTTGGCTTTTAGTAGCTATGTCCAGGATCTCTACACTGGGGTGAACTGTCAGATTCGGCCTAATGTTTACTAATAGCCCTGTTTTCCAGTCGCCATTTGCAGCTCTGCTGTCATGTCTTCACACATCATGGCCGCTCTCCTGTTGCACAGATACAGAGTTGTGAGTACCCCAATATTGTTGTATGAAGTTGAAGGTTTTTGCACAGATGGTCTGCCTTTTCCGCAGACACTTTATAATAGATAGTGATAATCAGTGCCTGCCAGCAGAAAGAATTTGGATAGACTGCATGTCATTGGAATTGAAGTCCACAGCTGGTCCCAAAGATATTTTATAAGTTTATAATACATGGTTATATAAATGCATGTTTCCTATATCTCTATGAAACAAAGGGACAAAAGAAAACAAAATCGTTCTTTAGAAATTATGTTGATCTGAAAATGGAACAGTGTCGAGCTTGGTTACATCAAATCTCTCCCAAGTGATGGTGGCAGAATTATTAGCAATGATTTTTGAGATCCTCTGTGCTGTGTTCTTATACCTCATCATTCATCATTGTATTCTCTGACATCTCATTCTTTAATCTGTGACATTCCCACCTTTGTCTTCTCTTCTGGCCTTTTGTTTTCCTCTACAACACCCCCATCTTTTGTCCTATCTGTCATGTCCTTTAATATGTACTTTCTGACATCCTCATCGGTATTGTCTACAGTTTCCATCAGCTTCCAAACTTTAACACCTTTTATAGCATTGCCTTCAGTATTATGGGGATTATGAGCCGTCAGTTCTGTCCAGAGGGAGCCCCTCTGACTCAGACCCCTTGCTTTGCCTTCTCAGGGGGTCTCCCTACCCAGGCTGCTCTCTGACTTCCCTCTGCTGACAGAAGACATTCTCCTTCATGGCTTTGATGTGGGATTCTCAGGTCAGCGCTGGGATCTGGTCCGTCACAGCTTGCAGATTCTGCGGAGGAGTGTGTCCCTGTACTATGCTCCTCCCAGTAAAATCTACGTACTAAGCAAGAGATCAGAAGAAGCTCTCAGGACTCTCAGCTACCATGCCGCTTCCCTGCTGCCAGTCTTCATGCATGAGGCCATAGGAGGTGAGACAAGTGATTTAATCTCCCAAAATCCTGGCCATTACCCTGTCCATGAGGTCAAATGCTTGAGGGACGCTGGTACTGACAAGAAATTTACAGACTTACGCTTCACTTTTGAACCTTTACCTTCATTTACATAAACACCTTGCTTTAACTGAGCTTCCTGTCTTTCCTAGAACAAGCATTCTGGGAGTTGTAGTCCAACTTGAACTGGACGATATGTTATACCCACCTGTGTCTTAGAATCCACCCAAATAGTGTGGAACACACCTCCCCTCCCTCTCCTGACTAAAGAAGAGTAACACAAAACACTGAAAACGTTTTGCATTAAGCTTGTCACAGGATCAAATCATATAACATATGTAATATGATCCTTGCTAAACATGCCTGGGCGTGCTGGAACTATATTGTAACTGGCTACATACTGTGGACAAAAGAAGACTGTACTGCTCAGATTTATAAAGTTACCACTAATTATATAAACATAACGAGAGAATAACTGAGCTCATCTGCTGTGTCACACTCTCAATAGGGTAAGCATCTTGCCATACCACGCAAGAGAGCAAGCAAGCAATCGGTAATATGCTTGCTCACAGTTGGCTCTTATCGGAACAAGGCTTAATTAGACCGCCCTCAACACATTAAACAGATTTTGTTACCACTAACTGTTTGAGAAGGCTAGGTCGTGTTTGCCATGACATGGTGTAAATATGCTTTCACCAAATGATCGAACGCTAACCTCTCACGTCTGTCATGTTTATACATTTGGTGCCAGAATAGCACAGCGTTGTGATACAGAACATTGACTTCCCGCTCTTTCTTATAAGTCGAGATCCTCATTTTCTGCACCTCTTATGTGTTTCCCAATGTTATCTTTCATTGGGATATGGCCCGTATCAAGTAGAAGCCTCCTATATATTTTATTATTTATCTCCCTTTGACCTGTGAGATGTTTCACCCAATTCACTCATTAAGTTCTGTCCTTGCTGCTCTACCTTACTTTACTCTCTTCTCTCTGACAGACTTTTAATCCATGTTGTTGTTTTTTTTAAACCGTTCTGTTTATTCCTTTCAAGCCACACTTACTATTCTCACACATTATGTTTAATGTGTCCTTTTTCTTCCCCCCCTGCAGCCTGTGCAGTATGCGCACTCATGTCCCAGCTGCCCTTCCTAGGTGGGTCAGATATTCTGTTTACCCAAATGGAGATCTTGGACAAACTCCTGTGTCTCTGCTACCTGCTGCCTAGAACAATTCTGATCCAAACGGTACAAGTATTACTGGTCTGTTTGGGCTACACTCATACACGTCTAACAGTACAAGAGGAGATACGATATGAACTTTGTTTAAACAATTTTCCACCGACCATAGCAAAAAAAGACAATCAAACCTCACATACAAAACAAAAGAGGGTAGTAGTGTTAAATACCGAACACAAATCTGTAGCTTTAAGAAGATCTGCAACCTGTTCTTGTGTGTGCTGTATCCTTTTGCATTGTATGATTTGGTCAGCTGCAGTCTACAATATACAGGTTCAGTATCCTTTTCCTGAAAATCCCTTATCCCAAAAAATTCGGGTTTCACCACAAGTTGTAAATTCCACACACATCTGTCAGAATGCAAGCGCACAACAGTGTATTCAGAGTCCAGGCACCTTAAGCTGCAGTATGGCCTTTCCACGCTCAGATTCTCCCACGCCCACAAAGGGTAATACAATGACACACGTGCAGGCCTGACATGCCAACGGCAGGTTCCCAACGATGCTTTACATCAAAGTTACATTACAGTAAAAGATTTATGTGCCCTGGCAGTATTTACATTGATACTACTGTATTTCATGAGTGCTGAGAGCGTTTACTATATCTGGTGAAAATGATCTGTTATCCAAAATATTTCTGTCCCCAAGCATTTTGTATCAGGGATACGCAATCTATATGTTTGTTCAGGTGAGTGTGTCTTTGTTTGTGTGTTTGAAGTTTGACCCAAGCTTGTGTGTCTAGCACCTCTTGCTGCCTGATCATATGTAATGAAGGAAGAGCCTTGATCTCTTGTACATGGTACAGTTGTGGAGATTGAGCAAACTGTGTTCAGACCCACACAGATATTTCTGTACCTTGATGTGGTGGGCTCTCATAGTAACCTGACTCAACCTACACCTCCTGGTAACCTGACTCAACCTAGACCTCCTGGTCTAAGACAAATCTTTAAGACATAAGTAAAATGCACGGACTCCAAGAGCTGCCAAATGAATACCTGATATATATCCAGCTAGGTTTCGACTGGATACAATGAACCTGGCTCATTATATCCAAGAGTCAAACTAAAGTTTACACTCCAAACTCATAGACATCTCTGAATCCTGTTCACCTGTCTCTTTACCCTGCCTGTTACAGCCATGTCTGCCTCCATCTCTCATGTGTCAGGATATCTTGGATAAGCTGGTTCATTGTGGACTTCTCACTACGTATGAGGCGAGTACCATAGACATGTATCTTCTTACCCGAAGACCTGGTCTATTCATTGTTTCATATTCAGCAAATGCATTGTTGATTTTTAGCTGCAGACTCTAAAATGCTCAGTTATGACTGGCTGAGCATGATGGTAATTACATTGCAATGGAAGGATACCAGGTTACATGGCTGTTTCGTAGTTCAAAGTGCTGGATAGTTAGATAACCGCATCTTCTTTGTTCTCAGGATCCCAACGCCCCGCCTGCATGTGACACGGGGAGGACACGTTTTGTGGACAAGCTGGCTTGGAAATCCATGGATGACATGACTGACAGTGACAGCGACAACATGGAGGAAGAACCAAAGCGCTATTACAAGGTGAGAAGGGCTGGTGCTAAACAAATAAATAATGAATCACCGCAGCGGACTGTGTGAAGAGGTCATGGAGTAAAGCTTTTGTATATATGACGCTTAAACAAAATCTGTCATCCTCATAGTATTTACAGTGGTAATGTAGATGTTGACATTTTTAACCCCTTCATGACCAGGCTGTTTTTGGCCTTTATGACAATGGCTTTATTTCAGCTGTGTTTGTGTTTAGCTGTAATTTTCTTTATTTACTGTAACCTAACAAATTATATAGGGGGGGGGGGGGGGGGGGATAATTCACCTGTTAAAAAACCCCATGAGCGCCCCTCCACTAAACATTCCCAAGCAGGGAATGGATGCATAATGAAATGTCTGCTCTGAGAGCATCTGTAGAGCCAGAGTCTGAAGCCAGACTGTATTAACAGAAGTCAGGTATTCTGTAAGATGGACTGTGCTTGGAATTGCTGATAGAAGCTTTAACTGAGCTCATCACCGTCAGCTTACTGTAGTGAAGACTGGGAGTGGGATGGAAATTAAAGACAGAATACCAGCTCCCTGAAAAAGAGCTCCATTAAGCCATATGAAGATGCTAAAGTGACTACCTTCCTCCATGTGTGCAGAGCAAATAAGAGTAACCGTCTCAGCCTCGCAAATGTATCCTCCTTGTAGACAGCAGAGACCTTATTTCTTTTGGACTTTAAATAACCATTTCCACCCCATCCCCCCACAGACATTGTTAAGGTGGGTTGGGTTCAGGATCAAGGATCTCATCATATCCAACCTTGAAAAATAGTCAACTATGTTTGTCCTTTAACAACTAATTGTATTAACTGTATTAATAAAATGCTGTACATGGATTGATTGTATTAGGTTTTATTTATTAAAGTAAATCCCTCCTCGGCCCTAATCCACAGACATGTGGTTTGCAGGCCCATGAGGAATTGAACTTGAACCAGTCCATGTGCGACTTTTATGGGTATGTGACTGTCGCCTCCATTCAATTCAGTTGTGGTTTGTCAGTGTGAATTGCGGCTGATTTGAAGGGATCCAGGAATTGTGTGAACATTTGCTGATTACCAGTCGGGAGATGTGAATATACAAATGACTGTTCTTTAAATTAACCCCTTGATGCCCTGCACCGACCACACTGGGAAGTGCGTGTGATCTGCCTGATTGAATGGGAGATCAGGTGTACATTGAGACTAGGAATCTTGTTTGAAGCTGAGACCATGCTTCTCTTCACCTCTGTCTAAATGTACCATGCCACCAACTACTTGCACAGTGCTCCTGTGTTTCCTCTTCATGAGCAAACTGAAGTAGAGACAAGGCTTGCACGGTGGATTATAACCCCTGTCTGTGCCATTGCAGCTGGAATGCTCAGGTGTTAATGCAGATTACTTTGTATTCCTGTGTCACCTCCTGAGCCCTTTGCTGAGGACATACGAGAGAGCAGCACTATATCTGGAGGACGGTGGAGAATGTGAGCAAGGTAGGACCAGGGAGATAGTGAGCAGGAGAAACACTTGGGCTGGATTAGGGAGAAACTAATGGCAAACTATTTCCATAAAGAAAAGACAGAGCAGGGTTTAAATCTTACCGTGGTATTTGTGTAAAGGGCCAAGTTATTGTATATTGTATAATGCACTGATACATATCCCTGTGTATGCAGATACAGAAACACGATATGTGGATCGGCTGCATGTCTACCTGCAGCAGAAAGCTAAAGAGGATGGCTCGTTTGGTAAGTACTGCTTAATAGAGTGTGTGCTACTGTATCAGTAATAGTGAGGCAGATGCTGTACTACATGAACTTTATTGTTTATCAGTTTGGACAATGGTGGCGCACTAGCCTCGATATCTCCCTCTTTCTCTCCCCCCCCACGGCAGGTAGTCCTGGGAAGTATAGGAAGGTGGCAGAGCCATGAAGTATAGATGCTCCACTAAAGTGGGCAGCGCTGGTGTTGAGTGGGTGGGGCTTAGCACCGCTGCCCCGCCCATGAGGAAAATGGTATGACCTGAATGCTTGACTGGCTGCTGCCAAATCCAGCAGTGTTAATGACTGTAAATGTGAAACAGGATCTATAGCTCTATAATATAATATATAAAATAAAGATTACCATTATACAGTCCTCAATCTGAGGAATCACTGAAAATATATGCCTCTACCCAAACTACAAGTTAAGTCTAATTATATAATAATGAATTATATAGCATACTCCAGCAAGTTCACCAATCCTGTGAGATATAATGAGGTTATACACTGGCTGCTACACACATAATATAATAATCAGCTTTACTAGGATTGTATAGGAATATAGAATATAATACAGATCATTTTATTGCTCAGAAGAACCTTTTTCTAAACATATTTTGATTTCAAATAAATTTCACAAATGTATAGATAAAAAGATCTTCACTATATATATGTTTATAGATACATATACAATGTGTGTGTATGTATGTATAATATGGACAATAGGGAGTGGGGTACAGCTAATGATCAGTAAACTGTTATTAAAGTGCAGTGACTGTGTAATAAGCAGATACAAAGGAATGACTCGTCGCTGCAGTAATAGTTCCTTTTGTCTAATTATGTGCATTATGCTCTCTTCACGAGTCTCTGTGGAGATTCACCCCTTATTAAGAAGAGAAAAGCATGAAAGGGACTGATTACAGCAAATATTAGGGGAATTCAGGTTCCGTCTCTCTACCTTATTATACTCCGACACTTGGCTTGTGGCACGGGAGAGTGCATTTCTCTCTCTCCTTACCATTTTAATATCACCACTCCTCTGCTATATTTAGATAAAAAACACCAAATAGTGCTGAGGTGGAGGTTCTGTGACACAGTGCGTCCGGAGTCTGCTTTCTACAGTGGATAGCGTCACTGTTAGGTGCTATCTCTGTGTGCGACTTTTAGAAATATCCCCCATTTACAGTATATATAATCTTTGACTCCACAAAAAGCCTTGTTACCTTTAAATATCGGACACACAGAACTTCTACCCACGATCTGCTTCTTTCTTTGGCAGAGCTTTGTCCAATTAATCCCGCATGGGATTTCCTCAGTGATTCATTGATCTCTCGCGAAACTGCAAAAAGAGGGCATTAATAGCTGAGTTGGGATCAGTGTTCATTTTGATGGCAAGTTTTGATTTAGTTTTTGTCACAGTTTTTTTTTACTTAAATGCCATTTCAGTTTAGTCTAGGGCTGCCACCTTTTCTTCAAAAAAAAATACCGGCCTTGGTACTGTCTCCATAGACTTACCATTGGCCTGATGCCAATTTTTTACCGGCCAGGTGGCAACCCTAGTTTAGTCGTATTTTACTCCATCTGAATTGTTTTCGTTTTAGTCGACTACATATCCAGGAGTGAGGGAGGGAACAGGTCTGAGAAGGCTGTTACATAGTGTTAAGTTAACTTGTTAGCGAGATGGGAGGGAACAGGTCTGAGAAGGCTGTTACATAGTGTTAAGTTAACTTGTTAGCGAGATGGGAGGGAACAGGTCTGAGAAGGCTGTTACACAGTGTTAAGTTAACTTGTTAGCGAGATGGGAGGGAACAGGTCTGAGAAGGCTGTTACATAGTGTTAAGTTAACTTGTTAGCGAGATGGGAGGGAACAGGTCTGAGAAGGCTGTTACACAGTGTTAAGTTAACTTGTTAGCGAGATGGGAGGGAACAGGTCTGAGAAGGCTGTTACACAGTGTTAAGTTAACTTGTTAGGGAGATGGGAGGGAAACACTCACATATAGTACCAGGTGAATCAGATAGAGGAGTATCCTCTTCCTCTGCAGTTATCAGGGGGCAGACAGACCAAGGGACCCTCTATGCCGATAGAGTCATGTGACTGGGCTTTGGCTGAGATCCATGGGAACCAGAACCAGAAGTCCAAATGGGTAAATGCAAATGTCCCTCCCTAACATTTTCGTCACATTTTTGTCAGTTGATGAACATTGCAATGTTTTACTCCGATTAACTTTGTTTTTATTTATTTAATGTTTATTTTTAGTTGACGAAATGAACATTGGTTGGAATGATAGGAAAGTTAATTTGTCAGTTCAGCACTGTTTAGTATTTAGTATTAGGATACACAAAAACGTATGCTCAATCCAATATTATTGGGGGCTTCACAGTACCTGTAGCCCAGGAGCCTACAATGTCTTAATCCTGCTCTGTCCGTTTCACTCCTTTACCCTAGTATACTGTAAGTCAGCTTACAGTATGAAACATATCAGGTCTTTAACCCCTTCGCGACCTTATGATGAGTTAACTCATCATGTAGTCTAGCCGGAGGTGAACTCCGTGCGCACCGCCAGCCGGTCTGAAACGGGTCCAGGACTCTGCCTCGCACCCGAGGCAAAGCTCATGTTCACACACTGACTTTGCCTCTAATTCACTCCCTGTGCTCTACGTACTTATAGTGATGCACAGGGAGTGGCCTGTAAAAAAAAAAAAAAAAAATACATCCTGTAAAATTAAAAAAAATTAAAAATTAACCCTTTCCTTGCTGGTCACTTTGTTACTGTGATCAGTAACCTCCTTTCTTTATGGCGCTTATTTTGTTTTGTTTTTTCAATTTTAAAGTTTTTTTAAAATAAATAAATATTGTTGAAATATATTAATTTAATTACAGTTAACCCCTGCATGCCTGTTCTGTGATTCTTATGGCTCTGACATTGCACTGGTCAGAATTTATTTTTTTTACTGGATTTTTTTTGTTGGGGGGGGGTTTGGGAACCTATATTTGGATTTTTTATTATTAGTTAGTTAATTAGTTGGGAGAAGTGGGTTAGTGTTGCACTAGTTGTGTAGATTATTATTGGGAAAATAATGGGGAAATATCCCCCCCCCCCCTTTTTATATGTAATTTTTAATACTAAATGGTAGATTATTTTTATGTATACCAACTTATTCAGACCTATTATATAGACCTATTCAGATGAGGCAATTGTTTTTACCCATTATACACTAACGATGGAGTGTACTGGGTATGGATGCAGGGAACAAGCTTTGTGAATGAGACAGAGAGCAGGGTACTGGAAAATTAAACATCCCATGTATTCGTTATGGCACAGGGCTTAGTGCTGAACACTGTTCAATACCAACAGCATGGAAGCCTGTTAAACAGGCTTCAGTCTGTTCATAGAATGAATATGTGCCCAGAGTCAGGAATGGGCTTTATTCAAAGGTTGACCTTTTCTTTAAAGTGACACTGTGCGGCCTCTTCACAGTACTGAACTGCATTAATAGCCGTGTGGGTTACAGTTAATTTGCCAATTCCCTTTAATGGACCCTCAAGTTGTTTGTACATGGCAAGAGATCTTTATATGTGTCGTGTTTCATGATGTTTTCTAGAACAGCTTTTTGTTATGGCAAAATGCTGCTTGCCTCTCCAGCAATGGTTAATACACATTGTTTTTTTGCCTCTAGTAAATAGTCTAGTGAGATTATTAGATTTGGAATAGCAAGTAATGGCAGTGTAATTGTGAACATCATTTGCATGTACAATAGTTTCTGGTCCCTGAAGACTTGTTTGCGGCCCACGTACTTCTGCATCACTCAAAACCGATCGTAAATATCATAGGAAATCTTAGTCATGTGCCTATTTCTATTCAGAGACCATTGACAGTGTTTTCAACAAACTTTTCTCTGTCGAGTGCCTGTCATTGTGTGATCTGGCTCTGTTACTCTCTGTCGAGTGCCTGGCATTGTGTGATCTGGGTCTGGTACTCTGCTGAGTGCATGTCATTGTGTATCTGGCTCTGTTACTCTCTGCCGTGTGCCTGTCATTGTGTGATCTGGCTCTGGTACTCTCTGTCGAGTGCCTGTCATTGTGTGATCTGGCTCTGTTACTCTCTGTCGAGTGCCTGTCATTGTGTGATCTGGCTCTGTTACTCTCTGCCGTGTGCCTGTCATTGTGTGATCTGGAACTCTCTGCTGGGTGCTTTCATTGTGTGATCTGGCTCTGGTACTCTCTGCTGAGTGCCTGTCATTATGTGATCTGGATCTATTACTCTTTATAAAGTGCCTGTGATTGTGTGATGTGGCTCCATTATTCTCTTCTGGGTGACTGTCATTGTGTTATCTGGCTCTATTACTCTCTGCTGAGTGCCTGTCATTGTGTGATCTGGAACTCTCTGCTGGGTGCTTTCATTGTGTGATCTGGCTCTGGTACTCTCTGCTGAGTGCCTGTCATTATGTGATCTGGATCTATTACTTTTTATAAAGTGCCTGTGATTGTGTGATCTGGCTCTGTTACTCTCTGTCGAGTGCCTGGCATTGTGTGATCTGGCTCTGTTACTCTCTGTCGAGTGCCTGGCATTGTGTGATCTGGCTCTGTTACTCTCTGCTGAGTGCCTGTGATTGTGTGATCTGGCTCCATTACTATGTATAAAGTGCCTGTGATTGTGTGATCTGGCTCCATTATTCTCTTCTGGGTGACTGTCACTGTGTTATCTGGCTCAATTACTCTCTGCTGAGTGCCTGTCATTGTGTGATCTGGATCTGGTACTCTCTGCTGGGTGCCTGTCATTGTGTGATCTGGCTCTGGTACTCTCTGCTGAGTGCCTGGCATTGTGTGATCTGTCTCTGGTACTCTGTATAAGATGCCTGACATTGTGTGGTCTGGCTCCATTACTCTGTATAAGATGCCTGGCATTGTGTGGTCTGGCTCCATTACTCTGTATAAGATGCCTGGCATTGTGTGGTCTGGCTCCATTACTCTGTATAAGATGCCTGGCATTGTGTGGTCTGGCTCCATTACTTTGTATAAGATGCCTGGCATTGTGTGGTCTGGCTCCATTACTCTGTATAAGATGCCTGGCATTGTGTGGTCTGGCTCCATTACTCTGTATAAGATGCCTGGCATTGTGTGGTCTGGCTCCATTACTCTGTATAAGATGCCTGGCATTGTGTGGTCTGGCTCCATTACTCTGTATAAGATGCCTGGCATTGTGTGGTCTGGCTCCATTACTCTGTATAAGATGCCTGGCATTGTGTGGTCTGGCTCCATTACTCTGTATAAGATGCCTGGCATTGTGTGGTCTGGCTCCATTACTCTGTATAAGATGCCTGGCATTGTGTGGTCTGGCTCCATTACTCTGTATAAGATGCCTGGCATTGTGTGGTCTGGCTCCATTACTCTGTATAAGATGCCTGGCATTGTGTGGTCTGGCTCCATTACTCTGTATAAGATGCCTGGCATTGTGTGGTCTGGCTCCATTACTCTGTATAAGATGCCTGGCATTGTGTGGTCTGGCTCCATTACTCTGTATAAGATGCCTGGCATTGTGTGGTCTGGCTCCATTACTCTGTATAAGATGCCTGGCATTGTGTGGTCTGGCTCCATTACTCTGTATAAGATGCCTGGCATTGTGTGGTCTGGCTCCATTACTCTGTATAAGATGCCTGGCATTGTGTGGTCTGGCTCCATTACTCTGTATAAGATGCCTGGCATTGTGTGGTCTGGCTCCATTACTCTGTATAAGATGCCTGGCATTGTGTGGTCTGGCTCCATTACTCTGTATAAGATGCCTGGCATTGTGTGGTCTGGCTCCATTACTCTGTATAAGATGCCTGGCATTGTGTGGTCTGGCTCCATTACTCTGTATAAGATGCCTGGCATTGTGTGGTCTGGCTCCATTACTCTGTATAAGATGCCTGACATTGTGTGGTCTGGCTCCATTACTCTGTATAAGATGCCTGGCATTGTGTGGTCTGGCTCCATTACTCTGTATAAGATGCCTGGCATTGTGTGGTCTGGCTCCATTACTCTGTATAAGATGCCTGGCATTGTGTGGTCTGGCTCCATTACTCTGTATAAGATGCCTGGCATTGTGTGGTCTGGCTCCATTACTCTGTATAAGATGCCTGGCATTGTGTGGTCTGGCTCCATTACTCTGTATAAGATGCCTGGCATTGTGTGGTCTGGCTCCATTACTCTGTATAAGATGCCTGGCATTGTGTGGTCTGGCTCCATTACTCTGTATAAGATGCCTGGCATTGTGTGGTCTGGCTCCATTACTCTGTATAAGATGCCTGGCATTGTGTGGTCTGGCTCCATTACTCTGTATAAGATGCCTGGCATTGTGTGGTCTGGCTCCATTACTCTGTATAAGATGCCTGGCATTGTGTGGTCTGGCTCCATTACTCTGTATAAGATGCCTGGCATTGTGTGGTCTGGCTCCATTACTCTGTATAAGATGCCTGGCATTGTGTGGTCTGGCTCCATTACTCTGTATAAGATGCCTGGCATTGTGTGGTCTGGCTCCATTACTCTGTATAAGATGCCTGGCATTGTGTGGTCTGGCTCCATTACTCTGTATAAGATGCCTGGCATTGTGTGGTCTGGCTCCATTACTCTGTATAAGATGCCTGGCATTGTGTGGTCTGGCTCCATTACTCTGTATAAGATGCCTGGCATTGTGTGGTCTGGCTCCATTACTCTGTATAAGATGCCTGGCATTGTGTGGTCTGGCTCCATTACTCTGTATAAGATGCCTGGCATTGTGTGGTCTGGCTCCATTACTCTGTATAAGATGCCTGGCATTGTGTGGTCTGGCTCCATTACTCTGTATAAGATGCCTGGCATTGTGTGGTCTGGCTCCATTACTCTGTATAAGATGCCTGGCATTGTGTGGTCTGGCTCCATTACTCTGTATAAGATGCCTGGCATTGTGTGGTCTGGCTCCATTACTCTGTATAAGATGCCTGGCATTGTGTGGTCTGGCTCCATTACTCTGTATAAGATGCCTGGCATTGTGTGGTCTGGCTCCATTACTCTGTATAAGATGCCTGGCATTGTGTGGTCTGGCTCCATTACTCTGTATAAGATGCCTGGCATTGTGTGGTCTGGCTCCATTACTCTGTATAAGATGCCTGGCATTGTGTGGTCTGGCTCCATTACTCTGTATAAGATGCCTGTCATTGTGTGGTCTGGCTCCATTACTCTGTATAAGATGCCTGGCATTGTGTGGTCTGGCTCCATTACTCTGTATAAGATGCCTGGCATTGTGTGGTCTGGCTCCATTACTCTGTATAAGATGCCTGGCATTGTGTGGTCTGGCTCCATTACTCTGTATAAGATGCCTGGCATTGTGTGGTCTGGCTCCATTACTCTGTATAAGATGCCTGGCATTGTGTGGTCTGGCTCCATTACTCTGTATAAGATGCCTGGCATTGTGTGGTCTGGCTCCATTACTCTGTATAAGATGCCTGGCATTGTGTGTAAGTAAGTAGATATTTGCACATGAAATCAGTGCTTCCTGTAGATATCTGGAAGTGAGGTCTGTCACCCTGTTGGAAGTTAAAGTTTACAACACTCAGTGATTGATTCCCAGCAGGGTGATGGAGACTTGTTTACATAGCGGGATTTATCCCTGGCTGGAATATCCCCTGTACATTGACCTGGTGAAGGTGTAACTGTTGAACTAATATCTTCATAGCAGCCATGGTAACTGTTATTTGTGGACATATCTGGGTTGCATGATGAGTGAGGTTTAGAAGCGGACGTGCTGACTGCTTTGTATTTGCTAACTGAAACATTGGTCAATGTCCTATTCTATATCCATGTAAAACAAACACCTTGTCCTCTCAGCAGCTGGTTATTTAGTCTTTATTGTTTGAATTATTCATCTGCACAGGAAGATAGACATTGCTGTAATAGTCCCAGAGTATGTGTGAAATCTCTCAGTTGGCCTTCATGTGCATTCATTACCTCAGCAGTCCTTCTTCATGTCCGAAGTAAGGACATCTTAAGCATTGAAAGACTATTTTAGCCAAAATTCAAAGTAAACCAGACTGCATAGAATGTACGCATTGTACGTGGTATTTGATGTATGTCACACACTCACAATGTCGCATGTCTTAGAGGAGCACAGTAATATGCCAATGTTAAGGTAGAGGAGATGTTGGGGTTATAGAGTTAACAATGCCAACACCCTGTGCACCCTTGACTTTTCAATGCACTTTAATGTCTACACAAGTTTTTTAAACGAGTAACCGTTCGAGAACGTCCATTTCACGTTAAACCCCCTGTAAGATGGCGCTCACTAGGAAGCCTAAATTAGATTCAGTTCATTTGTACAATGATAGAGGTAAAACCAATTGGTGCCACTGTCTGACTGGTAAATGAAAGGGTAAGCATGAACCCCTTGCTCACCGTGTAAAGTTTGTTTGCCCTTCTTGTGTTGTTTGTATCACAAACTATTGAGGAAAAGCTTTCACTACAAGGCATTGTGTAGTTTATAAAATAGCCCAGCAAAATAAACCTGAGAGGGCAAAATGCAAGCATTAATATCCAAAATGGAAAGATTCGGCATAAATTCCAACCGGGCTGTTTTGGCCTGATTTTGCCTGTTCAGCATGGTTTACTGTATAGGCCATTTTGTCACAAATACTGAATAATGTCAGGTTCATGACTGGCCAATCAGAGCTATCCTGTGTATCACAGCAGTGTATACTGTGTATGACTATGGGATGAGGATATCCTTGTAGTTTCAATCTGTTTTTCCACAGAGTGTGCAGAGTATTCCTGGGCAGCCTTTGCTGTGAGAACCTTCATAGATCTTGGGGTAAGTGTCTGTCACAGTTACTCACCATTTTAATTTGTTAGCTTGTAACCCTATAAATACTAGTGGCCCTCACAGGACTATGTGTAGTTTATTTCCTAATCTATTGATTTATATAATGTTTAATTTCCCCTCCCCCAACCTACGTAAGTACATTTGTATGGGATGTGGCCCTTCACATAAAGTCAGTTCTACTCTAGAATGTGTACCGTCTGTAACGTGCAGTGTGTTTATCTCCAGGTATTTGTGTGTACCCCAAACAGTCATGGATCAACACTCCAGCTCTCAGACACATTCCAACTTCAGGAAAACCGCAGGACACTTCTGTGCTTTATCCAGCAATTTGTGTTCAGATTGTGAAGATTTGTTAAACAATCGCTCCCATCGTGAGTTTGACATCACAGTGTTTTTTTTGTAATTCGTTTTTTTTTGTATTCCATATTAGTTTTCACAGCTTATAAATCTGCAGGTCACTTTCCGACTTTAAGGCATTTTGATTTAAAACTACTGGTGATTAAGAAGACTTTTGGATTCTGGCTTTAAGTCCCAGTCCATTTTTTGTGGTTAACCATTTTACAGCCAGAGTGATTAGTGTATTGATTTCTTTCATTTCTGCGGTTCATTTGGGTATTTAAGATATAATGTAATTATCACAATCTTTTCACTATTAAAGCAGAGTGTTATACACAATGGTATTAGATTTTCTGTTTAACAAATCTCACACCACGCGGTTACTGATCACTCCTAATTCATCGATTTCACAGTCAACCACGTCCCCTGTCTGAAAAACAAAACCACAGGTAGTAAGAAAACGAACAAATCAGGCAGTCCAGCTTTTGTAAATGGCTCCGAACAATTGGTTTTGGCCCTTTGTCTTCAATAGGCTAATGTAACTATTTAAACGCTGGCTATTTGGGACATATTTGGCCATTCAGGACAATGGCTGTTTTAACATTTCTGCAGTGTTTGTGTTTAGCTGTAATTTTCCACTTTATCAATTTTTTGGTTTCCTAACCATTTTTTCCTACAGTGACCTTTTGACCCCTAGGCAGACAAGGAGGTTGAGTTTGCTTTAGTTAATAGCATAAGGAGGTAAACTTTTAAAGTGAAAGTTGACCTCCTTGCACTATTCTCAAAGTTCAGTGAATACACAGAGAGGTATGGGCCATTGTACTCTTAATGTACATGAAAAAAGCCTCTCCATAGAAGTAAATAGGCTGCAGTGCCTTTCTTCGGAGAGGTCTGGACCGTACAAACACCGGAGATTGACAAATGTATCTCATCCCTCACACACAAAATGGAGGGAACATGAGCCAAAATAATATTGGAGAGTGTGTTTTGGAGTCCATTAAAGGATTTGTTTTAATAAACTGCAAAATCAAATGCTAAACCTCAGCTGTGAAATATCCTATTGTGAAACAGGTAATTATCTGCAGGGTTCAATGGAATGCAACACTGGGGCTGGACTTGGACAAATAGCTGCAGCACTTTATTATTGAAGTGTACATTCAGATATTCTCTGTTTTCCAAGTGCGTCCTGGGATGTTACTTAATAGTACTTATTTTATTTACCTCTGAAGGATCATGGGCTGAGTCAACCCTGCAGAGAATTGAACCTGTGACCCCCACGGGGCAAAACTATTTTACTGATGATGTATTAGACTACTGAGCTAGCTCTCTGATCTTCAGTGGGCTTGGAGATGCTCAGAGCTGACACGTCCATTAGCCATGCACATTCTTATGGGTCCTTGGTACTCACCTTAAGAAAGATAGGGGGCTTCCTGAATACGCCAACTCCTGGAGGGGTTCCAGTCAAAAAGATATCCCCAGGCTTCAATGTGACAAACCTGATGAAGCAGAGGTTAATTAAAACACAATAAGGTATGTGTAAATCTATCCAGTCAAACCTGGTGATACATCTTTACAGTCTTTACATTGAGACTGGTCACATACTGGAAGTACAGACCATGCCAAGGCTGCAAATGCCGGCAGCCTATCATTAAACAGAGGTCAAGCAGAAACCGTTCCACAACCAATCACAAGCTGGGAGTTTCTAGAGAGTTACAGACTTCAGCTAATTGAAAGTGATCACAAGCACCAAGTGCTACAAGTACTATGAGGTTATGTATAAATTGCGTTATACACCGTGCCATTAATCTCCCAGCAGACATCAGGTGTTATAGCCATGGGCACCAGCGAAGAACCAAACGCAGGAATACAATTACAACATGCAGCAAAACCTCCGTCACAGCTCAAGCAAAGTTACCCGACACTTTGCTCTGCTCTTCTTTTATAAATAAACCCCTGACTATACTGACATTCCCACACACTGACAGTTAATCTGCAGATAAAATGATAAAAACTTGTTAAATTGCAGTACATTTGGCAAATTCTCAAGTGAAAAGAAATAAAAAAGGCTGAATAAGGAAAATGTAAATGTGGCTCTTACTGAGAAGTACATGGTGTTCATTATTTAGGTATTGAACTTCCAGATTACCCATGCTGTATCTGTACCTGCTACAGCAGCTTATAGTCCTGTGTCGTCACTAATGGCAGCATTGGCCTTTTCCCTCCACTTTGTCCTGCCCTGGAGCATGCTGGGATAACATACTTACTTGGAGACCCAGGCAATAAGAGCTTCCGTTTTGAAGACCATCTGGTTTGTGTTACTGTCCTGCATGAGGTCTCCATTCACACGGCAGCGGATGCCAAGACTATGGGGGTCTGGGAAAGTAAAAGAAAGATGTGGTAAAGATAAGACATCTCTGCCGAGGGAACATTCATTAACCCTAAGTAGACACAGCTGCTTAGAGGGAGTCGAACTCCATTTATACCTGTAGAATATGGTACTATCTCACTACCGTGATAAAGACCATCAATTAATGCTGTGACTTTTTATTTTAATTAATGCAAAGAACAATGAAAACAAATAAATAGATGACAGCAGGTTGGCATTTGTTCTTATGAATCATTTCATTGATCTGGGATTGCTGAGTGTATGGTTTCATTTACTATTGATAAAAGCTCTCTGCCTCCTGCAATCTGTTTGCACAGGTCATTTAAGGTGAATCTAAAGAAAATACAAGAACATCTCTCAGCTGAGCCGATATTCTCTCTTATTCCCCCACAACCCTCAACTAAAAGGGTGTGGTTGGATGGTCCTGTGTGATTGACATGTTAACACACCAATAACGATGATCTTGTCGCAGACCTCAGATTCAATTAAATATATTTTGAACGCGTAGCTAGCCGCACTGTTCATAAGGCAGAAGGGGCCTCCAACTTTAAGGGGGCGGCTCCACCTGGTTTATATTCTGCATGATGTACATGTTTTTTATATATATATATATATATATATAGCACTTATTTTTACTTTCAAACCATTTACACTTCTCCTGTAGTATTATTTCACAGGACCTTCTCAAAGCATTGTCCAATAAGGGGGGCTTGGAGAGATAGGAAGGACCAATTCTGGTAACATTTTATTTGTGCTTAACTAAAAAATATTTGTTTGGACACTAAGTGGATCTGCTCCTTTAAGGCTGTTTTATGACTGAAGCATTTGCACAGCATTGCTAGCATGGCCTCACAAGCACACGTAGGTTATACATGTTTGGAGAAGGGTTGGAAAACTAAAAATGTAAACCTCAGCCACCCAAATACAGTAATTCCAAAGTGTGTGTGTGTGTCAGGGAACAGAACAGCAACATTCTGGCAATGTAAATTAGCAGGAATTAATACCATTACTAAATCATTTACTGATTAGACAGGGGAGCCAATCAAAGCAGAGCTGCAATTTGATATCTATAGTTGCGGATGTGTTTTATTTGCACTTGAATAGTTTCTCATACGTTACCAATTTTGAAATGTGAAAAAAAAAAAAACATATATATATATATATATACAAAATGAAAGTATATAGATAAAGGTATAATCTGCTCTAGGGTTTCCCCATGTTATATGACAGGTAGACTTGGTAACAATGGTTTGTTTGTTTGCAGGCTCTATATTGAACAAGACACAAATGGGGCAGAGCCACAAGACAGAGGATCAATAGAATAAGTAACCACACAGGCTTGTGTACCTAAATAGTAAACTATAAGGAATTGGTAAATTTCAAGCGGTGAGAGCTGAACTTGGCTGTGTGTGAGTATGAGTGAGTATAAGTGTGTGTGAGTATAAATGTGTGCGCGTCCGAGTATGAGTGTGTGTGTATGCGGTGTTGGCACTTTGAGGTCAGGCAATTCGGTTTTGGCCAAAAATTGGGCGCCATCACTGGTCTATAACCATGTGCATTTGATAAGGATTTCATGTTATGAAAAAAATCCTCTTTTTGAAGGAAAAACAAGCAAATTATTGGTCCCTAATTATTTATAATACACACATTGATGTACCTGAAATGGAGTCCTTAGTAACCAATGCTGGTCCGATTGGACAGAAGGTGTCGAACGTTTTACCCAGAAGCCACTGTTTCCCATTTCTCTTCATCTGCCAGTCACGAGCGCTAACATCATGTGCGACGGTAAATCCAGCCACATAATCCATTGCATTCTCTTCCTGCACAAACATAATGTGTCCACTAGTAGCGTCACAGATCTGAACGATGTACAACACATGCTAGAAGATTCCAATGACAGGGTCAACTAATATGTGGTCATATAGGACATGCCACTCTTTACATATGTACACAGGGCTGCCTGCAGTGAAATAGCTCCACACACGTAGTTACCCACATGCAGACACATAGCTCCACATACAGGTAGTTACCCACATGCAGTCACATAGCTCCACACACATATAGTTACCCACATGCAGTCACATAGCTCCACACACAGGTAGTTACCCACATGCAGACACATAGCTCCACACACATGTAGTTACCCACATGCAGTCACATAGCTCCGCACACATGTAGTTACCCACATGCAGACACATAGCTCCACACACATGTAGTCACATAGCTCCACCCACATGCAGTCACGTAGCTCCACACACATATAGTTACCCACATGCAGTCACATAGCTTCACACACATAGTTACCCACATGCAGTCACATAGCTCCACACAAATATAGTTACCCACATGCAGTCACATAGCTCCACACACAGGTAGTTACCCACATGCAGACACATAGCTCCACACACATGTAGTTACCCACATGCAGTCACATAGCTCCGCACACATGTAGTTACCCACATGCAGACACATAGCTCCACACACATGTAGTCACATAGCTCCACCCACATGCAGTCACGTAGCTCCACACACATATAGTTACCCACATGCAGTCACATAGCTTCACACACATAGTTACCCACATGCAGTCACATAGCTCCACACAAATATAGTTACCCACATGCAGTCACATAGCTCCACACACAAACTGTAAATCAAAAAAAAATTGGAGAAAAAATAAATAAATGACATTTTACAATTTGTTTCCTCTCCCGGCTGCTTTACCTTCGCGGGGGGGGGGGGATCACTGCTAGACTAGAGGCTGCTGCTGCCCCTCATGTCTGTATGTGAGTGCTGGGATGTCACGTTACATCTGGCTCTGCTCATTCTGCCCAATTCCGAGCTCTCTATTATCAAAGTGGAGGACATAACTAGCGATGCCCTTTGTTTCCATGAGTTTTCTTGCCGCCTGGGCTCAGTGCACTCGCTTTACTGATGCCCCCTGGTTAAACCCCACAGGCTGGCCCTATATGTAAAGATGTGTTGATGTGGAAATCTTGGCCTGAAGATTCAACTAAAATCTTATGGATTCCAAAAGTATGACTGGAATAACCTGGCTGAAACATGACCTTTAGCTGACAGTTGGCTGCTGACAGTTGGCTGCTAACAGTGGGCAGCAATAAGTGGCACAATCCTGTTGATATGACATTCTTCTCTACTGAGCTGCTTTATTTTGGTGCTTCCTCAGGAGTCCTGGGCAACAACTGCACCCACTGGGGATTAATCTATATACACGTTACTCAGGCCACATGCAGGAAAAACCCAGACATGATGCTCAGCACCTGAACACGTGAAGTGTTAATCCAACCTCCCCCCGGGTCCCTGTCAGGCCAGAAACAAGTGTGCAAAATTCAATCATTTATACAAAAATGTAAAAAAACAAGAAGGAGGGACAAATTACTCCAATTTGCAGATCTAATTTAAATTTAAAGTGACAAATGCAATTAAACAACAAAAGTGAAACGTTTACAATTTTCAAGTGATTAATGAGCCAATACAAGTCAAACATCTAATAGATAAATATACTGCAGATTCAAGCGTGGAGACCCGATTTCCAATGATCTTTGGGTGTATGGAATGGAGAAAGACACTTACCAGGATTAGTGCTAAATTACCTCCCAGCAATACAGACAACCTAAAGCAATAACCTGTAACTGTCACTATGCAGGTTTAAATGACCTGGAAGATTCACTCCTATTTGATTTGCAGGACTCTGGTAGAAACCAAACACTGGACTAGATGTTCACTTTACCTTGATGTCTTTCCCTTTCTTTCCAATCACAAAGGCAAGTTCCACCTCCCAATCCACTTCCTGCAGTACAAAGAAAGTCCAGCAGTTAAAGAGAGGTGAAAACAGTAAGACGAGAACGCTATAGGAAACGGATAAACATTGCCATCTAGTGGAAATAGTTATGAATAACACTAAAGCGGTGGTCTCAGCTACTGTAATTGCAGTTTATGTGCATTATATGCTATCAATCCTGCTATGTACCTGCAATGAGTTATACATTACTATATCATCACGTTCTGTGAAATGGCAGAAATCTAACATATCTAAACAGTCAAGCCAGACACAGGAGGATTCTGGGAAAATCCAAGGTTTGGAACACTGCCTGACAATACATTTTTACAGCACCAGATCTACAGAGATACAGTGAGCATGGGCTATCAGGTTAGCTGGAAATCCAATGTTAAGAAAACAGCACACCTTCAGAGGTCTAGTGGAGTCCATGCATCGATGGGTCAGGGCTGCTTTGGTGGCAAATGGGGACCTACACAATAGTAGCCCAGTGGTCATAATGTTATTGCTGATCGGTGTATATACCATTATACTTGCCAGTTTATTCAGAGTCCAGCCCCCTAAGCTGTGATATAGCCTTTCCATGCTCAGATTCTCCCACGCCCACAATGGGTAATACAATGGCATGTGTGCAGGCCTGACAAGCCAACAGCAGGTTCCCAACAACACTTCACACCACAGTAAAAGTGATGTATTTGCTCTATACAGTATTTGCAATGATACTACTGTATTTCATAAGTGCTGAGAGACTTTAATATGTCTTACTGGTGAAAATGATCCATTATCCGAAATTACCCATTATCCAAAATACTTCTGGTTCCAAGGGATACTCAACTTGTATATTAAGTGTATTTATTATGGTAATGGACTATGAAAACACAAGAAAAATGTGATCTATAAAAGTTATGGTAGTTCATATTTCGGTTTTGTACCATATTGGTCATGTCGTATACTGCAGTACGGTTTTCTAACAGAGACAAAGAACAGTTTGATTTTAATTAACTGGAAAGACCATATGTTTTATTATATGATGTCATAAAATTAACAATTTCTACACCTCCGACCTAAACCACTATTAGTGGCTTAACACACTACCATTATTAATACTGGTCGTCCTCTCACCTACCCCTCCATTAAAAATCTCTCTTTTTTTTAAAAAAAAAAAACATCCTTTGACATTCTCTGTACCTCTCTTAAATGCATTCACCTGGCTTTCTGCAGGGAGTATAATGGAGTCGGATGGACCCACGATGGAGCTGGGAAACTTGCTGAAGATGATGGGTTCTTTAGGAACAGGCACATTCTGCTCCAAGCAGTGATCCACGTAGTTCATTCCAACACACAGTATCTTCTCTGGGTTGGTGATAGGAGCCAGGAGTGTCAACTGAGACCGACTAAGTACATGCTGACCCGATTCCACAGCCCTGGAGAGATAATGGATGTTATGTATTATTACAACACTTCATATAGTAGATTATCGATAAGGAGCAAGTCTGGGAGTAAACTGACACATAGTCTAATGAATGTTCCTGGTGATTACTTTAGTTTCAGAAGTTAACCCTACAATCACTCACTGTAAACAATCCTCACACAACCCGGAGATGGCGGGCGCAGCGCAGACTCCCGACATGTTGTATACGGCAGTATGGTTTTATAACAAAGATAAAGAACATTATAATTAACTTGAACTAAATGGAAAGGGACCTACCAGAAAATTGTAAAAACTACTGGAACTGGAGACAAATACATTTTTTAGCTTCATAATATCTTGGTCATTATGACATGTATTTTGAATTAACACATTAACATGTGTGCCACTAAATACAGTCAGGTCACCGCCATTAGTAAATCTGATGCATGTATTGCAAAGCATGTCACTAACATATTTTAGGAGATAAAAGTTATATCATGGATTGGCACTATGACTTAGTGTACCTCTTTGCTTTCTGTAAGGCCGTGTCCCCAGCCTCTAGGAATTCTTTCATCCCGCAAGGTAGTGAAGTATCACAGGCATTCAGGTCTACAATGTTTCCACCCGTTTCCAGCTCTACCCCAATCCTTTGGGTACCCGAGCTCTGAAACTGGACTAGCCTCATTCTGAGAGGATGTTGCTGGACGATGCTCCTTCTAGGAACTGACTGGAGAATGATGTGATGGGCTTGGATGGCTTGTCGGACTGAACTCAACATCAATTCTTGAAAAGAAACATAACAGAAAGGGCGAGTTGAACAGACTACAAATAACTCAGCCCTGCCACATTCTGTCTATCTTCTCATTAACTCTGCACCTAACATGAGCACTACCCATCATAATGATTAAAATCATATTAATAATACATTTTATGCATTTTTATGCACCTTTACATTTATATGCCTTATATTGATACTTTAAAACATTGATGCCAAGCTGGCGGCCTGCAACAGGGATGTGTCCCTCATATGAGATCTGGCTAAAATGCCCTCCAGCTGTTTCAGTACTACAGACACCCTATTAATCTACCACTCTTTAAGTCTGTTGGAGAATTAAGGGATTTGTAGTTCATAAGCAGCTAGAGGGCCACAGCTATGCCTAGGTTTTATTGTATTGCCTCATGAAATTAATAATTTCAGGCCCCCGGCCTAAGTCTATGCATTGTATGTGGTCCTTCACATTAAAAAGCTGGACAACACCGATACCTCCCAAGTTTCCCATATTCAGTAGGGACAGACCCTATTTTGGACCCAAATAACCCTGTTGCTCTTTCCTCTTCTGTAGTACTCTTTTCTAGAAGCTTAGATTTTCAGAGTAATAATAAAATTATAGTTTTTTTTAGATATCAGTTTTTGAGGAGTTTGGGGGGTAAATGTGAATGCAAACATGTATGGAAATGCTACTCACCGAGAAAATAATGACAGTGGAAGGAAGAAGTAGGAGGTAGGAAGGAGCAAGGAGACTGTGAGAAGAGAAGGGTGCCAGAGACTTACACAAGATGTTGGCACTGTAGTAGAAGAAGGAGCACAGAACATTACAGGTAAACATTTATAGGTAAACTGTTTGTTCTAGCATATGAGCCTTGACAAAAGGTAAAGGAACCCTTTCATATGCCAATGATTTTACTTTAGGGTTTAATTCCTCTTTAATAAATTACAAAAATAGAAAAAACATGACCCTCTTGGGCATTATTAATGTTGGGAGATATGTATTCTAGAGTTTTAAAAGAGCATTTTAAAATGACAATGCATGACTAATGCTATTTAAAGCATGTAATGCAGTAAATGTTATTACATTACCTTATTCAATTTAAACCCCAATTCTTAACATTAAATGACAGTACCATAAATGATTTAGCAGCTCAGGAGACATTTACAAAGGGCTAATAGTATCAGAAGACTGAAGTACAATTAGTTCCTTACAGGTAATATATACTCACATTAGTATAGTTTTGATATGCAGAATATAATTAAAGAACTGTATAATTAATGGGACTGTTACCTAAACATGGTTTATACTGTTAATTTGGAAAATAAAAAATAACCTATGCATTGTGTTAGCAGAAGTGCAAGCAAATGTATACATTAAGAGTAAAGTCTGTTTTAAACCCCATTTTGGAGGTCTGTGGTGTCTCCTGTTTAAGACATTACCTTGTTGCTTGATATGCAAATGAACTACTTTGATAAGGTGATGTCATAAACAGGAGACACCACAGACTTCCATACTGGAATTGAAAAGTATTTTTTCCTTGTATTTCTGCTAACACAGTAGGGGTTATGTATAAACATGGTGCGAATGGAGATAACCAGATGTTGGAAGTCATTCAGCTTGCATTTCTGGGTTGCACTGGTGCTATGCGCCATGCAACCCATGTAATCAGTGTCAGAGAACTGTAAAGTACAAACGTTTTATTAATAACCCATAATTAAAAAGATCTTTTTTTTATTGTCTACATTCACAGTACAAATAATATTTAGGCTAGTATACCCATTTTACGCAAATGCAGGATTTTATAACCATGCATGGGATGGGCACAAGGCTATCCTAGCTGTAAGATAGGGAACTGGGGAGTAATAAAAGTATTTCGAAAATTGGGTAGACTAGATGGACCGATTGGTTCTTATCTGCCATTCCATGTTTCTAAGCACAGGTACAATTTAAAGATCAAAGATTGTATTCACATAAAATACCAAGTCTCCACCATTGTACAGTTTAAAATATATTTAATTGCAAACACTGACATTTCTGTATAAACCTGAGAATTAGTGGCGAGTGTGCTCCCATAATGCAGCACATTGTAGGTCTGTGCACAACCAGTAAGTATAAAAATAAATAAAAAAACAACACTAGTGAAATCAATGTTTCCTTTTAATTATTATTCATATGCAAATCAGAACTGGAAAGTAGAAAGGAACATTAAAATAGAAGAAGAGCGAGCAGGTTTTCATAAAAAATTAAACTGCCTGACAGTAGATTGCTCTCAGGATAACCAGTAGCAAACACAATCTCATATACAATCATACAGTGGCCGGGCATCTAGGAGCAGAAAGTCCATATACTGCCGGTCAGTGCGACATTATTTAATACACATTATAATAACATGCTAACTACAAGGTTAGTGATTTTCAGAACTCCTATTGGGATGCTGAGCGAGTCATTTAGACACCGTCCGCCGTCATTAGCGCTGGATTTACAGAGCTTAGTCATCACTATGATAACATCGCAAAATCACGAGTAACCACGTGACACAACCGACTAACCTGTTACCAGGGTGACAGTTTACCGACGGCTGACTGGTGTCACAGGATTCACAGACATCCGTCCAAAAGCAACTACATCTCCCGGCATGCCTTGCATCCAGCGGCGCTTACGTTGGAACGCTCGAACAAGACAACCCAAGCTTTATTTAAAAATGGTTACAGAAAACAGCTTAGATAGAGTAAGCGAGACGTATTCAACCATAGTTGCTAATTGTAAAGTGTAGCTAGACTGGGAATGTGGCTTCTTCATCACTGCAGTGAGAGATCATCTGTACAATTGGCCTTTAGTCTCTGCACACACCTGCTTTACACAAATTGCAGCTTTAAATGTGAAAGTTGCCCCTAAACAAAGCAGGCTTTCAAGGTAATTATTATTCATTCTATTTACAGAGCATTGCCAGTTTATACAGTGAAATATACAGGTAAATGGTATAATAGATAGGATTGGCACCGGCAGATCAGCCCTTTTGTCCTGAACAAATCTAGCTTGAATTCTGCATCCAGAAGGAACCAATTGAATGATGGTGCAGATCCCATTTATGAACCTATTTGATCAGGGCCGTCTTTAACATTGACTGGACCCTGGGCAAACATTTGTTTGGGGCCCCTGGACCCCACCCCTCATTCCTGGCATGCAATCACACCCTCCACCCTTATACCTCCCTACAAAAAAATAAACACACACACTTGCTTTGTGTGTGTATATATATATATATATATATATATATACTGATTTATATGAAAATATTATATAAACCAGCCATATGCGATATATTATGTAAATATATAATTATATAAAACTATATATATATATATATATATATATATATATATATATATATATATAATGTATAGGTGGTTTATATAATATTTAGATTAAATGTGTGTGTGTATATATATATGACTTACACAGAAAACCTTACACAGTCAGATACACACTTACATACACAGTCAGACACACTAACACACAGACAACCTTGCATAGTCAGATAAACACCCTTCCACACACAGACTTACACAGACAAACTTACACAGTCAGACACACTTACACACACAGACAACCTTACACAGTCAGATAGACACACTTACACACACACAGACTTACACAATCAGGTAGACACAGTTACACACAGACTCACACAGTCATATAGACACACTTACACACACAGACAACCTTACACAGTCAGATAGACACACTTACACACACAGACTTACACAGTCAGACACACTTACACACACAGTCAAACTTAAACACACACACTCGTTTGTCCCCCTCCCTGCTCACTTACCTTACATTTGCAGGGAAGGGGCTGTTTCTTCTGTGCATGGCTCCATGGACATCCGGTGCTCTAACATGCTCTGTGAGGGGGCAGAGATTTCCCCCCTCACGTGACACACTTACACATATACATACACTTACACAGACACCCTTACACACACAGTCATTCTTACAAACACACAGTTATACACACCCTTACACACGGTCACACTTGCACAGAAATACACAAACACTCTTAGACATACACAGACACACTTACACACAGTCACACTTACAGATACACTTACACACACACACACTTTTAGACAGCCTTACACACAGTCACACACTTACATTTTATTTATTTTTACCAGAAAAATATATATGCTTGTGTGACACTAACAGTCACACTTACACTTATACACACAGTCACACTTACATCCACACTGTTATACACACCCTTACACACAGTCACACTTACACAGAAATACACACACTCTTAAACACACAATCACCCTTACACATATACATACACAGACACCCTTACACACAGTCACAATTACATACACGCCCACACTTAGACACACACACTCACACATTTTTTTTACCAAACGAAAATAAACATATGCTTTTGTGACACTAACAGTCACACCTACACATATACATACACAGACACCCTTACACACACACAGTCACACTTACATCCACACACAGAAATACACACCCACACAGTTATACACAGTCACCCTTACACAGAAATTCACACACTCTTAAACACAGTCACCCGTACACATATACATACACCCTTACACATAGTCACACTTACACACATAAATGCATGCCCACACTTACATACACACTCTTAGCCAGCCTTACACACAGTCACGCTTAAATTTATTTAATTTTTTTACCAAAAAAAATAAAAAATAGGCTGCTTGTCCCCCTCCCTGCACATTTACCTTTACTTGCAGGGAGGAGAACGTTTCAGTGTTCTGCCTCTCATCCCTGCAGAGGCAGAACAATCTCCGATAACTACTTCAGAGTGCCGGATGTAAGCGGACATCTGGCTCTCTGAGTACCCGGAAGTTACACAGCGTGATGGGCCGGAGCGTGCACCCAGGGGCGGATCCAGAGTCTGATCGGGGGGGGCACATTCCGTCTGTCTCTTCCTTGCCATGTCTGCCTGTCTCTCTCCTCTCCCTTCCCATGTCCGCTTGTCTCTCTCCTCTCCCTTCCCATGTCCTCCTGTCTCTCTCGTCCTCCTTCCCATGTCTGTCTTCGTATCCTCTTTTTTTCCCATGTCTGTCTCTCTCCCATTGCTTCCCATGTCTGTCTGTCTCTCCTCTGCCTTCCCAGTTCACTCTCTTTTCTCTTCCCCATGTATGTCTCTCCTCTCCACCGTCTGTATTCTCTTCTCTCCCTTCAGTGTTCTCACCTGTCCCCCGTGTTCTCTCCCCGTCCCCCCTTCTCTCCCCAGTGTTCTCTCCTCTGTCCCCCATTGTCTCCCCAGTGTTCTCTCTGTCCCCCATTGTCTCCCCAGTGTTCTCAGTATCCCCCCCTTCCCTGTGTTCTCTCTATCCCCCTCTCCAGTGTTCTTTCTATTCTCCCCTCCCCAGTGTTCTCTCTATCCCCCTCCCCAGTGTTCTTTCTCTCCCCCCCTCCCCAGTGTTCTTTCTATCCCCCCCTCCCCAGTGTTCTCTCTATCCCCCCTCCCCACCCCAGTGTTCTCTCCTACGTGAGTGGAGCTCGGGGATACGCAGGCAGCATGGGCTCCATGTGTGTTAAACACACTGAGAGCTCAATCCATGCTGCTCGCGCACCCCGCGCGTAGTGTTGGTTCAGAGCATCGGAAATACGATGCTCTGCGTCTTTACTACGCGCGGGGAGCGTGAGCAGCATGGATTGAGCTCTTAGTGTGTTTAACACACACAGAGCCCATGCTGCCTGCGTCTCCCCGCTTAGGGAGCCGGAGAGACGAGAGAACTCTGGGCGCACCTGTACTATGCGATCGTGCAGGTGCAGTTACGGAGGGGCAGCGGGACCACCGGGCAGCTGCCTTGGGCCCCCCAGGAGTAAGTGGGCCCGGGGCAGCTGCCTCGTTTGCCCCGCGTTAAAGACGGCCCTGTATTTGATTAATAATTGCTTTTCTTCTGAACATGTTAGAATTCTACACAGTGCAGGGCTGTATGTTTAAAACATATGTATAAAACTTCCCACACCGCAAGTGACAACAGTTGGAAAAATCACCATCTGTTATGTATAACGCCGATCCCAGCACTTTCCAGTGCAGGGGAAGAACCCCCGGCAAACAGTGTTTAGTGTCAGAAAACTCAGCCACTCAGATGCTTTTCAGCACCTGATTCTTTATATATGAGTGCTGGCTCAACCCGGAAATGCATAGTTGCCAACATCGGCTATGTTTCCAGGGACACATTTGTTCCACATGCTGCAGAAAGACCATGCAAAGTGCAGCCCGGAAGTATGTAGGATGGATATACGCACAGATGACATCCAATTAATTAATCAGGGTGGAGATTCAGGCCCGCCATCAGGGGGCGATACTGGCCCAGGGGGCCCGGCGGGTCCAGGGGGCTGGGCGGGCCCAGGTCACGCCAGGAAAAAAAAATATCTGTTAAGCCGGTCCGCGGCTGTGAGGGAAGCGTTCTGCGTTTCCCTCCAGCCGCGCGGCTTCAATAAAGTTTGTTAAAAAAAAATGCGACCGGAGTTACTCGCATTTTTTTTTTAACAAACTTTATTGAAGCCGCGCGGCTGGAGGGGAGCGCAGAACGCTTCCCTCACAGCCGCGGACCTGCAGAGCACCGGGAGACAGCAGCAAGGAGGTAAGTACTGGGGGAAGAGGGGAGGAGGGTGGCACTTAACGAGCATACTGAGGGGTAAAATCCTGGCATATTGAAGGGCAAAATTCTGGCATATTAATTGGCAAACTAATGGCATATTGGCAAACTAATGGCATATTGAGGGGCAAAATCCCGGCATATTAATTGGCAAAAGAATGGCATATTGAGGGGCAAAATACTGGCACATTAAATGGCATATTGAGTGGAAAAATCCTGGCATATTAAATGGGAAAAGAATGGCACATTGAGGGGCAGAATACTGGCATATTAAATGGCAAGAGAATGGCAAAAGAATGGCATATTGAGGGCAAAATACTGACATTGAGTGGCAAAAAATTACTGGCATATTGAGTGGCAAAATATTACTGGCATATTGACCAACTGCTCCGAACCACCCTCCATATTACACAAGACAGGGATAACATGCTTGTGAGGGTAGGTGGGGCGAGTGGGAGATATTGTCGGGGGGGGGGGGGGGGGGGGTTTGGTGGCAGAAAATGTCTTCAGTAAGGGGCCCTGAAATTCATGGTAAGGGGCCCTGAAATTCATGGTGACGGCCCTGTGGAGATCTCCTAGGATGATTATGGAAGTGTGGCAGAGGTGGCACAGACTCAGCAACATCTGTTGGGAGTTTGCTTTATACATAGGCGCATATGCAGATAGGACCAGTATTTGGTGCAATCTATATGTGAGCCTTGTTTATACATACCCCAATGTGTTTAAAACTACAAGTAGACTCATCTGACAGGTGGGATCCCGTAGCACTTACCAGCAGCACAACTCATTGCATTGGACCATGATAAGCTGCTGTAGGGAGAATGTTCTATGCCATCCTAGGGGTGTTTAAGCCCTTTATTTTAGGAAAATGTAAAACGTCCATATGCGGGAAGTGGTTTAAAGGTGTTTTTCTTTCTTTTATGGTTGTGTGTTAAATGCTTTTCATATAACTTCACTTCCGTCGCTCTGAATATGCTACTTGACTGCCCCTAGTGGTAGTTAAGTAGCATTGCAATGGAAAATATTCAAAATACATATTTAATTAATTAAAAACAGGTTATATAGATAGATTAGCCTATAGGGTTACAATTAAATAATTTTTAACATAAGTGATAGGGTTAAAATTTAATTAAAATTAAAAAATATTAAGGGATATAATAAGGATTAGAGTTGGGGTTAAATTTAGTGTTAGGGTTAAATTTTGGGTTCGGGTTGGGGTCAAAAGGTCAATATAGGAAAAAAACACTATTTTTGGTTTTTGCCCCATAACTCGCAAAAAAATACCGAAAAATATGGAAACATGCATATTTTGGAACTTGGGACAACATTTAGAAACTATTTAGACGGGGTCTTTTTTAATGATTTTATTTGTGTAAATTATATTTTAGGTCAAAGTTAGAAAAAGTGGGTTTTTTAAAAATTTTCATCATATTTTATGATTTTTTTTGTAGTAAATTATAAGATATGATGAACATAATGGTATCTAATGAAAGCCCTTCTTATGACGATAAAAACAACATATAATTTGTGTGTGTACTGTATGTGAGAAAGAAAAAAATTACAGCTAAACACAAACACCCTAGAAATGTCAAAACAGCCATTGTCACCAAGGGAAAGTCAAGGTGAAAATGTCTTGTCACTAAGGGGTTAATGCATGAGGTTTTAAGTTCCCTTGCCATTTCAGCTTTAGTAAATATCTCCCTTTGAATGTGACTTGTTACTTTTAAGAAGTCTCACCTTTATCTGGGAAAACTCATTAAACATTTACATTGCAGAGCTGCATTAAAATCATTGCTGCTCCGAATACATTCATCCTGCTAAAACACTTTATAAATAAATGATGCAGATTTTTTTTTTCTTTTTCTTTTTTATATATATATATATATACCAGTCAAAAGAGGATTCTGATCTCCCTAATATACATAGAGGGGGTGTCATTAGTTGTGCCAGGAAAACCAGAGGATAATGTGGAATAATATGTAGTTCATTCACACTGTCTGATGCTTTACTGTTTTAGAACAAATAATCTAGAGAGCATGACTTATTTTTATAAAGGCATCGATACTTAAAGGGACTCACCTAAATATTGTTAATGCTGTGAGTATATCACATGATCAATAATGATCTCTATGTTGTGCAAACAAATGCATACATTCAGAGAAATATATATTTTAGCCCCCTTGGTGCTTGTACTTTTTGGCTGTGTCTTAACTTTTGTGACAGGCTGTTTCAACACTTCTGCAGTGTTTGTGTTTAGCTGTAATTTTCCTTTCTTATTTAATGTAACATTATTTTAATCATAGAACATAATTTACTATCACAATTGCTAAAATATGATAAAAACCTGCTAAATATCTAATATTTGTCACCTATAGTATGGAAGCAGAGGACATGCCCGGCACGACATCTGTCACCAATGTTATAAATGTGTATCCTGTTCCTATATTCACAGTATAAATAAATTGTGGGTGACAGAGTCCCATTTTATAGGCAGAGTGGAGTGCAGTGTTTTGTCTCCCTAGTAATTGTGTATTAAGCCAGGAGCCTGAGAGACTAGAGAAATATTGCAATGTCCCCAGCCTCAGATCACCCCCCTGATTAATGCAGTTAAAAGATAATGGATTCTTCATCCTAGGGCTAACTTGAGATAAAATAAAAGAGAGCCATAGTTTGCAGAGGACAACGTCCCTGTGGTATGAATATGATTTATTATGTTAAATGTAGTGAAAGCTTGTGTTGTAGCAAGTTTGTTTGTTTGTTTTTTCTTCCTTTTCTTTCTTAGAGAAATGATAACACAAAGTATCACTATAAAATTGTATTGCTATATTGCACTAACCAGATTACTAACAAATGCATAGAAACATGTTCTTATGAATCCATTTTGTCATAGCCTTAGTAGCTGCCAACCTTGTAGTGCTCATCCTTTTCCCTCTCGATGCTTAGTGTATAAGAACTCCCCTTTTCGTTTAAAGGAGCCCAGTCCCCTAAATATACCGTGACTGTAGAGAATACAATGATCTGTACAATGTGTTGGCAGAATTGCAAACAAATGCCTAAAATAGGAGAAAATATGACTTAACATGTAAATGACACATTCTCACTGCAAGATCTCATACACTGGAGACATCACGGACACATTTAAAACCTGTATTTCTCTTATTTTAGTTTGATTTTCGGCCAACACATAGGCCATTTTTCATTTTCCACAGTAGGGTTGCCACCTGGCCGTATTGTACCGGCAGACCGGTAAAAAAATTGGCATCAGGCCAATGTTAAGTCTATGGAGACAGTACCAAGGCCGGTATTTTTCTGAAGAAAAGGTGGCAACCCTACTCCACAGTCACAATATAGACACTGTTTAGGCTGCAGCCCTTTGATCTCCTCCCCCACCTGTAGGACATACTAAATACTTGGATCCAAAGGCATTAGGATGGCATCAAATGTCCTAGCGAGTAACACCCCAGTAACAGTGTGTTCGACTTCCTCTCCATCTCAATAAACATACACAGCATATGGATTCAGTGCATTTTTCTCTTTATTTTAATAAAATAGACAGTGACTGACCATCAGGTTCTGACACACAGACGCATCCTGTAGTGGTGAGGTGAGTGCATATAAGAGAGAAACTTCTCTTTACAACATGCATCCATTCCTATACATGCCCTCTGTGGGTCTAGTGCAAATTCCCAGCAGCCTTGGGGTTTGGATGTGAAACTGAAACCTGCCAGATCCAGCAACCAGAATTTTCAAATGTGGGTTATACAGTACCGGAGTGCACCGAGGTGCAAACTATGCCATGCAGGGGGGAGAAACCCAGCAATTGACTCTAGGCAGAGAAGGAGTGCATTTAAAGAGAAGTAAGAGTATCTAAATGCAAAAAGAACATAGATTCAGTGGTGTAATAGCTGCTGTAAGGAGAGCTAAATTGTTTCTGTAGCAGGCATTATGGGCAGAGTTATGGATTCCAGTCATCAGTGCGGTGCCAAGCCATATGGTAGCAAGTTAGAGATTTTGGAACAGTGGGTGAGTCCCTTCATTGGCCAAATACCAGGCAGCTTGTGGTCCTATATGCACAGTATAGTCAGTTCTTAAAGGGACATTAAACTTCTAACATATAGGCAGAAGTGAAAACGTATTTGTCCCGGGAATGAGGACAAAGTGGCATGTGCTTTTGGTAGTCCATGCCAGTTTATCCTCTGACTGGCAGCTGCCATGCTTTTGAACTGGCTGTCTCTTCTGGTGCAGAAAGAGACCCTTGTTTTTGCATGGGATCAGCAGAGGGCTTTAAGTAGCTCCCCTCCCATGCAAACAGAGGGTCTCGCTCTGCACTAGCAGACCCTGACCTGATGAGCCCTCACTCTGATTGGCTGAGTGCGTCTGCGTACACCACACAGCCAAGAGTAAAACAGCAGGACATAGTTTTCCTTTAAAGGTGCTCTGTCACCTAAGCATATAGTTTATATGGGGAATGCAGAAAATAAAAATGATCTATTGCACATGGATGTATAGATTAAGAGAAAAATGTGTTTTACCTGTGGCTGTGGTGTTTGCCCTCACCTGTGGCTTCAAATGCAAATGCCTGCTCTTAATTAAAGATGATGTCATCAACAAGAGACCCCACCAACTGATCTGAAAACACATTTTCTCCTGATCTAGACATTTACTTGCAAGTCTGCTACATACATTGTTTAGGTGATGGAGTCCCTTGTAGATGGATAGCGATTTCACGCACTCTTGTCATCCCATACTGTACTTACGCTCCCATTGGCTCTCTCAGGACACAATGAAGTGAGCAGGAGCAGTTTACATAAATATGCAGGGTCAGAATAAAGGGAAATAACAGGGGGGTATAAAAGTGCTGGATTACAAAATACAGACTTAGAAGCAGCAATAAGATGCTGTATGGATCGGCAGCAGGAGTTGTAAGTACATAAAAAAAAAAAAAAAAACAATTAAAGGGAGTTTATCAGGATCAGTAGTAAATCATGGTGACAGGTTATATGAAGTAATCAGCAACAGGATAAAAAAAAAAAAAGTGAGAGGGATACACTGAGACATCTGAAACAGGCTCCACTGGATTACTCCATCCCACAGGCCGCCCCATGCCTTGATTGAGGTTTGTGCTTTAAAAAGAGTAAGAGAGGGTCACATCCTACAGCCCAGTGATGGCGAAGGTTGTGGGGTTTTTTCTTCTATGGGAAGCTACGTCGCATATCCCAAAGTGCCAACACTGGAAACGTGATTGTAAACAATGTAATGTTCAATTTTTACTTATGGGTCAGTGTGGCAAACGTATACAGTGTTTGCTTTAGTAATGCACGTGTGACCCAGATCCACTGGGTGTATCCACATGCGGGTGTCAAGCTCAGACATGACTGCCTTATTTCTCTGAAAGCCAATGTGTGTGTGCCCCAGTTCCCATAATGCTCAGACAAATGGCTGCTTGAACATCATGGGAACGGTAATCCATAACAAGAAGGATGCCAAAAGCTAACCATGACTGCCTTAACAATGATAGCCAACCTTTGGCACGCCGGGTGCTGTCCTGTGTCAGCTGATTTGTTGCTGATCATCATGGGAATTGCAAAGCACATAGGTAGATACCCAAAAGGTCGTTCCCAAACGCCACTCCAATGCTATGAATGTCCCCATGTGAGGACTGCTAGTGGGGCTATACACAGCATGATGCTACTCTAGTCGGATGCAAATGTTCCGTCATGGCCTATGTATGCCCTTGCTGTGAAACATTCCCATCAAGCTATAGAAGAATACTGGCCAACACTACAAGGTTCTCCAGAAGCAGTGACAAGTCTTGTGTATGTACACCAGCAGGAATTAAGAATAGGTGTTAACCTTGACACGTGAGGTTATAAGCTGAGAAAACACTATGTCCACTTTATCTTCAACAATAAAGTAATATTTAGCCTACTTCTCCCACAGGACCCCAAAATAGCCTAGCTTCCCTTATTGCCTCATTTCACATTATGATTGTTAGTTTTCGGACATGCAAATATGATGGGGAAAATCCCCCCTGGGGATCTCAAACACTAGCCTGTATTTCAACAACAGATTATATCCCAAAATAATCTAAGAAACCCAATATCACATTCAGAACAAAATGAATGGTATAAAGTCATCTTTAGCGCCGATGACATCATTCTCCTCTAGATATCATATTTTATTGTGGCATGGCATCTTTCTATAAGCTGCTGAAGTGAGCGTAGCCAGCTTGTTTACACAAGACTAGACAATTGATCTGCCTCAAACCTGGATCTTCTCCAGAAATGGTTTCATCAAGGTCACCTCCAAGGAGATTCCTTGTTTCTGTACTAAAGAAAAGAGAAAATTATAATTCAGAATGTGGCTACAACATATATCCCCAGTCATAGCAATGAGACCGTAAAAAAGACAACACCTCGGCTACGAAATGTGACAGTAAAGGCCAACGTTTGCTGGCTTTGGGTCCTGTAGAACATCAGTAGACAGACTCATGAGTAGGGTACTTCTTCAGCATTCCACCAATACAATTGACACCAGGAAGACTTGGTTGGGTTAAACTGAAGCATCCCACCCTGCACTTTGTCTTAGCCCGGAGCCTTTGGCATGGATTCCCTTGCCTTAGTATTCTTTGCACACCGCTAGTGGGGGAATTTTTGGCATGTTTTTGGGAATAGCATACCAGAGATCTTTGTGTACAGTATGTAAAGTTCATTCACAATAGGTTCAATGCTACCCTCTATCCAGCTAGTGGGGGGAGCAAGTGTTCCCCTCCTGAAATATACTCTCATGATGAGGCTTCAGGTAAGAGCAGTGTTCTGTAAAAATCCCTGATTGAGAATCCTGGCTCTTGTGGAGATACATGTGCTTTTTTTTCCTGTATTTTAGTAATATAAAACTGGTCCTTATAAAGGTGAGTTTTTTATGGTGAGGAGTAGGGATCAGTGCAAACAGGCAGGCAGTAAGTAGGATCCTCTGTTCCCTGGAGATTACACCATCCATCATCTTTCTGTGACACCAGGAAAGCATGGTGGCTGTGAACTGAGTGTGGGAGTATGCGCTTGGATGGGTCCTTTCTAGTGCTGGCATGGGTGGTGTCTCACAACAATTTCTAGATGACGTTCTCAAACAGCTGCATGGACTTCATGATATTTTCATCCTGATAGGGCAAAAAGGAAGAAAAAGAAGTCATAAGTTGAGTTAAGCGGACACCTGGATGTTCGGGTTCGGCCGAACTTCGAAAAAATGTCCGAGTCCGTGCTCGAACTTGAACCCGAACCCCATTGAAGTCAATGGGGACACGAACTTTTGGCCACTAAAATGCCTCTAAAAAAGTCCTGGAAAGGGCTAGAGGGCTGCAAAATGAAGTAAAATGTGGGTAAGAGTTTCTCTATTCATACGAATAGGTCAATTGACCTATTCTTATGAATGGGGACTCTATTTCGGTTTATAGAAAGCCTATAGCATTACATACAATGTAATCGCCGAACTCCAACCCGAACATACAGTGAAATGTCCGTGTTCGGGGTCCAAAAACTGTAATGTTCAGTACGAACTCCGAACAGTGCGGTTCGGGTTCGCTCTACACTAGTCATAAGACTAAAAGTGAGTTAGTGGTTAGTTTCATCTCACTGACTTAACTATGAATTGTTTTAGAGAAAAACCTGATGAGTTTTTCCTACTAGAAAAACAAAGTTGAGCCTGTTGAATGCATTGTTATATCTTTTAAAGAACTAACCATTCATTGAGCAGAACCAATTGAGCTCTTCTCGCAGGAGAAACTCATGTGGTTATTATAGTTAGCCCGACGTTAATCTCAAATCAGAAAAGCAAATGTTTAAAGCTGCTCTTACCTTCTGACAGGTTTCCAAAAACTCATCGATGGTCACTACTCCATCATGATTGCGGTCCATCTTCTATAATAAAGAATTGAGGTTGAACAGAGGACTTGTTCAATAATGAAGACACAGAAAGGTGGACTTACACTCTCTCCGTGAAGACCTGTCTGCTCACCTGGAAGAATCTCTCTACATGCTCTATGGGGGCATCATCTCTCAGCATGGGGTAGGTATAACGTCCCATCATGTCATAGATGGACTTCATTATCGCCAGCATCTCCTGCAATGAGGGCGATACATCAATAATGCAGAATACCAGGTGCTGTCTGACAGCCTATTACTAAGTACCTGAGTAGTACGAAGCGCGTCAGGCTGTTCACGTGCCCTCTCTAGTGCTGGGTTTTGTGCACTGAATACATGTTTATTTACAGAATTTAACATCCTGAGCAGCCTGTTTGTTTGCCTTGTTTAAGCTTTATCACATGCAAGCCAAATACTATGTTGATGTCTGGAACCAATAGGCTGCCCTTACAAGTAAGTGCCCCTGGCTTAAAAATGGACCCTTTTTGCATATCGCAGATAATAATGAAAGATGATGGTGCGGACAGCAAAAGGAAACAATGCAAAAAAGATATGAATGGGAAATCTAACATGAGAGAGAGCTAGAGAAACAAGCAGAGGGAGGACCGACTGCAGACTGGCTGACACTAAGGGTAAATCCCACAGAGACTACAATTCTCTGTTTGTTAGTGGTGGTTATACACTCTGATACTAGATCACAAATGAAATGGCAATACAATCATATTAGGGCATTGAGGACAGTTTGAGGATTTAATATACCACTATAACAGTGGCCCTTCATACCTCCTTGGTGATGTAGCCATCTTTATTTATATCATACAGATTAAAGGCCCATTTTAACTTTTCATGAACCGTCCCTCGCAGGAGGATAGACAGGCCAACTACAAAATCCTGGTTTATAAAAAGAAAGAAGAAATGGAAGTATTAACTCATTCACGCATGCCACAATTAAGATGATGCAAAATATTTTCTGTTAATGGTTTATGGTTTTAGCAAATGCATGAGCTCTATTTAGTAAAATGTATGTACATCTGTAATGATGACAGTGTACCAAGTAGCATGGCACCTTACACCATATAAGCGTTATACACTGTATATTACTGGACTGTAATGACAGTGTACCAAGCATTATACACTGTGTGTATTACTGGACTGTAATGATGACCGTGTACCAAGCATTATACACTGTGTGTATTACTGGACTGTAATGATAGTGTACCAAGCATTATACACTGTGTGTATTACTGGACTGTAATGATAGTGTACCAAGCATTATACACTGTGTGTATTACTGGACTGTAATGATAGTGTACTAAGCATTATACACTGTGTGTATTACTGGACTGTAATGATGACAGTGTACCAAGCATTATACACTGTGTGTATTACTGGACTGTAATGATGACAGTGTACCAAGCATTATACACTGTGTGTATTACTGGACTGTAACGCTGACAGTGTACCAAGCATTATACACTGTGTGTATTACTGGACTGTAATGACAGTGTACCAAGCATTATACACTGTGTGTATTACTGGACTGTAACGCTGACAGTGTACCAAGCATTATACACTGTGTGTATTACTGGACTGTAATGATGACAGTGTACCAAGCATTATACACTGTGTGTATTACTGGACTGTAATGATGACAGTGTACCAAGCATTATACACTGTGTGTATTACTGGACTGTAATGATGACAGTGTACCAAGCATTATACACTGTGTGTATTACTGGACTGTAATGATGACAGTGTACCAAGCATTATACACTGTGTGTATTAATGGACGATAATGATGACAGTGTACCAAACATTATACACTGTGTGTATTAATGGACGATAATGATGACAGTGTACCAAGCATTATACACTGTGTGTATTAATGGACGATAATGATGACAGTGTACCAAACATTATAAACTGTGTGTATTAATGGACGATAATGATGACAGTGTACCAAACATTATACACTGTGTGTATTAATGGACGATAATGATGACAGTGTACCAAGCATTATACACTGTGTGTATTAATGGACGATAATGATGACAGTGTACCAAGCAGTATACACTGTGTGTATTACTGGATGATAATGATGACAGTGTACCAAACATTATACACTGTGTGTATTACTGGACTGTAACGCTGACAGTGTACCAAGCATTATACACTGTGTGTATTACTGGACTGTAATGATGACAGTGTACCAAGCATTATACACTGTGTGTATTACTGGACTGTAATGATGACAGTGTACCAAACATTATACACTGTGTGTATTACTGGACTGTAATGATAGTGTACCAAGCTTTATACACCTGTATATTACTGGACTGTAATGATGACAGTGTACCAAGCATTATACACTGTGTGTATTACTGGACTGTAACGCTGACAGTGTACCAAGCATTATACACTGTGTGTATTAATGGACTGTAATGATGATAGTGTACCAAGCATTATACACTGTGTGTATTACTGGACTGTAATGATGACAGTGTACCAAACATTATACACTGTGTGTATTAATGGACGATAATGATGACAGTGTACCAAGCATTATACACTGTGTGTATTAATGGACGATAATGATGACAGTGTACCAAACATTATACACTGTGTGTATTAATGGACGATAATGATGACAGTGTACCAAGCATTATACACTGTGTGTATTAATGGACGATAATGATGACAGTGTACCAAACATTATAAACTGTGTGTATTAATGGACGATAATGATGACAGTGTACCAAACATTATACACTGTGTGTATTAATGGACGATAATGATGACAGTGTACCAAGCATTATACACTGTGTGTATTAATGGACGATAATGATGACAGTGTACCAAGCATTATACACTGTGTGTATTACTGGATGATAATGATGACAGTGTACCAAACATTATACACTGTGTGTATTACTGGACTGTAACGCTGACAGTGTACCAAGCATTATACACTGTGTGTATTACTGGACTGTAATGATGACAGTGTACCAAGCATTATACACTGTGTGTATTACTGGACTGTAATGATGACAGTGTACCAAGCATTATACACTGTGTGTATTACTGGACTTTAATGATAGTGTACTAAGCATTATACACTGGGTGTATTACTGGACTGTAATGACAGTGTACCAAGCATTATACACCTGTATATTACTGGACTGTAATGATGACAGTGTACCAAGCATTATACACTGTGTGTATTACTGGACTGTAACGCTGACAGTGTACCAAGCATTATACACTGTGTGTATTACTGGACTGTAATGATGACAGTGTACCAAGCATTATACACTGTGTGTATTACTGGACTGTAATGATGACAGTGTACCAAACATTATACACTGTGTGTATTACTGGACTGTAACGCTGACAGTGTACCAAGCATTATACACTGTGTGTATTAATGGACTGTAATGATGATAGTGTACCAAGCATTATACACTGTGTGTATTACTGGACTGTAATGATGACAGTGTACCAAACATTATACACTGTGTGTATTAATGGACGATAATGATGACAGTGTACCAAGCATTATACACTGTGTGTATTAATGGACGATAATGATGACAGTGTACCAAACATTATACACTGTGTGTATTAATGGACGATAATGATGACAGTGTACCAAGCATTATACACTGTGTGTATTAATGGACGATAATGATGACAGTGTACCAAACATTATAAACTGTGTGTATTAATGGACGATAATGATGACAGTGTACCAAACATTATACACTGTGTGTATTAATGGACGATAATGATGACAGTGTACCAAGCATTATACACTGTGTGTATTAATGGACGATAATGATGACAGTGTACCAAGCATTATACACTGTGTGTATTACTGGATGATAATGATGACAGTGTACCAAACATTATACACTGTGTGTATTACTGGACTGTAACGCTGACAGTGTACCAAGCATTATACACTGTGTGTATTACTGGACTGTAATGATGACAGTGTACCAAGCATTATACACTGTGTGTATTACTGGACTGTAATGATGACAGTGTACCAAGCATTATACACTGTGTGTATTACTGGACTTTAATGATAGTGTACTAAGCATTATACACTGGGTGTATTACTGGACTGTAATGACAGTGTACCAAGCATTATACACCTGTATATTACTGGACTGTAATGATGACAGTGTACCAAGCATTATACACTGTGTGTATTACTGGACTGTAACGCTGACAGTGTACCAAGCATTATACACTGTGTGTATTACTGGACTGTAATGATGACAGTGTACCAAGCATTATACACTGTGTGTATTACTGGACTGTAATGATGACAGTGTACCAAACATTATACACTGTGTGTATTAATGGACGATAATGATGACAGTGTACCAAGCATTATACACTGTGTGTATTAATGGACGATAATGATGACAGTGTACCAAACATTATACACTGTGTGTATTAATGGACGATAATGATGACAGTGTACCAAGCATTATACACTGTGTGTATTAATGGACGATAATGATGACAGTGTACCAAACATTATAAACTGTGTGTATTAATGGACGATAATGATGACAGTGTACCAAACATTATACACTGTGTGTATTAATGGACGATAATGATGACAGTGTACCAAGCATTATACACTGTGTGTATTAATGGACGATAATGATGACAGTGTACCAAGCATTATACACTGTATATTACTGGACTGTAATGATGACAGTGTACCAAGCATTATACACTGTGTGTATTACTGGACTGTAATGATGACAGTGTACCAAGCATTATACACTGTGTGTATTACTGGACTGTAATGATGACAGTGTACCAAGCATTATACACTGTGTGTATTAATGGACGATAATGATGACAGTGTACCAAGCATTATACACTGTGTGTATTACTGGACTGTAATGATGACAGTGTACCAAGCATTATACACTGTGTGTATTACTGGACTGTAATGATGACAGTGTACCAAGCATTATACACTGTGTGTATTACAGGACTGTAATGATGACAGTGTACCAAACATTATACACTGTGTGTATTAATGGACGATAATGATGACAGTGTACCAAGCATTATACACTGTGTGTATTAATGGACGATAATGATGACAGTGTACCAAACATTATACACTGTGTGTATTAATGGACGATAATGATGACAGTGTACCAAGCATTATACACTGTGTGTATTAATGGACGATAATGATGACAGTGTACCAAGCATTATACACTGTGTGTATTACTGGATGATAATGATGACAGTGTACCAAACATTATACACTGTGTGTATTAATGGACGATAATGATGACAGTGTACCAAGCATTATACACTGTGTGTATTAATGGACGATAATGATGACAGTGTACCAAGCATTATACACTGTGTGTATTACTGGACTGTAATGATGAGAGTGTACCAAGCATTATACACTGTGTGTATTAATGGACTGTAATGATGACAGTGTACCAAACATTATACACTGTGTGTATTAATGGACGATAATGATGACAGTGTACCAAGCATTATACACTGTGTGTATTAATGGACGATAATGATGACAGTGTACCAAGCATTATACTCTGTGTGTATTAATGGACGATAATGGTGACAGTGTACCAAGCATTATACACTGTGTGTATTAATGGACGATAATGATGACAGTGTACCAAGCATTATACACTGTGTGTATTAATGGACGATAATGATGACAGTGTACCAAACATTATACACTGTGTGTATTAATGGACGATAATGATGACAGTGTACCAAACATTATACACTGTGTGTATTAATGGACGATAATAATGACAGTGTACCAAGCATTATACACTGTGTGTATTACTGGACTGTAATGATGACAGTGTACCAAACATTATACACTGTGTGTATTAATGGTCGATAATGATGACAGTGTATAATGCTTGGTACACTGTCATCATTATCGTCCAGTAATACACACAGTGTATAATGCTTGGTACACTGTCATCATTATCGTCCATTAATACACACAGTGTATAATGCTTGCTACACTGTCACCATTATCGTCCATTAATACACACAGAGTATAATGCTTGGTACACTGTCATCATTATCGTCCATTAATACACACAGTGTATAATGCTTGGTACACTGTCATCATTATCGTCCATTAATACACACAGTGTATAATGTTTGGTACACTGTCATCATTACAGTCCATTAATACACACAGTGTATAATGCTTGGTACACTGTCATCATTACAGTCCAGTAATACACACAGTGTATAATGCTTGGTACACTGTCATCATTATCGTCCATTAATACACACAGTGTATAATGCTTGGTACACTGTCATCATTATCGTCCATTAATACACACAGTGTATAATGTTTGGTACACTGTCATCATTATCATCCAGTAATACACACAGTGTATAATGCTTGGTACACTGTCATCATTATCGTCCATTAATACACACAGTGTATAATGCTTGGTACACTGTCATCATTATCGTCCATTAATACACACAGTGTACCAAGCATTATACACTGTGTGTATTAATGGACGATAATGATGACAGTGTACCAAACATTATACACTGTGTGTATTAATGGACGATAATGATGACAGTGTACCAAGCATTATACACTGTGTGTATTAATGGACGATAATGATGACAGTGTACCAAGCATTATACACTGTGTGTATTAATGGACGATAATGATGACAGTGTACCAAGCATTATACACTGTGTGTATTAATGGACGATAATGATGACAGTGTACCAAGCATTATACACTGTGTGTATTACTGGACTGTAATGATGACAGTGTACCAAACATTATACACTGTGTGTATTAATGGACGATAATGATGACAGTGTACCAAACATTATACACTGTGTGTATTAATGGACGATAATGATGACAGTGTACCAAGCATTATACACTGTGTGTATTAATGGACGATAATGATGACAGTGTACCAAGCATTATACACTGTGTGTATTACTGGATGATAATGATGACAGTGTACCAAACATTATACACTGTGTGTATTAATGGACGATAATGATGACAGTGTACCAAGCATTATACACTGTGTGTATTAATGGACGATAATGATGACAGTGTACCAAGCATTATACACTGTGTGTATTACTGGACTGTAATGATGACAGTGTACCAAGCATTATACACTGTGTGTATTAATGGACTGTAATGATGACAGTGTACCAAACATTATACACTGTGTGTATTAATGGACGATAATGATGACAGTGTACCAAGCATTATACACTGTGTGTATTAATGGACGATAATGATGACAGTGTACCAAGCATTATACTCTGTGTGTATTAATGGACGATAATGGTGACAGTGTAGCAAGCATTATACACTGTGTGTATTAATGGACGATAATGATGACAGTGTACCAAGCATTATACACTGTGTGTATTACTGGACGATAATGATGACAGTGTACCAAACATTATACACTGTGTGTATTAATGGACGATAATGATGACAGTGTACCAAACATTATACACTGTGTGTATTAATGGACGATAATGATGACAGTGTACCAAGCATTATACACTGTGTGTATTACTGGACTGTAATGATGACAGTGTACCAAACATTATACACTGTGTGTATTAATGGTCGATAATGATGACAGTGTATAATGCTTGGTACACTGTCATCATTATCGACCATTAATACACACAGTGTATAATGTTTGGTACACTGTCATCATTATCGTCCATTAATACACACAGTGTACCAAGCATTATACACTGTGTGTATTAATGGACGATAATGATGACAGTGTACCAAACATTATACACTGTGTGTATTAATGGACGATAATAATGACAGTGTACCAAGCATTATACACTGTGTGTATTACTGGACTGTAATGATGACAGTGTACCAAACATTATACACTGTGTGTATTAATGGTCGATAATGATGACAGTGTATAATGCTTGGTACACTGTCATCATTATCGACCATTAATACACACAGTGTATAATGTTTGGTACACTGTCATCATTATCGTCCATTAATACACACAGTGTACCAAGCATTATACACTGTGTGTATTAATGGACGATAATGATGACAGTGTACCAAACATTATACACTGTGTGTATTAATGGACGATAATGATGACAGTGTACCAAGCATTATACACTGTGTGTATTAATGGACGATAATGATGACAGTGTACCAAGCATTATACACTGTGTGTATTAATGGACGATAATGATGACAGTGTACCAAGCATTATACACTGTGTGTATTAATGGACGATAATGATGACAGTGTACCAAGCATTATACACTGTGTGTATTACTGGACTGTAATGATGACAGTGTACCAAACATTATACACTGTGTGTATTAATGGACGATAATGATGACAGTGTACCAAACATTATACACTGTGTGTATTAATGGACGATAATGATGACAGTGTACCAAGCATTATACACTGTGTGTATTAATGGACGATAATGATGACAGTGTACCAAGCATTATACACTGTGTGTATTACTGGATGATAATGATGACAGTGTACCAAACATTATACACTGTGTGTATTAATGGACGATAATGATGACAGTGTACCAAGCATTATACACTGTGTGTATTAATGGACGATAATGATGACAGTGTACCAAGCATTATACACTGTGTGTATTACTGGACTGTAATGATGACAGTGTACCAAGCATTATACACTGTGTGTATTAATGGACTGTAATGATGACAGTGTACCAAACATTATACACTGTGTGTATTAATGGACGATAATGATGACAGTGTACCAAGCATTATACACTGTGTGTATTAATGGACGATAATGATGACAGTGTACCAAGCATTATACTCTGTGTGTATTAATGGACGATAATGGTGACAGTGTAGCAAGCATTATACACTGTGTGTATTAATGGACGATAATGATGACAGTGTACCAAGCATTATACACTGTGTGTATTACTGGACGATAATGATGACAGTGTACCAAACATTATACACTGTGTGTATTAATGGACGATAATGATGACAGTGTACCAAACATTATACACTGTGTGTATTAATGGACGATAATGATGACAGTGTACCAAGCATTATACACTGTGTGTATTACTGGACTGTAATGATGACAGTGTACCAAACATTATACACTGTGTGTATTAATGGTCGATAATGATGACAGTGTATAATGCTTGGTACACTGTCATCATTATCGACCATTAATACACACAGTGTATAATGTTTGGTACACTGTCATCATTATCGTCCATTAATACACACAGTGTACCAAGCATTATACACTGTGTGTATTAATGGACGATAATGATGACAGTGTACCAAGCATTATACACTGTGTGTATTAATGGACGATAATGATGACAGTGTACCAAGCATTATACACTGTGTGTATTAATGGACGATAATGATGACAGTGTACCAAGCATTATACACTGTGTGTATTACTGGACTGTAATGATGACAGTGTACCAAACATTATACACTGTGTGTATTAATGGACGATAATGATGACAGTGTACCAAGCATTATACACTGTGTGTATTAATGGACGATAATGATGACAGTGTACCAAACATTATACACTGTGTGTATTAATGGACGATAATGATGACAGTGTACCAAGCATTATACACTGTGTGTATTACTGGACTGTAATGATGACAGTGTACGAAGCATTATACACTGTGTGTATTACTGGACTGTAATGATGACAGTGTACGAAGCATTATACACTGTGTGTATTAATGGACGATAATGATGACAGTGTACGAAGCATTATACACTGTGTGTATTACTGGACTGTAATGATGACAGTGTACCAAGCATTATACACTGTGTGTATTAATGGACTGTAATGATGACAGTGTACCAAGCATTATACACTGTGTGTATTAATGGACGATAATGATGACAGTGTACCAAGCATTATACACTGTGTGTATTACTGGACTGTAATGACAGTGTACCAAGCATTATACACTGTGTGTATTACTGGACTGTAATGACAGTGTACCAAGCATTATACACTGTGTGTATTACTGGACTGTAATGATGACAGTGTACCAAGCATTATACACTGTGTGTATTACTGGACTGTAATGACAGTGTACCAAGCATTATACACTGTGTGTATTACTGGACTGTAATGACAGTGTACCAAGCATTATACACTGTGTGTATTACTGGACTGTAATGAGTGTACCAAGCATTATACACTGTGTGTATTACTGGACTGTAATGATGACAGTATACCAAGTAGCATGGCAGCTTATACCTTTCAAGCATTATACACAATTGGATCTACTCAATAAAGACAGCATTGCAGGGAATTGAGACTTACATTTCAAACTTTAGGCCAAAGTAGCCAAGTTGGAGACATTCTCCAATGCAGCTGTCAAGGAGAGTTTTTCCGACTCCACCACTTTGCCCATACGTTTGAAAGTTCCATCTCAATTCCCTGCAAGTCTCTCTTTATTGAATAGCTCCCTGTGTGTATTACCATACTGTAACGTGAAAGTAGAAGGTTTTGACTCAACTTTATCTTCGGATGTGGAGCTCAGCCTTATATGCAATTATAAAACATGTGGCGCCACCACTGATCCTAAATATCAGTGTGCCAGATGTTTGATGGAATCATCTAGTAAGACCTTTCCCCAATTACCTTCACTATTGCCTCCTCTCTGGGAAAAAGTTGAACAGAATGCAGATTTCATCCTGTTAATTACATCTTACAGATTCAGACAAGAATAGTCCAATAAACATAAAGCAAATATACACTGGAGCAATCACCATGGAAACCAATGGGATGCTTGTGCTGATTTCTCCTCTATTCAAACTTTGATACCGAATTTACCTTTTTACATGTACACCCCCTATATTTACATTTACTCCCCCTATATTTACATGTACACCCCCTATATTTACATTTACTCCCCCTATATTTACATGTACACCCCCTATATTTACATTTACTCCCCCTATATTTACATGTACACCCCCTATATTTACATGTACACCCCTATATTTACATTTGCTCCCCCTATATTTACATTTACTCCCCCTATATTTACATGTTCTCCCCCTATATTTACATGTACACCCCCTATATTTACATGTACACCCCCTATATTTACATGCACACCTCCTATATTTCAGGTACATCAGCACTCTTATTATAAAAAAAATATAATGTTACAGTCAGTTCAATAATAAACTAAAATGACAAAATGATATATACACCAGCGCTATCATGGCAGTTAATACATTAATAACAGTGTAAAATAAAAACGCCTTCTATTTTAATGTACTACAATCCAATGATATAAACGTTACATGAATGTTTTTGAACATGTTCCTTGCACTGAAATTATTATTTTATTGCTATGTCCTTTTATAAACGGAGTTAAATGTATGTTCGAACAACCAAAGCCTTGCTGCTCTTTTACAGTAACTGCATGCCTAATATTGAGCCGTTACCTCAAACCGAATTGCCCCGCTCCTGTCCAAATCAAAGGCATTGAAGAGAAAATGCGCATACATTGTGGCATCTGAAAGTACAGTAAGAATCTGTTACTGGAGTGCGACTCCACACATTCATAAACAACTTTATCATCTAAAGATTGGTTTAACTGTGCATGTGGAGCATAACAAAAGATTGTATTAGCAAAACTGCAAGCAAATGCCTAAATTAGGAGAAACATGTGCCTGTGAAGTCTCCTGTTTATGACATCACCTGTGGCACGGTATTCAAAGTACCAGTAAGCCTATATTCCAATTCTGAGGTGTAGTGTGTTGAATGTACTAATTAAAGGACAACAATCATCTCATCTGTAATAAAATGCTTGCAAGTATTTTTTGTCATGCAGGTTGAGTATCCCTTCACCAAAGTGTTTGGGACCGGCAGCATTTCCGATAACGGACACTTACGGTTAATGCAGGGCTTGACAAACCCTGGGCGCCAGGGTTCCCAGGAAATTAGACCTGGCGCCCAGCTGCTGTTAGCGTCAAGCCCCCTCGCGCAACGCACTCTACAGTCTGAGTGCCAGGTGTCACGTGACTTCCTGACACTCAGCAGGAAGACCAAAAGAAGATCTGGCTGCAGAAGAAATGCAACCTCCCCTGCAATAAGGTAATGCAGCAGGGAGAGGGGGGACTCTTAAAATTGTATTTTTTCTTTAAAAAAAGAAAATATATATATATATTTTTAAAACGCTGTGTATATGATGTGTGTGTGTGTGTGTGTGTGTGTGTTTGTGACTGACTGTGTATGTGAGCTGTGTGTGTTTGTGACTGTGTACGTGAGCTGTGAATGTGTGTGGCTGACTGTGTATGTGAGGTGTGTGTGTGTGTTTGTGACTGACTGTGTATGTGAGCTGTGTGTGTTTGTGACTGTGTACGTGAGCTGTGAATGTGTGTGGCTGACTGTGTATGTGAGGTGTGTGTGTGTGCGACTGACTGTATATGTGAGGTGTGTGTGTGTGTGACTGTGTATGTGAGGTGTGTGTGACTGGCTGTGAATGTGAGGTGAGTGTGTGTGGCTGACTGTATGTGAGGTGTGTGTATGTGACTGACTGTGTATGTGAGGTGTATGTGTGTGTGTGTGTGTGTTTGTGACTGACAGTGTATGTGAGCTGTGTGTGTTTGTGACTGTGTACGTGAGCTGTGAATGTGTGTGGCTGACTGTGTATGTGTGTGTGTGTGTGTGTGTGTGTTTGTGACTGACTGTGTATGTGAGCTGTGTGTGTTTGTGACTGTGTACGTGAGCTGTGAATGTGTGTGGCTGACTGTGTATGTGAGGTGTGTGTGTGCGCGACTGACTGTATATGTGAGGTGTGTGTGTGCGACTGACTGTATATGTGAGGTGTGTGTGACTGTGTATGTGAGGTGTGTGTGACTGGCTGTGAATGTGAGGTGAGTGTGTGTGGCTGACTGTATGTGAGGTGTGTGTATGTGACTGACTGTGTATGTGAGGTGTATGTGTGTGACTGACTGTGTATGTGAGGTGTATGTGTGTGACTGACTGTGTATGTGAGGTGTATGTGTGTGACTGACTGTGTATGTGAGGTGTGTGTGTGTGACTGACTGTGTATGTGAGATGTGTGTGTGTGTGATTGGCTGTGTAAATGAGGTGTGTGTGACTGGCTGTCTATAGATAAATTCTATGATCTGTTAAACAATTTTATAAATGACACACTGACACAATGTAATATTTCGAAGATACATTTATAACCTTATAACCTTATAATGTCTATGTATGTGAGGTGTGTGTATGTGGCTGTCTGTCTATGTATGTGAGGTGTGTGTATGTGACTGTCTCTGTGCGTGATTATGTGTGTTACTGGTTCCTAAAAGTAAATTACGTTTGTCAAGCCCTGGGTTAATGGATCATTTGGCAGCACATGCCCTATAAATGATCTACCTAATTATTAGTAACTTGCTCACAATGTATTTAGGTAATGTAGCTCATTTATAGCAGTGGAGCACACGGTTGTCCCTCACTCCCGTCACAGAGCTCTGGGAACCACATTTCCAAATTTACGGCACCCAGGAGGGTGAACCAAAGGTGCTTCACAACCTGGGCGCCAGGATGGTGTGTATACCTTATCCCAAATGAAAGGATACTAAATGTGTAAAAAAAAAAAAAAAATGACATTAGAATAAATGCCTCTTGTCCCCTCTCCAACACCTTGTTTAATACTTACTCAGGGATGTTGTAATAATAAGACGCATCTGACAATGGGGGATCCTGCTGCAGTCCCCCACAACGAGTTTCAAAGTACACCTCATCGCGGGGGTCAGGATGAGCTTTTAAATAAAGGACGTTCAATGCATCCTACAGGAATTTAAGCATTGTGTACTAAGGGCGGAAGGAATTCAAAGTAATTAAATGTGCATTTTGTTTGATTTAATAACTCAAACATCTTAGTTTCAAATAGCAGATCTAGAGGCTGATAGTATGTCTACCACTCTGAATTTGCATTCTATGGAATGGCCATGTTTGCTATGGAAATGCTGGGAGCGATTTGGGCAAATAGATCTCAGCGTATGTTTCCAAACATCTCCACGTGCATAGCATCATGCAAGTGGCACGTCACCGTGCACTAAAGTGAAAACAGGAAGTGTAGTGTCGCGCTGAGCTTCCACAGTTAGATCATTGGTTTGGTAAAGCTATATTATATGCACAGGATAAGTTACTAATAATTTGGAGTTTAGCGCTTTAAATTTGAGGGCAAGAAGTAATGAAAGCCATGTGAATGTATAAGATGTTAAGAGATACTGACCTCCTTGGGGAAAAAACTGTGAATAAATTAACTTGAACGTTTCTTCATCAACCAAACCACTAGGACACTCCTGGAAATCAAAATGAGAGAGAGAGGATGAGGAGTGGATGTATTTTTAGATAGGGCGTAATACTAGGAAAAATATACTGTTTATTTTGTTTCAAGTAGGTCTTAAATGCCCAGTGCAAGTAAAACATTTCCCATTATTTTATTACTTGCAGCCATTCCTCAATCACACTTTCTAAATTTCTACCATTTTGTTTCTTGCTATTAACCTGAATAGACCTTACCTTAACTCCACCCACTATCTGCATCTATGCTTACAGCTGCATTTTCTTGAGTACCCATAGCTTTTACATACTGAATATATCATTCGTGAGTGTTCAGAGGGAAGTTGTTTCAATCAGGGTAGCTCCTTTGGAATGCCCTCCTTATTTAATTAATTGGTTCTAGGGTTGCCACCTGGCTAGTATTTTACTGGCATAGCCGGCAATTAGGGTCTGGGAGCCGGTGCCAGTATTACTAAAATACCGGCAATGCATAGTCTGGTGTTTCCATTGGGGAAGCCTTAGTAAAGTAAAATGTTCCCTAAATGTTCGTAATCACTCCCCTGCACACAAGAATGGTTTATTCTCATAAGCGCAATGAAAAGGCAGAGCTATAAGCACTAGAGACAAGCTCACCTCTGATGATTGTAATGGTGTCTCGTGTGTTTTGAGTTCCATTGACACACGCTTTTTGGACAGCAGACGTTTGGTGCGTGGGGTCTATGGCAACGGCTGTGGTGTACGGATGATCAGGTAAAATGAATAAGTAAGAACTGTCACGTCATGAATATTTTTAAAAGTAAAGCTCCATGCCTTCAGTGCAGTTTCGGTAATGGAAATTTGTTAGGAACAGAGTAACACCAGGCACTTAGGGTTGCCACCTTTTCCTAATAAAAATACCGGCCATAGATGCGGGCGGAGCCACAAAAGGGTGGAACAACAAAGGGTGGAGCCACTGAGGGGCGGATCCACTCAATGTCCCTATCAGATTACACTTCAGGCTCCTTGGTACAGGTACTGAGTGCCTGGAGCTTAATTCTCATTATCCAAATACTTCTCACTGGCATGATATATATGTATATTTGTATATCATGCCAGTGTGAAATATATAAATGTATATGTGTTATATATACATATATCTGTGTGTGGATATATACTGCTAGTGAGAAGTATATACATCCTATTTGTATCTCGTGTTAATGAGCAGACACATACACACATCACACACATGGAAACTCTCTCTCACACACACAGTCACACAGACATACCCACACGCAGAGACAGTCACATAGACATACCCACACGCAGAGACAGCCACATAGACATACCCACACACAGAGACAGTCACATAGACATACCCACACACAGAGACAGTCACATAGACATACCCACACACAGAGACAGTCACATAGACATACCCACACACAGAGACAGTCACATAGACATACCCACACACAGAGACAGTCACATAGACATACCCACACACAGAGACAGTCACATAGACATACCCACACACAGAGACAGTCACATAGACATACCCACATACAGAGACAGTCACATAGACATACCCACACACAGAGACAGTCACATAGACATACCCACACACAGAGACAGTCACATAGACATACCCACACACAGAGACAGTCACATAGACATACCCACATGCAGAGACAAGTCACATAAACATACCCACACGCAGAGACAAGTCACATAAACATACCCACACACAGAGACAAGTCACATAAACATACCCACATGCAGAGACAGTCACATAAACATACCTACACGCAGAGACAGTCACATAGACATACCCACATGCAGAGACAGCCACATAGACATACCCACACACAGAGACAGTCACATAGACATACCCACACACAGAGACAAGTCACATAAACATACCCACACACAGAGACAAGTCACATAAACATACCCACACGCAGAGACAGTCACATAAACATACCCACACACAGAGACAGTCACATAGACATACCCACATACAGAGACAGTAACATAAACATACCCTCACACAGAGACAGTCACATAAACATATGAACAGACAGTAACATAGATAGACATATTCATATTTTATGGGGGGGGGACGGGACGACGACAGTGCATAACTCAATGTGTCCCCCTGCCTTACCTTATGGTCTGCCCTGCACACCACAGCGCTGTGCACGAGGGGGCGGAGCCAGCAGACTTTCACCCTCGCGCTGCGCTCAAGTCTGGAGAGCCTGCGTCTTCACTCCCCCAGGTACACACGACACAGATCCACACAGCGTGCTTCAGGCACAGCAACATTTGTATCATGCAGACTGTGCAAATGCATAGTCTGCCTTCTCTCCGCTCCCCTGCAAATAATACCGGCCTTAGAAGCGCCGGTATTTTGTTTTTTCCGGCACCGGCTCCAAGAGGTGGAATACCGGCTGTGCCGGTAAATCACCGGCCGCGTGGCAACCCTACAGGCACTTAGAGGCCACATTTAGGAGGTACCTCAACGTGGTCTGTGTAATGTACCAGGCACAGACTACTTTGCATATTGAGAGACCCCCCTTCCCTGCAGCTGGACACTTTTCATGCAGAAATGTTACCACCGATCTTTACCAAAGATTGTAGTAGAAATTTTTGTGTGTTTTTCCCTCCACACACTTTGTACTTAAGGTTAGGTTGAGCGGACACCTGGATGTTCGGGTTCGGCCGAACTTTGAAAAAATGTCCGTGCTCGAACTTGACCCCGAACCCCATTGAAGTCAATGGGGACACGAACTTTATGCCTTTAAAATGCCTCTAAAAAAGTCCTGGTAAGGGTTAGAGGGCTGCAATATGAAGTAAAATGTGGGTAAGAGTAGGACAAGTGCCCTGCAAGTAAATGTGTATAGAGTGAAATAACTTCAAATAACATAAAATACATACAAATTACAAATACAGCTGAGCCATAAAATAGCACTATATGGAATCTTTGATTTTAGCTTTGGAAGAACATAAATCTAAAGCATGGCTGCCAGGAGGATCAACAAAATTATCCATTTGAGAGAGGGTTGGAGTGCAGGGTATTCTCTTTCAGTTAATAATAAGTGATAGGTTGAGGAGGCGGTGACCGTGGCGGTGTAGGTGGAAGCGGCGCTGGAGGAGGAGGAGGAGGTAGCCAACACTGGTTTTTTTTTTTTTTTTAAATTGGGGTAGCCCCCAAAATATTGGGACATAAAACAACAGAAAACAAAGAATAAGTGCACTTGAGTATAACAATGACTGGGTGAGGCCAGTATAAATGTCTATTCTGCACAAGGTACAGAGAAGAACCATGCCTGGTTCATCTTAATAAATGTGAGCTTGTCTGAACAGTATTGGACTGATCTATTTGACTCGGATATGAAGTGCACCGCAAGACGCAAATGTACTATTTAGCACCCAAAACAATTAGAATTTTTCAAAGTGTGCTGTAAGCACAGTATTCGACAGTTCTATGAGACTCTCAGATATGAAGTGCACCGCAAGACGCAAATGTACTATTTACCAACCAAAACTATTAGAATTTTTCAAAGTGCGCTGTAAGCACAGTATTTGACGGTTCTATTTGACTCTCAGATATAAAGTGCACTGCAAGACGCAAATGTACTATTTACCACCCAAAACTATTAGAATTTTTCAAAGTGCGCTGTAAGCACAGTATTTGACAGTTCTATTTGACTCTCAGATATGAAGTGCAGGACGCAAATGTAATATTTAACACCAACAATTTGCAGTATTTAAAAATGCCTAGATGTTGCCCACTGAGCTAACAGAACAGGATTAAAGTCATGTGCCTGGCACACATGCAGTTGCAAGTGCACTGCACTCTCTGTGGCACTGGGCTCAGGGCAGGGTACAAATATGTTGTATAGCACCCACTGAAATAATCACTATAATTTGAATAATCGCTGTAGTTTGAATAATTGCTGTAGTTTGCAGATTCAACACCAGAATTTTTTAAAATCTGTCACTCACAGCTGCAGCATCCTCTCCCTACACTAAGAAAAGCTCATGTGATGTGCGTGCACGTGACTCCAGCTTATATATAGAGGCTGGGTCACATGCTGCACTGGCCAATCACAGCCATGCCATTAGTAGGCATAGCTGTGATTACTTCTAAGGGCAAACGAGTCAAACGCTTGTTGATTGGCTGCCTTGCAGCCTTTCAAAATGCACCATTAAATCACTGAACCCCGAACTCCAACACGAACATACAGTGGAATGTCCGTGTTCAGGGTCAAAAAAACAATGTTCGGTACGAACCCGAACAGTGCGGTTCGGGTTCGCTCAACACTACTTAAGGTATGAATTTACAGAGGCTGTTATATATGTCCAACAACTTCTCTTTGTTGAAGTGGTACCCCACATATATAGTTTTGCTAGAGTTTTAATACGGGGACATTTGTGATGAAGTCATTGCAGCTTTGAAACATGGAATTTTGACATATCCATCTGCTGCGGGCTCCTCTCTACTGCAGGGGGCATGTGCAAAGCACTATTTTTTTAAATAAAGTCCTAACATGTCACTGGTCCTCTACGGGAAAACCTTATATTTTTACATATTTATTTGTAGTTTTTTACATTAATTTAAAAAAAAAAAAATCTGGGGGCGGCTGCCCATATTGTGATTTCTCTCCCTGCCCCTTGTTTGCTCAGGCACTGACTGACAGCTATACACATCCGATTGCTGTGATTGGCTGTCACAGCAATCCGATGTTTATCCAAGGGGCCTCTGCAGACATGGCTGGAGTTCCTCAGTCCAAAGGCACTCGACCATGTCACTTACAGCCGGTTAATATAATGCCACTATCGGACCCCAATGTTCTGCCAGGCATGTTCCTTGTTGTTAATAGGATAATTTGCTCAATAATATGCCAGTATTATTTCTTTGCCATTAATATGCCCCCGACAATTTGCCCAATAATGTGCCAGTATTATTTTGCCATTAATATGCCCCAGCCAATATGCCCAATAATATGCCAGTATCATTTGCCATGAATAAGCCCCAGCCAATTTGCCCAATAATATGCCAATATTATTTGCCATTAATAAGTCCCTGCCCAAATTTTTTTTTTTTTTTTAAAACAAACTTTATTGAAGCTGCGCGGCTGGAGGGGAGCGCAGAACGCTTCCCTCACAGCCGCGGACCGGCTTGATAGAGGGGATTTTTAAAAAATTTATTTTTGCTCGCGTGAACTGAGCCCGCTGGGCCCGGGACGCCAGTATCGCCCGTCACCCCCTGATGGCTGTTGCTGTGAGTGTTTACATACACATTCACATTCATGCCTACTTTACTGGCATCCTGCTTAACAGTTTGTATTTCCATTCACATTCCCAACTCACAAATACTCTCCTCCCTCCCAGCTTACTTGATTAAGACATGAAAATAGAGTGACTCAATGAAACAACAGCTTCACAAAATGATTTCGCTCAAGTCTTTGTTTTTTGGACAAAGATTATGGGATATCGCATGGCTCGACAAATCCCGGTCGCCATCTACACAGCCCCTCTACGTGAACAGATTTTTTTTCTCCCAATGGAGCGCAGCGCAAGGGGGAATGTCTGTGCAGCCGCACAGACTGTAAGCTCCGCCCCCTTGCGCATTGCAAATCAGTGAAATCAGAGCACATCTATCTATGCACATGTCTATGTGACTGACTGTCTGTGATTATCTCTGTCTGTCTATATGGCTGTGTCTATGTGACTGTCTCTGTTTGTTTATATGACTGTGTCTATGTGACTGTCTGTGTGACAACTTGGGTTGTAGTATAAAACACTAATTTATATATATACACACATATATATATACTTTTAATAAATGCAAACATTTAATAATTATTTTACACCGATATTCATTCAAAAGTTAGGTCATGTTCCATTCACCTTGGGGGGAAATCCTGGCAGGCGCTATGGCTATAATTGAATGTTGTTCGATTGACACAAGGCAAAGTGTTGCTGTATTGGAGGCAAAGGCTTAGAGTAAAAAGGGAAGAAGCTATAGAGAGATATCCCTGATATGACTAATATCCCTTATTTGCCCAATACATGACCTTTGTCCCTGGTGGCTAGTGGCAGGCAGCATGGTGTCCTCCATGCTGCCTGTTCGGCTCCCCCGCAGTGTGTGCAGAGCGGTCACGTGACCCGGCACGTGTCTGACGTCAGAGCACTGGTCACATGACCTGTCGGCACTTTCACTTCACGTTGCAGGTTTCTCTGTGCTGCCTGTTCGGCTCCCTGTGCAGCCTGCTTGCCGGCAGAATGGTGGTGAGGGGAGATCTTCTGCTGGCAAGTGCATTTTTTTTTTAAAGGGGCAGCTTTTTTTTTCCATTTTATTTTTGCGTTTTGTGCCGCCCCTTATAGGCATAGAAGGCAAGTGCCGCCCTAGACACTTTCCTTGTTAAATACAGCACTGATTAAGAGGGACCCCACAATCATAAATGTGTCACCGGTTGAGTATCCCTTATCCAAAATGCCTGGGACCATAAGAATTTTGGATAACAGATCATATTCACCAATAAGACATATTAAAGCTTCTCAGCACTCATGAAATACAGTAGTATCAATGGAAAAACTGTATAGCGCAAATAAATCACTTTTACTGTAATGTAACTGTGATGTGAGGTATCATTGGGAACCTGCCGTTGGCGTGTCAGGCCTGCACACGTGCCATTGTATTAACCTTTGTGTGAGAACCTGAGCATGGAAAGGGTATATTACAGCTTAAGGGGCCTGGGTTCTGAATAAACTGTTGTGTGCTTGCTTTCTGACAGATGTGTGTGGAATCTGCAACTTGTGGCATTCCCCCATTTTGGGATAACAGATCATTTTGGATAACAGATACTCAACCTATTCATAGTTGTTATTGCCCCTGTAAATTTAATAGGGAATATATATAATGTTGGCCATTATTAATATAAATTTTGATATATATATATATACATATATATACACACACACACATCGTGTCTGTTCATCTAGTAGCTGACATTATGAAGAAGTGAGTGCTCAAAAGAAATGATACTGTCTAAAAAAAAATATTTATTAAACTAAATCCTCTAAATTAATAAGGCTTTAGGCTCCTTTTCCTGTTGCTGCCATCTACTGTTTGTCTGAAGTAATTGACCTCACTAATTTTTCACTCATTGTAAAGAGTATTGCTCGTTACAATTTCTAGAATAATTACACTTTTAAGTATTAATTGAACTGTATAACTTGTAACAACTTATCATTCAGTTTTTTTGCTATGGTTAATAATATATAATATAATAATAAGTGTCCTGTTAATTTAGACTGCCCATCCTTATAGTGCTTTAGCTGTAGTGTTGGTTTTATTTTAAAGGGACTGTCTAGTGCCCAAAATGCATCTTCCAAATATTAATGCATATTAATGTGCTTTCAAAATACTTTAACATGCATGTTTTACATTTTGCATTGCTTAAAATATAAAATACTTACAGCTAGAGGAAATTGTGAAATTGCAGCAGTTTGCAAGAAATCAGGACTGCCCACACTAGCCGAGTATAAGTCATCCCCTTTTTTTGTGGCATGAGAATAATGCCATCCAAATGAATGGAATATCCTGTTTCTGTAGGGATGTCATCAGACAATGTGTTGCACTATTAAGAGATCCTACTGTGTACAAGAGCAAGTCTATCACAGAATACAATGTATTCAATTCGAAGAGCACAGGAAGTGTCTAAATGAAAAAAACTTTATATCCTCAGTGACTATATAATCAGTGCTGCCACATCTGCAGTAAACATGCAGAGTAATCACTGGGGAGGGCTTGAGTACATTATCAAAATGTGATTTATGCATAATGCCTGCATCAAATCACACTGGAAAAATAGCTTGTGCACTATACAAGCAGTAACCTTCATCTTGCATCAAAGTGAGTTTGGGGACTAGACTGTCCCTGTAATGAGCAACATGTGTTTGAAGTACTTTGTTAACTGCACTGCATGTGTACCTAGTCTGGATCTGAGGTATAAAGAGGTATGTGTCCTGACCGAGACCAGACCGAAGATTAAGTCTGCTATGTAGGATGAAACGAGTCAGGTGAATGCACTATTTTGGTATCCTGTGATTTTATTCTTTTTTTTTTTTTTTCTACAAGCAATCATTTTATACTTCATCCCTGAGCATCCTGGTTACTTTGACATAAAAGGTCGGGAGACTAATTGTCCAGTTTCCTGTATAAAATCAAGCACCTAGCCATGCTAACCACGTGTGTAAAGGACCAATCAGGTTAGTATTTAATAGGCAACCACAAAATAGAAGGGAGCAATACTGGAGAAATACAGCAAGTAGAGTGATACAAAAATGAATGGACCAATTAGAATATAAGCTAAATTGCTTGCTATGAAAAATAAATAATCAACAGAACTGTTAAAGCATACTGCGAAGCTGATACGTTTCAGCTTGTAATGGAAAAAAAGGTTGCAGTTCAGTATAAATGATCAATTGAGAAAGTATTATTTAATAATGATGTATTTAATACTGTATTTACTCGAATCTAAGTGCGAATTAGAATTGCTGGCGTATTAGATTTGCCTAGGTTTTATGTTGCAACTTAATTCAAAACTTCCAAAATGTTGCTATTAACAAAAAGGAAAGCACAACGCAATAACGACGAACTGCGCACTTCCCTCTCTTACTTATAGAAATTCCAGAATATTGTTGTATCACAGTGTCATTTATAACAAATCTATCGTGAGTTGGTAGCATAAACTAATTGTTGCACTACGTTGGCCGTCCAAAACGTTTTTCTTGCCTTCAAGGTGTCAAAATTTGAAGTGCGCATTACATTCGATGGTGGATTAGATTCACGTAAATACGGTAAGTTGAGTGGTGTGTTATAATTTGGGTCATTGTAATGACTAGAGTCTATTAGCAAACAGTGGATATGTGGTTTGACTTATCATAGGAAATGGCCCCAATTAGTATGAGAGTTGCCTGACAAACTGATCATCAACTGATCCTCAAATCTAGATCATAAGTATGGAATTGTATGTATCACTTCTGACAGCTCCTCCCTCCTATTGTGTGGTTGGCATTGAAGTACTAATTTGATTGGGGCTTTACACATGGGTTCCGCCTCAGCCAGCTCCTATTGGTACATCTTAATGCTGATCATTGCCATGTGCAAAATTGGTCCCTGATGAAGCCGTAGTTGCGAAATGTGCGTCGGGCTGTTCCACGTTCGGCAATAATACACTTATTTTGTTCAGCATTGGTGATCTAAATTTTAAATTGATTTTACTGCATTTATGCTATGAGCTGTATATAAGGAGGCTGGTGGGGGTTCGCTATAGCGGTAGCATAGCAAGCTCCCAGGTGTCTTTTATACAGTAACGAGCTGAGATTAGGAGCACTCTCTTAAAGGGAGTGCTCCTAATCTCAGCTCGTTACCTGTATAAAAGACACCTGTCCACAGAAGCAATCAATCCATCAGATTCCAAACTCTACACCACGGCCAAGACCAAAGAGCTGTCCAAGGATGTCAGGGACAAGATTGTAGACCTACACAAGGCTGGAATGGGCTACAAGACCATCGCCAAGCAGCTTGGTGAGAAGGTGACAACAGTTGGTGCGATTATTCGCAAATGGAAGAAACACAAAATAACTGTCAGTCTCCCTTGGTCTGGTTCTCCATGCAGGATCTCACCTCATGGAGTTTCATTGATCATGAGAACGGTAAGGAATCAGCCCAGAACTACACGGGAGGATCTTATTAATGAACTCAAGGCAGCTGGGACCATAGTCGCCAAGAAAACTATTGGTAACACACTACGCAATGAAGGACTGAAATCCTGCAGCGCCCGCAAGGTCCCCCTGCTCAAGAAAGCACATGTACAGGCCCCTCTGAAGTTTGCTAATGAACATCTGCATGATTCAGAGGAGAACTGGGTCAAAGTGTTGTGGTCAGATGAGACCAAAATTGAGCTCTTTGGCATCAACTCAGCTCGCCGTGTTTGGAGGAGGAGGAATGATGCCTATGATCCCAAGAACACCGTCAAACATGGAGGTGGAAACATTATGTGTTGGGGGTGTTTTTCTGCTAAGGGGACAGGACAACTGCACCGCATCAAAAGGACGATGGACGGGGCCATGTACTGTCAAATCTTGGGTGTGAACCTCCTTCCCTCATCCAGGGCATTGAAAATGGGTTGTGGATGGGTATTCCAGCATGACAATGACCCAAAACACACAGCCAAGGCAACAAAGGATTGACTCAAGTAGAAGCACATTAAGGTCCTGGTGTGGCCTAGCCAGTCTCCAGGCCTTAATCTCATAGAAAATCTGTGGCGAGAGCTGAAGGTTCGAGTTGCCAAACGTCAGCCTCAAAACCTTAATGACTTGGAGAGGATCTCCAAAGAGGAGCGGGACAAAATCCCTCCTGAGATGTGTGCAAACCTGGTGGCCAATTACAAGAAACGTCTGACCTCTGTGATTGCCAAAACGGGTTTTGCCACCAAGTACTAAGTTGAAGGGGTCAAATACTTATTTCACTCATTGACATGCAAATCAATTTATAACTTTTTTGACATGTGTTTTTCTGGATTTTATTTTTTGTTATTCTGTCTCTCACTGTTAAAATACATCTTCCATTAAAATTATAGATTGATCAATTCTTTGTCCGTGGGCAAACGTTCAAAATCAGCAGGAGATCAAATACTTTTTTCCCCATCACTGTAACTGGTAAGAGCATTATTTTGTAACCCTTTTCATGCCAAAACAACCAGAGGGGGGGCTGTATTCTAAAATAAAAATGAAGTTAATACTGCAGCTGCAGTGCTTTAAGTATCATGGGAAAGAGAGTACTCAACAACCAGAGTGCAAAGGTTAGCTATTATATGATTATGGATTGGTACTGCAGCTGCTGTGGAATGCACATCTCATGATTCTCAGCCATCCATTTGGTTGGCTGAACATCAAGATACATGTAATAACAGCACCTGTAGTGCCAAAGGTTAGTCACCACTGCTGCATAACTACTAAAAGTGTCCTGGAACCAGGCCTTTATGTCCCTTTTTATTGCCTGTAAATGCCCTTTTTATCATACTTCCCAATGTTTGCTGTGCATCACTGAGCTGCACTACACAACACAACATTAACTTTTGTTCACTGCAACTCCCATGATGCTAAGCTAGTAACATTGCTAGTTGCTAACTGTGGATGGGGCTGTGCGAAGGGCGTTGGGGGCAATGGGGTTACAGTAAGTCTACTGTACAAACACTAACGTATGTTGACTGAATTGGCATCAACCAGCCATAGGTCTAGCTTAACTTTATTGGATTTGTAGTTACAGACTGGGATTGACACACTTCACACTAATTTTGTTGTTGTTGACTGCAGCTCCCATTATATACAGCCAGCATATTACTGGCTGAATATCATAGGGATTGTAGACCGGGGTAATAGTGGCCAATCTTTACCAACCCAGCTATGTAAACTTCCCATGATGCTCAGGTACATTCTGGTCTGTTAGCTACTACTACCATGGTCATATAATTGTCCTAGAAATGGGTAACTTTTGTAACATTTGCCTCCGACCAGGAAACCCCTCTTCTGAGCCAACAAAGGTAAACAATGGGGAGGAGGTAGGATGTATTGGGGGTACCGGGGAGGGTATTTTGCGCTAATAGCATGATAACTAGTTTTAAAGGGCCAGAGCACTAACTAATACGGTCCCAATGCCAGTTACAAACGCTTGGTCAAATAGCCTCCAATTTTTAGAACTATGTTTGTCTGCTCTTTCAGTGTTTTATAAGCAATTTTGGGTATTCACACACAATTGTATTTTTATTCCGTTATATTAATGTGTTTAATATGTTTAATTAGATGTTACCATTTATTGGCCTTACGTGTGAGATATCTCAAGCTTAAATATTTCTATGTTATTGTGGGTTACCCCCGCACCTTCTCATCTCCAATGATAAAGGTAGCTGGCTGTGTTTTATGCCACTCAATTACAGTTGGTTCTGATATACTATTTCTTTAAAAGAATATAGGTTTTAAATGCAAGGGCCTGTGGAAATAATGTATATATAGTGCAAAGGATCTAATAAGGAACAGGTACAACACTGTACTTTATTGGGGGGGGGGGGGGGGGTGGATTAGTGAAGAGTCCAACCTGGGTTCCATGATTTAGAAACTTCTACACACTGAAAAGAAGCTTGGAAAAGTCATAGTATGTACCCGGCAACAAAGGGCCAAGGTGCAGCCCTAGCTGCGGGTAGGGTTGCCACCTGGCTGGTATTTTACCGGCAGACTGGTAAAAAAATTGGCATCGGGCCAATGTTAAGTCTATGGAGACAGTAGTATTTTTTTGAAGAAAAGGTGGCAAACCCTAGCTGCAGGAGCCAGCAAACAGCATTGCTGGAAAAGCTGTCAATTAACTGGCTGAATGTGAACTTGTCATCCACAGGGTTTGTGGAATAAAGGTTCACTTTAACAGTATTACAAGTACCTATCTCACATAAACAACCATGGGAATCTAGTCACACCAAATGCAAAGCCATAACTATCACTTTACTTAGGAGCAAAGGCCCATTTACATTGACTTCTCTACAATTTACACATTTTCTCCGGACACCATTTATGGAAGACCTGTGGGTGGGATACTACAGCCAGGATGTATTGATATAAGGGAATGGAGAGCACTACTGGAAGAAGTTTAGTAGTACATTGTGTGGTTGTTTAAATGACAGACATCTGTTTCTATAGTAACTGTCATGACTCTGTTTCCAGTTCACAGAAGGCTAGGCCAATGCAAACTTGAATCTCTAGAAAAATAATATTTACACTCTAGAATGCAGGGAATCAATGTGTTCTTTAAAACAAAAGGTCAGCTTAATGAATTCATTCTTGGGAGTTTTTTGTTGTTTTTCATGCAGCCATTTTGCCACCAATATCTGCCAAAATCAAGTGGAGCATATTTTCTGCTGCTTTTTAAAGAAAAGTCTTGTTGAAATGTTGATTATAGTTTCTTGCACAGATTATGGGAAATTTCAGGGAATACCCCCAGGGTATGTTTGACTATAGCTCTTGATTACAGTAATATGCCACATGCAAGGTTTCATAGAAGCTCACATTTTTGAAGCCTCTGTAGAGGGACTGAAGCTCCTTCTTTGTGAATTTTGTGACAGCCTGAAGCTGGTCGAGTCCCTCCGGTTGATGACGCACTGTTGACAACTCTAAGTCACTCTCACTGCTATCTGCAAGACAGAAACAGACAGTAACACACTCAGCACAGGCCATCAGCAGTGTAATGGTGCAACAACAACAACAACAAAAATCTATAAACTGAAAGCAATAAAACAATAGAATATATACCACCTAGTGCGATTGTACTACTAGCGCTTACAATTCATGCCTATTAAAAAAGGTCTGGGTACTTTTTGAGAAGATGGACTATACAAAGTTATAATAATTAAAGGTACACACCAAGCAAAAGTTTGGTGGAGCATGCGGCATTACGTTTGGTGCATTATGCATAGTTTTGTTAAGCTCCACCCATAGAATCAAAACATAAATATCCAAATTGGTTATATGACACTATTTATTGGAGGCAAGTGGATGAGCACACATTCACACGAAGAATGGGCTGAAAGTTTTTGAATATTGTTAAATGTGTTAAGGGAATACTCCTAGAAGCATGGAAGAACTCTAAACATGATGACAGGAAATACAATTTGGTTATATTCTATTTTTAAAGAATTTCAAGCATGTCTAGATAGGAGTTCAAACTAAAAGAACCCAGAATTAACACCTCAGTTGTGATGTTTCCCCTGTATAACATACAAAAGGACTTGACATAAACCCTGAAACCTCCTAAAATGTCCTATATATTTTGATTGTTCTCCATGGAACGCTATTGAAGTACTATTTCCCTGTCTCCTACAATGTGTGGCTCCTACAAATAGGTAGACCTGAATTGGCTCCCAAAAAGTCTATAAATATTTGTCAAGGCCTAACACACAAAATGTCAACAGGCAGTTCACATAATAAGTGAGATATACAGTATTAAGAAATGTGCTAATAAGCCAACCCTTGGATAGCCAAATCCCCCTCACTAACCCATCACTGTTTCAGTTCTTCTGCATACTGTGCCTTTTTTAACTGTGGTTGGACTACAACTCCTATCATGCACATCTGGCCTTGGTATAGCTGAAGATGACCAGCTCCAATGGTGGCTGACTTGCAATGTCTCAAGCACAGGGATCCATTTCCCAACTCTAAACAGAGACAGATTTAGCATGAATCCATTCATATTTGGATCGGTTATTGGGATTGTCCTTGCCCCAATCAGCTGTGTTATGAATGATACTCTGACATCCAGAATTCCCCCATGTAATCCAGCACCCACTGCAGAGTGTCATCTTTCAGTGCTCCCTCCCCACAGGTTCTTCACTTTCCTGCAAATCTGCATCCCCCCCCCCCGGCCTAAAAATAGCTACAGACGGGATAGAAATATGCAGCGCACACGCGGGACCCAGATAGAGTTTCTTTGGTGAAATGACGCATTGTTAGATGAGGCGATTGCAGAGGGGGATACCCTGTTTGGCTTAATGCTTTCGATGCTGTGGCCTTTTAGCTAGTCAATGAAAAACACGCCTGGAGAATGAGCAGAATTCTAGTGAAGAGCTGAGCTGAGCTGAGCCTGCAATTAATGGAAATGTAAAACCTCATAAATGAACCAGAATTTCCTGGAATGAGACGAAGTATGGTGTCAGGCCAAGTATGTGAACAGAAATTCGGAAATCCAGACATCCATGAAAAATGTATTTATTGAAAAGTAATCACTGCAAAAATGAATGGGGAAACGTGAACGTGGAACGCGTCGTGTGTGGTTTCCGTATGATTGTTGGCGTGATTACTTTTCAATAAATACACCGACTTTTCATGCATTTCTGGAGTGCAGAATTTCTGTTGACATATTTGGCTTCGTTCCACTCACTGTCAAGATTTTGTGTTTTGATGTACCCAGTGATGCCACGCATTGTTACAAGGAAGTTGCAGCCACGGATTTGTCTGGAATGGTGTCAAGCTGTCAGTCTTTTTGTGTTGGCTTTTGGAAAAATCAAACACAGAAATAAAAGATATAAAACTCACAGGGAATTGAGTAGGTATTTTTAAACATAAGGCCAAAGTAGTTGAAAAAGTTAACTTTTCCAACGTGGCTAATGTGGCCTTAAGTTTGACATTCCCTGCAATTCTCTTCATAAACAAAGCCCAAAAAGTATAAAATATTTATCAAACCCCGAATTACAATGGCAGCAAAGCTACTTTCAAAGTATGCTACTTGCAGTTCAGTAACTTTTGATACTTATTAAAAGAAAACTCTCAAAAATGTTAAGTTCTGTTTAATTGGAAGATTGCTTCAAGTGTAGGCATTTTAAATAGAAATGTTTTCAAGAATAGAAATAAAGACCCTTATCGAGTCCTCTTTGCTCTATAACACTCTATCAGGGGGCAGACAAACTGTTTAGCATCTTGAGTCACAACTTATTACATCAGACCCAAGATGTCAGCCCCCTGATTTAGCTATATCTCAATCAGCTACTTTATCTATATATGACCATTAAAGCATTTCTATTTAAGATATCTACACTTGGTGCGTTCTTCCAATGAAAGAAAAGGGTTTTTATACCATTGAAGAGTCATCCTCTTTAACTGTAGGGCAGTTAAGATAAATCAATAAACATGGGCACAGACTAGGGTTAATCTACTAAACAGTCAAGCTGATTTGGAATAATAGGTAAATGTAAAAATATTTCCAACGTCACCATTCTGGCCTAATTTCTGCAATTTCCTTGTTGATGAAAACATTTTACAATTTAGTGAATGCATTTGTTTGTTGGGAAATCTGATCACATAATTACTGCTCTTATCTGTGTATTTTGGAACGTTTCTACCCAGCATTATAGCAGTGTATACATGCAAAGTCAGATCCAGAGCAGTGAGTATACAGAAATGTGTCCTGTTGAAAAAAAAATCTGATGCATTGGGTATACTTACAGGCCTAAGTGCACACTCATTGGGTAGACTTACAGGCCTAAGTGCACACTCATTGGAGTTTTACAACCAATCATCTTCAGTCTTACAGGCATTCCAGTGAGTCTGAAATGTGTTGAATGCTGGAGCCCACAAGTGTACGTGGAGATTGACATCTGGGCATATGGGAAGCTCTATCCAGTCAATAACATCAAGTAGAGAGGAATAGTGTAATGTAAATATTACACGTACTGAGAGCTCTCCCTTCCTGATACCTGAGCACACTTATCGTGTGAAGCAATTATCTTTAAACGTTTAAGGGATATGTGCCTACTAGTAGCACTGATTAAATCCATTTGTATATAGAGACCATACTGAAAGGATATTATGTGCTTTTATTTACAAAGGCTCAGAATGACCTAACAAGATACATGGCATTCATAAATGCTTTCTGGTCTTTAGAATCTAAAACATGTACACTGTTTAATGTAGAGACTAGGGTGGTAGCAATACACATTATTAGGTGTGTGTGTATATATATATACGTTTTTGCACTTGGAGTGCAGCTGTACATTACAGATGGGTAATTTAGGATTAAGGTAGGCCTCTACCCGATTCTATATTACAATGTCCGTCACCCAGTCTGAGGGTGATGAGCTTGGTAGCAAATCCATTGCCAATATTATCTATTTGTCCATCCTGTGGGGTTTTAGAGGTCACACATAGCATGAAGCTCAAACAGTACCAGATTTGCGGGAAGTTCCTGTATTGCTGCAGACTGGATCGCACTCTTTTCTGCAGTATATTTCTCTGCTGCTTAATGTTTGCATCCTAATAGATTTATCTATATAAAGCTATATTCAGATCTGCCAGCACTAACTGATTTCCTGTCTGCCGCTCTGACTGAAGTTACACTAGCTGGCTTTTCTTCTGTGCTTCTGATAAAACATTCAGGCTGTGCACAATGTCAGGCAAGATCTTTTATCCCCCAAATCCCTAAGTTTCTGTAAATATAATGTATTGTCCAAATACAGGAAAGTAAGAGCGCCCGGAATAAAGTTTACCAATAATGGTATCATGGGTGGATTCCTTTGAGATGCAGGCACATGCAATAATTACAGCTAGAAAATAAATGCTGTGGACTTTCTCCCTGATAAAAGTTCTCTCGGAGAGAGATTTGGAGCATAATATAGAATAACTGTAATTTAATTACCTTCCATTGACATAGGTTCCAGAATCCCAAACTGCTTGAGGACAGCTACAAACAGTGCAATAACCACCGCAATCGCACATAGTTCCATGCCATGGATCCCCATGATGGGCCAGCTTTCCTCTGCAAGGGGTCCTGGGCTCTGAGCATGCAAATCTCCCTGGACTCCAGCTCTTCCTCGCCCCAAGCCAAAATCCTACACACACAGAAAATATCACCTCTCCAAGAATGCCCACGAATGCTCAAGAGAAATAAACAACCACAGTGGGTGGCAGGAACCTCCAAACACCCGGACTTGTGAGGATAAAAGCTCCAAAATGAAAGTCTAGAACTTGGTGAGATGGCTTCAGGGTGACATCATTGTGAAGTTATGAGAAAAGCTTCTGAAGTGACCAAAAGTGGTCACTTCTGCTGGGTCACATAGAGGTAATGATATCCCATCTACCTATGGTGTTTTGCAGTGCTTGGGTGTCCGCCCAACCACGTCCCATTGGATGCTGAAAAACTATCTGGCTCTAGCCAATTTCTCTCTTCCCCCCCCCCCCCCCCCCCCGTCTCTCTCCCTCCTTCCTCTCTCCATCACTCTCCTCTGTGTGGGATAAGGAGGAGCATCAGAGGAGTACCACTCTCTCATTACATACATTGATTGAGATAAAGGTTTCCATAGAGACAGCAGGGTGATGGTCTTTAGGAAGAAAAAGTCTTACCTCAGCAAGCCCGCGGTTTTGAAAAGTGAGCTGGAAGGTCCTGCACGTGAAGTAATGTAATGTGTGCAAAGGCGACACAGGATAAAAAGAAGGCAGGCAGGCAGGCAACAAGGCAGCAGTTAAAGGAACTCTATCACCAAAATATTATTTATGCTGTTTTCAGTGTGTCTGGGGTGTCTCCTGTTTATGACATCACCTGTGGCTTCATATGCCAATGTACTACTTTTCAATGGAAAATGTGTAATATGCGTATCAAGCCACAAGATGATGTCATAAATAGAAGGCCCCGCAGAAACATTTTGCTTGCAGTTCTGCTAATACAATGTATAGATTTTTAAAAAAGAAATCTACATTCACGGTATATGCAGTGTTTAGGTTGGCAGTCCCTTTCAATGTGCTGCTGTAAGGTCAGATGCAGCCATCATTATGGGAAGCACACTACGCTGTTTGCATTCTCTTTCTGATCCCAGATGTGTTTACTTGTTTGGTTGCCACTTTAAGTGCTCGTGTAATCATTATTGTGGTTTCTAAAAATGACTGCCCTTGTGGGAACTTTAAATAGTTCTTCCTCTGATCTATACAGCATTGAAATGTGTACATGGCTGTGGCCGGATGAATTGTACCCATCACTGTATTGTTTGGAGTTTGAACCGACTGCCTCTCTCTCTCTCTCATTCACTCTCCCAACATTGATCCACTTGTCCCAGTCACCCATAGAGGACTTGCCATTGCACCCACAGGACTTGTCACTGCAACCTAAACCTGCCATTGCAGCCCCCCCCCCCCATGCCATTGCACACCTGCAGAACCCAGACTTGCCATTGCACACCTGCAGAACCCAGACTTGCCATTGCACACCTGCAGAACCCAGACTTGCCATTGCATCCACAAGTCTAATGGCATATTAGTGGGCATACCAATAGTGGCATATTAGTGGGCATATTAATTGGCATACTAACAGTGGGATATTATTAGGCATACTAATAGTGGCATATTAATTAGCTGCATATTATTGGGCACACCAATAGTGGCATATTAGTGGGCATACCAATAGTGGCATATTATTGGGCATATTAATTGGCATACTAACAGGGTGATATTATTAGGCATAATAATATTTCATATTATGGCATATTATTGGGCACACCAATAGTGGCATTTTAATTGTGGCATATTAGTGGGCATCCTAATAGTGGCATATTATTTGGCATATTGTGACATATTATTTGGCATATTAATTGTGGCAAATTAGTGGGCATACTAATAGTGGCATAGTAATGGGCAAATTGGCTATGGAATATTAATGGGCATAATAACAGTGGCATATTAATGGGAAAACTAACAGTGTCATATTTATGGAAAAATTGGCTGTGGTATATTAATGAGTATATTGGCTGTGGTATATTAATGGGCAGACTAACAGTGGCATAATAATGGGCAAATTGGCTATGGAATATTAATGGGCATAATAACAGTAGCATATTAATGGGAAGACTAACAGTGTCATATTTATGGAAAAAATGGCCGTGGTATATTAATGGGTATATTGGCTGTGGTATATTAATGGGCAGACTAACAGTGGCATAATAATGGGAAAATTGAGCTTAGAGAGCTTAGATTTTAAATGTCACCAACAGAGGGCACCTAGATAAGGTAAGTCATGGAAAATATCGATGTACTCTGATGAAATCTTGCTTTAGTAAGTAGACCTGAAAAGACTTTCCTGCTCACTCCAGCATTTCCATTAGCATTACATCCAACGATCTACAGCTACAGGTACTATAGTTCTGGATGTTAAGATACCATTACTACACTGTAATCTATCTCCTAAAGCACTTTAACTCCCACTGATAGAAAAGTACTAAATAAGCAAAATCTCTTTCTCATTTATGTTGCTCGCAATATCATAATGCTCTTGTTCAGTTTATTAGTTGCAGTGTGACTCTCATTCTGAGAATGTGCCGGGAAACATGCCTTTTTTTACTGACATGCTGACTTTTATGAAATTTGTGATTTTCTTGGACACCATCAGAAATGTTGGGGCCCCTTGCCAAACAAATGTACTTGCCCCCCCCAAAAAATATCCCCCACTCCTGAAACTTACCCATGGGTGGTCTAGGATACTGCTAATTCTAGGATGCTCGCGTATATGAAGAACTCTCTTCTGTCTTGCGTGCTGTGTGGAAGGGCCACCCAAGACCGCCACCATGAATTTCAGGGCCCCTTACTGAACAAATTTTCTGTGCCCCCCCCCCCCCCGACAATATCTCCCACTAGCCCCACCTACACTCACAAGCATGTTATCCAGGTCTAATGTAATATGGAGGGTGGTTGGGAGCAGTTGGTCAATATGCCAGTATTTTGCCACTCAATACGCCAGCAATATTTTGCCACTCAATATGCCAGTAATATTTTGCCACTCAATAGGCCAGTATTTAGCCACTCAATATGCCAGTAACATTTAGCCACTCAATATGCCAGTAATATTTTGCCACTCAATATGCCAGTATTTAGCCATTTAATATGCCACTATTTAGCCACTCAATAAGTCAGTATTTTGCCACTCACTATGTCAGTATTTAGCCACTCAATATGCCAGCGTTATGCTCGTTTTATGCCACCCACCTCCCCAGTACTTACCTCTGTGCTGCTCTGTCTCCCGGTCGTCTCCTCCTTTCCATGGAGGAGGGAAACTCCAGTCGCATTTTTTTTTTAACTTTATTGAAGCCACGCGGCTTCAATAAATAAAATGTTTTTCTTCAGGTGTGACCTGGGCCAGTATTGCCTGTCACCCCCTGATGGCGGGCCTGGGGCCACCATCAGGGATGTACAGCCAGTACCCATTGAGGGACCTGCTACTGAAGAATATGTGTGCTCGTGTCACATGACCTACCAGCATTTCGGCCAGAAGCATAAGAGGCTGTCTGTGCGTAACGAGCAATGCCCAGATACCCTCTGCCTGCCTGCTAGACACAAGAGAACAAAGCCTGGGTGAAACAAGATCTGTAGATGCAGTGAGAAGCCTGGAATCTGCAGGGGTGCAAAGGCATGTCTTGGGGGAAAGGCTGCAATGGCAAATTTAGGTTGCAATGACAAGTCCTATGGGTGCAATGGCAAGTCCTCTATGGGTGCAATGGCCAGTTCTGAAGTTGCAATGGCATGTTCAGTGGGTGCTGCAGAGTGGCTTCAGGGCAGGTCCAGTGGTTGCTGCAATGTGGCTTGGAGGAAAATCCATTGGGTTCTGCAGTGTGGCTCATGGGCAAGTCCAGTGGGTGGTGCAGTGCAGGAGCAAGTCCTGTAGGTGCTGCAGTGTGGCATGGGGGCAAGTCCAGAGCTGTGCGCACAGTCAGGGCCGGCCTTAGGTGTTCATGCAACCTGTGCGGGTCAGCCCAGTGGCACTCTCCCACCTGTCACAGGCAATGTTAAGGTATAGTTATAAGATAATAAACTTGTTTTGACAAAAATGAAATAATCAATTTTATTCCTTTCCTGTGCCCCCTTCACTACATTTCTCCTGACTTACCCCAGCAATCATATTGCACTCACAGGATTTACCCCAGCACTCAGATTGCACTCACATGACTTGCCTAAGGGGATGTCTGTGCGCTTGTTGCAGTTCACAGAAATTGGCTGCCTGCTCTTCTTATAAAGAGAGCTCATGAGGGGATATCTTTTTCATCTCACCAGCCAATGCCTCTGGCTCCCCCACAATGTTGTGGATTGTGTGATGCACAGGTCGCACACCCCTAAGGTCAGCACTGAGTGCTGCAGTGTGGCACTGGGGCAAGTCTTGTGGGTGCTGCAATGTTATGCTGGGGCAGGTCCTGTGAGTTTAATTTTGTGCTTTGTGGACTATAATGAAAGGTGGGCATAACAACTGCCACGATGGGGGTCAGAGTGGGGGTTATATTTATGGGGGGCACTCTTTCCTCCCTATACAGGTGAGTATCCACATGCTGTAAATTATTCACCATAAACAGTCCCCGAGGCTGAGTTCCAAAGTAAAGATGGCCGGGTAAAGATGGAGAGGATCTTTATAGAAAAAGGGAATGAACAGTAGAGCAAGTAGACGTGCAAACAGTGTCTACTGCACGAGAGTAGTAGTACAAGGTGAGTGAGAAACAGAAGAGCAATAAATTTAAAAAAAACACTCACTCATTATAATCATTACTCAACCTCCCTGACACTCACTGTAATCATTATCCAACCTCCCTGACACTCACTGTAATCATTACCCAACCTCCCTGACACTCACTGTAATCATTACCCAACCTCCCTGACACTCACTGTAATCATTACCCAACCTCCCTGACACTCACTGTAATCATTACCCAACTTCCCTGACACTCACTGTAATCATTACCCAACCTCCCTGACACTCATTATAATCATTACTCAACCTCCCTGACACTCACTGTAATAATTATCCAACCTCCCTGACACTCACTGTAATCATTACCCAACCTCCCTGACACTCACTGTAATCATTACCCAACCTCCCTGACACTCACTGTAATCATTACCCAACCTCCCTGACACTCACTGTAATCATTACCCAACTTCCCTGACACTCACTGTAATCATTACCCAACCTCCCTGACACTCACTGTAATCATTACCCACCTCCATGACACTCACTGTAATCATTACCCAACCTCCCTGACACTCACTGTAATCATTACCCAACCTCACTAACACTCACTGTAATCATTACCCAACCTCCCTGACACTCACTGTAATCATTACCCAACCTCCCTGACACTCACTGTAATCATTACCCAACCTCCCTGACACTCACTGTAATCATTACCCAACCTCCCTGACACTCACTATAATCATTACCCAACCTCCCTGACACTCACTGTAATCATTACCCACCTCCATGACACTCACTGTAATCATTACCCAACCTCCCTGACACTCACTGTAATCATTACCCAACCTCCCTGACACTCACTGTAATCATTACCCAACCTCCCTGACACTCACTGTAATCATTACCCAACCTCCCTGACACTCACTGTAATCATTACCCAACCTCCCTGACACTCACTGTAATCATTATCCAACCTCCCTGACACTCACTGTAATTGATACCCCACCTCACTAACACTCACTGTAATCATTACCCAACTTCCCTGACACTCACTATAATCATTACCCAACCTCCCTGACACTCACTGTAATCATTACCCAACCTCCCTGACACTCACTATAATCATTACCCAACCTCCCTGACACTCACTGTAATCATTACCCAACCTCCCTGACACTCACTGTAATCATTACCCACCTCCCTGACACTCACTGTAATCATTACCCAACCTCCCTGACACTCACTGTAATCATTACCCAACCTCCCTGACACTCACTGTAATCATTACCCAACCTCCCTGACACTCACTGTAATCATTACCCAACCTCCCTGACACTCACTGTAATCATTACCCAACCTCCCTGACACTCACTGTAATCATTACCCAACCTCCCTGACACTCACTGTAATCATTACCCAACCTCCCTGACACTCACTGTAATCATTACCCAACCTCCCTGACACTCACTGTAATCATTACCCACCTCCCTGACACTCACTGTAATCATTACCCAACCTCCCTGACACTCACTGTAATCATTACCCAACCTCCCTGACACTCACTGTAATCATTACCCAACCTCCCTGACACTCACTGTAATCATTACCCAACCTCCCTGACATTCACTGTAATCATTACCCAACCTCCCTGACACTCACTGTAATCATTACCCAACCTCACTAACACTCACTGTAATCATTACCCAACCTCCCTGACACTCACTGTAATCATTACCCAACCTCCCTGACACTCACTGTAATCATTACCCAACCTCCCTGACACTCACTGTAATCATTACCCCACCTCCCTGACACTCACTGTAATCATTACCCCACCTCCCTGACACTCACTGTAATCATTACCCCACCTCCCTGACACTCACTGTAATCATTACCCAACCTCACTCATGTTTAAAGAATGTTTGCCCCATTTTACTCCTATAATATCATTACCTACTTTTTCTATAGACTTATTATCTACACTACCTCTCAGCTATGCAGCACTGTTTTATCATTAATGCCCTGTGCCTCTCTGTTCCATGCACTCTCACTGCATTAGCCCATCTCCTGCTTTCTCATTATTCTTCTACGGCTCCAACACCCCTCTCATCTCCCCCCCCCCCCCCCTCAGCCCTATCATATATTTTGCCTCCTCTGATTCTCTCTCTCAGCATTTCTGCCAGTGCTGTTATTTGAGCCCCAGAATGAGAGCAGAGATACAGAGGAGATTGATTCCTCTTTCTTTCAATGTAAAATATTAAAGATGTTTAAATAGATAAAAGCTCTAGGCTGTGGAATCCATTCTGCATTATACAAATAGGATCCCTGCTCCAGTAAAACCTTAAGTCTTAATGCTGAGGCAGGAGGATAGTTTGTGGGGGACACACCTCTTTACACATTACATAGCTTCATAAGCCTAGGATGTTTTAACCAAGACTGGGTAGAGGCCAAGGGGAATTCACTAAAGGGTCTATTCAATAAAGAGAGAATTGAGATGGGACTTTAACCCATTGAGGACATGAAGACCTGACATGCCATCATGCACTTTTTGTGCATTGAGGACCTGGTGACGGCGTGGAATGTCCTCCGTTGATCGCATCCACCGCTCAGGCGGTGTTACTATAATGCCTCGATTTAGAGGCATTAAGCAGCACTAAAATTTGGTCCCCTGGAGTACCACGATTGCTTGAGGGAGCAATATGGGTCGCCATAACTTTAGACTGCATGTCCCTCAAACTTCTTTCGCTCTTAACTGTAACTAGACTGCCTCTAGAGGCCGTCAGCAACATTATACTGTGAATAATAATAAAAATAGGATGCTAGGGTTAGCATCTAGGGTTAGGGTCCAAGCCACAACTTTGAGTTATTGCCCTATAACTTACAAAAACGACAGAAAAACATGTAAACAATGGGTATTTCTAAACTCAGGACAAATATCAGAATCTATTTCGCAGTTTTTGTATTTATGTTTTTAGATGTGTAAAATGTTTTTCATGTAACAGTTAGAAAAAGTGTTTTTGTTTTTTTGTATCATATTTTATGATTTTTTTATAGTAAATTATGTGATTATGATAAAAATATTGGCTTCTAAAGAAAGCCCTTTTTTTATGGTGTTTAAAACAGTATACTATATGTGTGGGTACGATAAATGAGAAAGAGGAAAGTTAAAGCTAAACACAAACACCACAGAAATGTAAAAACAGCCTGTGTCCTAAATTTTACAACATTTCAAAAACAGTTGTGTCCTCAAGGGGTTTAGGACAAAGTACTGGAACGTCCATCTCCCATTTAGCTGCATTGTAGAATTCTGTCAACAGTAAGAGAAACACTTTAAAAAATTACATTCCAGTCCTTAAAAGAGTCCATAATGGTTGAATGTAGTAGAAAACCCCCAAAAACCTTTATTTGTGTCGACTGATGAGGCACAACTTGCCTCCATAATGTAGCTCTTTAAGAAGACAGAAAAGGTATCTTTGGTGGCAGAACCTGTCCTTGCCAATGGTATGGAAGCTTGTTCAACAGGTTATGGTGCCTATTGACTCTCTACCTCATGTATCACTCATGTTTGACATAGTATTTAGTTTCCTTCTGTGGTCTGTACCAAGCATTATATAAATTGTTGGCACTATATAAATAAATACCGCAAATTATGAATGGTTGCATAGAGCAAAATTTTAGGGTTTGAATGTTTGTATGGATCATATTTCAGGTTGGGAATGGTTGTATGGATCATATTTCAGGTTGGGAATGGTTGTATGGATCATATTTCAGGTTGGGAATGGTTGTATGGATCATATTTCAGGTTGGGAATGGTTGTATGGATCATATTTCAGGTTGGGAATGGTTGTATGGATTATATTTCAGGCTGGGAATGGTTGTATGGATCATATTTCAGGTTGGGAATGGTTGTATGGATCATATTTCAGGTTGGGAATGGTTGTATGGATTATATTTCAGGCTGGGAATGGTTGTATGGATCATATTTCAGGCTGGGAATGGTTGTATGGATCATATTTCAGGTTGGGAATGGTTGTATGGATCATATTTCAGGTTGGGAATGGTTGTATGGATCATATTTCAGGTTGGGAATGGTTGTATGGATTATATTTCAGGCTGGGAATGGTTGTATGGATCATATTTCAGGTTGGGAATGGTTGTATGGATCATATTTCAGGTTGGGAATGGTTGTATGGATTATATTTCAGGCTGGGAATGGTTGTATGGATCATATTTCAGGCTGGGAATGGTTGTATGGATCATATTTCAGGTTGGGAATGGTTGTATGGATCATATTTCAGGTTGGGAATGGTTGTATGGATTATATTTCAGGCTGGGAATGGTTGTATGGATCATATTTCAGGCTGGGAATGGTTGTATGGATCATATTTCAGGTTGGGAATGGTTGTATGGATCATATTTCAGGTTGGGAATGGTTGTATGGATCATATTTCAGGTTGGGAATGGTTGTATGGATCATATTTCAGGTTGGGAATGGTTGTATGGATCATATTTCAGGTTGGGAATGGTTGTATGGATCATATTTCAGGTTGGGAATGGTTGTATGGATCATATTTCAGGTTGGGGACGGTTGTATGGATTATATTTCAGGTTGGGAAAGGTTATATGGATTAGGGATCGACCGATTATCGGATTAACCGATATTATCGGCCGATATTCACAGTTTCCTAAATTATCGGTATCGGCATCTAACTTTACCGATAATGCCGATAATATTTGAATGAAGCCGTTTTCGCGATCAACGATCGCGAAAACCGCTTTAACAGTGCTGGTCTATTGCCTCGACATCGAGGCAATAGCCAGCACCGATATTTCTATTTTGGGACCCCCACGATCGCCCCACGGAGCGATCGTGGGGAGCCATATTGACGGAGCATGCTGCTCCGTCAATATGGCTAAGTCCTCTGCCGGTCTGAGCTTCGGAAGTGAAAGTAACTTCACTTCCGTCGCTCTGAATATGCTACTTGACTACCCCTAGTGGTAGTTTAGTAGCATTGCAATGGAAAATAATTAAAATACATATTTAATTAAATAAAAATAGGTTATTTAGCTATATTAGCCTATAGGGTTAAAATTAAATATTTTTTAGCATAAGGGATAGGGTTAAAATTAAATTAAAGTTAAAAAATATTAAGGGATATAATAAGGATTAGAGTTGGGGTTAAATTTAGTGTTAGGGTTAAATTTTGGGTTCGGGTTGGGGTCAAAAGATCAATATAGGAAAAAACCAAAAAACACTATTTTTGGTTTTTGCCCCATAACTCGCAAAAAAATACCGAAAAATATGGAAACATGCATATTTTTGAACTCGGGACAACATTTAGAAACTATTTAGCCGGGGTCTTTTTTAATGATTTTATTTGTGTAAATTATATTTTAGGTCAAAGTTAGAAAAAGTGGGTTTTTTTAAATTTTTCATCATATTTTATGATTTTTTTTGTAGTAAATTATAAGATATGATGAACATAATGGTATCTAATGAAAGCCCTTCTTATGACGATAAAAACAACATATAATTTGTGTGGGTACTGTATGTGAGAAAGCAAAAAATTACAGCTAAACACAAACACCCTAGAAATGTCAAAACAGCCATTGTCACCAAGGGAAAGTCAAGGTGAAAATGTCTTGTCACTAAGGGGTTAATTAAGCTGTTTTGATGCCTTGCTTATATTTACTGTAGTGTCCCTTTGATATAATTGCCTATGTCATTGCTGCTCATTTTACTAAGATTTAATCTAAGTATGGACTATGTGCAATTGAACATTGTTGTTCTTGTTACCTTTTGACTGATATTTATTTAAAAAAAAAAAAAAAAGTGGTCCAATTTGTTGTATTTGACCATATCACCATTGTTTTGCTGCATTATTTATTTTTATTTAGCAATGAAAACAGATTTACAAAAAAAATCTAAACGTTAACAATAAACATGTTCATTTAACAGCAGATTTGTGAAGAAATTGTTTTTTTCCCCAAAAAATTAAAATGCACGAAATATCGGTATAAGTTATCGGCTATCGGCCTGAAAGTTCACAGGTTATCGGTATCGGTATCGGCTCTAAAAAATCAATATCGGTCGATCCCTAATATGGATTATATATTTCAGGTTGGGAATGGTTGTATGGGTCATATTTCAGGTTGGGAACAGTTGTATGGATTATATTTCAGGTTGGGATTTGTTTTATGGATCTTATTTCAGGCTGGGAATGGTTGTATGGATTATATTTCAGGTTGGGAATGGTTATATGGATCATATTTCTGGTTGGGATTTGTTTTATGGATCTAATTTCAGGTTGGGAATGGTTGGATGGATCATATTTCTGGTTGGGAATGGATCAAAATATAATTTTCTATAAATTTTCCCTTTTCTACAATAACGTCAGCCAAGCTCAGTAATAGAGAAAACATATTCCAATGTATCACAATGTCTCCAGGGCCGGCCTTAGGGGTGTGCGACCTGTGCGAGCCGGTAGAGGCACTGGATGGGGAGATCAAAAGATCCCCCCTCACCAGCCCTCTGCTCGGCAAGCTCTGCTGGACCCGGGGAGGGGGCGGAGCTAACTGGCTGAGAGGTGTAGCATCCGCCCCCACCCTGTGAAGCAGAGCAGCGTCTGCTTCACGGGGAGCCACTTGCAGCAAGAGAAAGTGCTGCTCGGGCTCCCCATGCCTGCATTAAGCATTGGGAGCCAAGCAGCACTTTCTCTTGCTGCCCGTGGTTCCCCTTTCAGTGCCTCTACCAGCTCGCACAGGTCGTACACCCCTAAGGCCGGCCCTGTATACATTGTGATACATTGGAATATGTTTTCTCTATTACTGAGTTTGGCTGACGTTATAGTAGAAAGGGAAATTTTATAGAAAATTATATTTTGATCCATTCCTAACCTGAAATATGATCCATATAACCATTCCCAACCAGAAATATGATCCATATAACCATTCCCTTTGCAGGCAAAGGAAGGGAAGGGGGGTAGAGAGAGGCAGAACAGGGTAGGGGGGAGAGACAAAACGGGGGGGGGGGGGGAGAGACAGAACAGGGAGGGGGGAGAGAGAGGCAGGGGGAGGGGTGAGAGAGAGAAGCAGGGGGAGGGGTGAGAGAGAGAGACAGAACAGGGGGGAGAGAGAGAGACAGAACAGGGGGGAGAGAGAGAGACAGAACAGGGGAGGGAGGGGGGGGAGAGAGACACATACATAGGGGGGTGAAAGAGACGGGGAGAAGGGGTGCCACGGGGGAAGCTCGCACAGGGCGCCGGAACACTTAAGGCCGGCCCTGAATGTATCACAATATAGAATGTCTCCAACACAAATAAATCAAATATATTCTGATTTTGAATTGTCTTCATGATTGCATCAATAGGAATATAAAGATGTAGAGAAACCAATATCTTTTGATCTATGTATTAGAGATGTAGTTATCCCAACTGGTTGTGTTTCTTTTGCATGCATGTTCACTTTCGGAAAATAGAGTTAAAAAAGGGATTGATGGAATGACTGACAGGGCTCATAAACAGAGTAGAGAACTGTCACTTCTATACATCCTGCTGAGTCTCTTTAGTTAGATCTGTCATATCTGCCCGTTTGGGGACATTTGCTGACAGATCAGGTATAAGCTCTGATCTATAACTAAAGAGCAACTCTAGGTGCAAATAGCAGGAATATCCTTTTTGATTCCATGGTCATTGGTCCAGTTTAGAACTTTGCCCCAGAACTGCTCTTGAAGTGGAATGCTGTTCACTCTTGATTTAAGTTTAATATCTGATTTAAAATATAATTATTGATTTATTTTAGTGGTGTTTAGAAGTCAGTGGGGATACATCTTACTGCTTTATCAGCCCCGGCCACCTATCCTGGAGACCTATTCAATACAACGACTCCTCTGTGATTTTAAGATTTTTCTTCCCTACAAATCCCTTAGGCGCTTCTAACATAATCTCTTCAGTTCTTCTTAACCCACCAAACAATTACAATGTAGCCAATAATTTAACCCTATCTTTTAGTTGAACGACCTGAGGTTTTAAAGCCACTGAGCAAACCAATTATTTATTTATTGTGGGTCAGCTAAGTGATGAGTGACCCACTGAAATATTCCAGAGACGTCAATGAGAAGCATGGCATGAGAGTACGTAGCAGACAGTACCACAGATCAATGGCAATGGATGGATAATTAGGGATGGTGAATGGGGATGAGACTGACGCCCATTAATAAGATTAGAAGTTCTCGTGCGAGGGTCTGCCATAGAAGGGATTCCTGGAATAGATTATAGAGGGAATCCCACACATTAGATGATATCATTAGAGGGTAATCCTATAAAACAGGAAGGAATGCTAAGTATGGAACACACTCTAACAAGGCAGGGCTTTCTAATGTCTGTATACCTATGTCTCCTGTGCTATATTCCTTTTAATTTAATTGGTTAACGTTCAGTATAATGCACTAAATACTCCTGTTGGGACTTGATACATATAATGATACATACTTATTGCTGAGTTTCAAATACTGGACTTAGAACTCCAAAAATGGATTCTGTCAGAAGGGTGGTATAGAAACATAGAATGTGTCGGCAGATAAGAATAATTCGGTCCATCTAGTCTGCCCAATTTATTTTGAATACTTTTATTAGTCCCCCGTTCCCGGTCTTATAGCTAGGATAGCCTTGTGTCTATCCCACGCATGCTTAAAATCCTTGACTGTGTTTACCTCTACCACTTCTGCTGGAAGGCTATTCCATACATCCACTACCCTCTCAGTAAAGTAATACTTCCTGATATTACTTTTAAATCGTTGCCCCTCTAATTTAAGACTATGTCCTCTAGTTGTGGTAGATCTTCTTTGTATGATCTACGTAGCTCATGGGAGTCCAATGTTGGCCCGTGGGCCAAATGCGGCCCATTTAACAGCAAGGTGCAGCTCGCCTGACTTAATTAGCCCTTAATTAGCATTATGAAAGCATGGGTTTGTTTGAGTACAGTTGATCTACACTGTTTTTGGAATGCTTTTTTAATATTGTTAAACTACCAAACAGATTAACACTTACCCCTTCACACTTACCAGGCACGTCATGCAAAAACGATCAGTTAGTGACAACTGACATGCCTGGCCAATAAAGTAGCAGCTGGGTGGCAACCCTAGCTGCAATGTGGTGCTGTGGCAAGAGGTTTCAAGTTATATGGTTGCAAGTGATATGGGAGCAATAATAAAAGAAGAGCAGAATAGCTGGAATTAAGGCAGACAGAGAAAGAAAATAAAAACAAATGAATTTTTAAATAACATTTTTATTTAATATTAAAAAAGTTTGTGAAGCAATATTTGCTAGACAAATGTGTTATTCCTATAGGGTTGCATAATATTTAGGCATTTTTTTTTTCTCATTCTTTAAATTTGATTTTAAAGTTGAGGGTTGCCTTAAGTTTTTTCAAATAAGGTAATTAAGGTTGGAAGGTTTTGTAACAGGTAACGAAAAGGGTAGAAAAGTTCCTATCTGCTATCAAGTTCTTTGAAGGTCCAGGAGGGACAAAATTTGAAAAACGGAGCAATCACCATGGGAACCAATGTCACATTTAAAATAAAACCCTTTTAAGGTCAGCACTAGAAAGAGTAGTTTTAAAGCCATGACTTGCTCCTTCCCATTTTACTTCATATTCTAATATGGGTTACGTTGCAACAGTCATTTAAGTGACTGAAATTCACAGAAACCCGCCTGTGTAGAGTGGACATGTGGAAATGACCCAAGGGCTGATTTCTGCATTTCCTGGTTAGACAGTATGGTCCACATGGCGCATGCAAAATGCAGCTTTGTGATTGGTTCATTCCGGAGCCATTTATTTATCTTCATTAACGGTACTGATGTCACACACCTCCAGTTTATTTTAATAACAGGATCTGTGACACGAGGAGAGGGAGACGGATATGTAGCAGGATGGGTAGGAAGGACAAACCTGCCTGTCTTGCCATTTCAAACTCAGGATTTTAAGACAATTAGTGCTGTGAATTATTAAAGACAAAAGAGGTCTGCCTGTAATAAAGTATGAGTAAGCAAGTGCCTTATCGCTGTGGTAAGCAGGAGCCAGATCAATGAATCCACCTGATTTAGGCCCCATTTTAATGGCTGTAAATATTTTCATTTTATTGTTGTGTATTTGGCTTTATCACTGGGCCGGGGCCAGCCATGTACTTAGCATTACAATCAATAATCATGGCAGCACAGGAGGGGGTAAGACACGCAAACCTGCAACATGTAAACACTAGCCCCTCCTTGTCCGCTGCCGGCCGCCACTGACTTCTCCGTGTAGCAAACCCACATTCAGGTACAAACTGCACTGTTTTAAAAACTTACTTACTCTTATGGACATTTTCTGTACTATAATCTTGAATGGGTCAGACTACCTCCTAGCTTAGCTTAGACACATCCTATACATATTTTTATACTAACCCCTTCATGATTGCAATGTTTTGGCCATGTTGCTCTGTTCAGGACAATAATTTTTTAATATATTTGCAGTGTTTGTGTTTAGCTGCAATATATACTCAAATTTTTATCTACCCACACACGTTATATATTGTTTTTTTTTAAAGGACAATGACCTTATTTACATACCATTATTTGGATTATATCATATAATTAACTATAAAATATTATTAAAATTTAGAGGAAAATTGGAGAATTTTTTTCCCTTTTACATCTACTATGGTCAGTATTGGGGGGGGGGGGGGGGGCACAGACAAGTTTTACTAGCAAAACTTTTTTTTCCTATATGGTCACCTTGTATTTAGGCCTTTTACTTTTTCATAATGCAGAGTTTGGGGTGTAGCCTTAGAATCTGGGTAACCTTGTTTTCAAGCAGTTACAGAATTTTCTTTTTCATTAAAGGAGTTAATGCATGAAGGAGTTAATGCATGCCTATATATCAGGGCTCGACAAACCCCGGGCACCAGGTCGCCATGGCGACCAGGAAATCCGATCTGGCGCCCGGGTGCTGTTAATCACAGGGAGCCCTTGCCGCTGCCATCTGTTTTTTTTTGTTCAGTGCAGACGGTAAGCTCCGCCCCCTCGCGCTAGTGCCGAGAGTCACATGACAACACGGCACTCAGCAGGCACCTGAAAGAGGATCCAGCTGCAGCATACATGTCCCCCTCCCCTGCAATGAGGTAAAGCAGCAGGGAGGGGAGGACACCATAGGAAATAAATTTTGTTCTTTAAAAACACAACACTGGTGTGTGTGTGTGTGTATATGTGATATGTGTGTATGTAACTGGCTCTATGTGTGTATGTGTGTGTGAGAATTTAACTGGCTATGGGTGTGTCTGTAACTTGCTGTGGATGTGGTGTGTATGAATGTAACTGGCTGTGAATGTGATGTGTGTGAATGTAAGTGAATGTAGTGTGTGGATATGTAACTGGCTATGTATGAATGTAACTGGCAGTGTATGTGGTGTGTGTATGTAACTTGCTGTGGATGTGATGTGATGTTTGTGTGTGAATACAAGATACATAGTGAATCCACACCCAACGGCCATCCATCCATCCGCTGTTATCTGTTTCCACTACTCTCTGACACATTAAGACGACTGAAAGTAACAATGTTTTACATCTGCTTAGAATTCAGTAAACTAATAAGTTTTCTCCTCCCACTCATAACTGCACCAGTCTTGTGAATGTTAGGAATGCTCCCAACATTAAAAATAAAATTGTATGTATTTATCCTAAACCTTAGGAGCCAGCCTGCCATTTTTGGTGATCAGAGAACATACAGCTTTAGACATTGATATAAAATAGCACAAATAGCAGGGATGCCAGCAGTAACTACCGGGGATTTGTCCAACCTTCATACCATTAGATACATTTCATAGATATTAGATACACACATACACTTACACAAAGAGTTGTGGAACAGACAGTGGTGCCAACTGTCCTGGCTTGCAGTGTTAATTTCATTGACTAAACATTTCCGTCAACTCCATGTTTTCACCGACTAAAATGCAGCCATCATTAAACTATGACTAAAATCAATTGCAGTTTTCGTCAGCTGCCAAAAAATGTGGCGCAAATGTTAGGGAGGGACATTTGCATTTACCCATTTGGACTTCTGGTTCTGGTTCCCATGGATCTCAGCCAAAGCCCAGTCATCTGACTCTATCGGCAGCTGAAAGACAGGGTCCCTGGGTCTGTCTGCCCCCTGATGACTGCAGAGGAAGAGGATACTCCTCTATCTGATTCACCTGGTACTATATGTGAGTGTTTCCCTCCCATCTCCCTAACACGTTAACTTAATACTGTGTAACAGCCTTCTCAGACCTGTTCCCTCCCATCTCGCTAACAAGTTAACTTAACACTTTGTAACAGCCTTCTCAGACCTGTTCCCTCCCATCTCGCTAACAAGTTAACTTAACACTGTGTAACAGCCTTCTCAGACCTGTTCCCTCCCATCTCGCTAACAAGTTAACTTAACACTATGTAACAGCCTTCTCAGACCTGTTCCCTCCCATCTCCCTAACAAGTTAACTTAACACTATGTAACAGCCTTCTCAGACCTGTTCCCTCCCATCTCGCTAACAAGTTAACTTAACACTATGTAACAGCCTTCTCAGACCTGTTCCCTCCCATCTCGCTAACAAGTTAACTTAATACTGTGTAACAGCCTTCTCAGACCTGTTCCCTCCCATCTCCCTAACAAGTTAACTTAACACTTGTAACAGCCTTCTCAGACCTGTTCCCTCCCATCTCGCTAACAAGTTAACTTAACACTATGTAACAGCCTTCTCAGACCTGTTCCCTCCCTCACTGCTGGAGATTTAGTCGACTAAAACGAAAACAATTCAGATGAGTAAAATACGACTAAACTGAAATGGCATTTAAGTCAAAAAGACTGTTACTAAAACTAACACTACTGGCTTGTCATATCTTTATGGGTAATTTTATATTAAAAGAGACAGATTATATATTTATATATAACAGATGATATCAAACAAACATATAGATTTAGTGTCAAGGCATGCCCACATGCAGTATATAATCACCTATTGCATGTCGTCCTCCTCCATCACTGGTTCTTAGTGACAGGGCCTTCTGTCTCCTATGATTAGTCTTCCTCTGTACCTTCAGAAGGCTCAAAGCTGCCCCCATGTAACCGGTAACCGGGCCACAGTTTGGAGACTGACTATACGTGCCTTGCTGCATGGGCATCACATTTATAGGTCACCCTCTTTGAAGACCCTAGAACGCCTCCCCTACAATACATAGATCTGACAACACTTTGTATTCCTGTCCTTCCTCTTAGAAGTTCAAAGACAGGAAAACTTCAAACAGAGCAATCCTGCATCACACACACACACTGACCACAGGCTGCTTAATTATTATTACACAACTCCATCTGAACAGCACTTGTCTATCAAATGATTTTATTATAGCTTTTATTTTTGCCTGGGATGCAGGTGGCTTGGCATAAGAAGCACACGGGAGATGCTGATAAATAAATGCCATCTGGGCCAGTTGTTTTCCAATCAGAATCAGCACAATGTCTTCTAAAGGCCCTGCTGACTTTAGGTTTTTGGGATCCAGGAGGAAGTGAGAGACATAGCATTTCTAGAGGGTTCTGACCTTCTGTGGCTTCTAGAATGGTCAGTGAGTTACACAGTGTGCAACCCCTTTACCACTCCTATTTTGGGCATACAGCAGACTACTACCTCTTTCTTTGAGTGGTGTGTGAGAAGGATACAGGGGGTAGCCCTAAAATCATGGTATAGTTCAGGCGAACAAGATGTGAGTGAGTGTGTATGTCAGTGTAAGTGAGAGTGTGTGGATGTCAGTGTGAGCGAGTGTGTGTATGTATGTCAGTGTAAGTGAGAGTGTGTGTATGTCAGTGTGAGTGTGTGTATGTCAGTGTGAGTGAGTGTGTATGTCAGTGTAAGTGAGAGTGTGTGGATGTCAGTGTGAGCGAGTGTGTGTATGTATGTCAGTGTAAGTGAGAGTGTGTGTATGTCAGTGTGTGTGTATGTCAGTGTGAGAGTGTGTGTATGTCAGTGTGAGTGAGTGTGTATGTCAGTGTGAGAGTAAGTGTGTGTATGTCAGTGTGAGAGTGTGTGTATGTCAGTGTGATTGAGAGTGTGTGTATGTCAGTGTGAGTGAGAGTGTGTGTAGGTCAGTGTGAGTGAGAGTGTGTGTATGTCAGTGTGAGTGAGTGTGTTTATGTCAGTGTGAGTGAGTGTGTTTATGTCAGTGTGAGTGTGTGTGTGTATGTCAGTGTGAGAGAAAGTGTGTGTATGTCAGAGTGAGTGAGTCTGTGTGTATGTCACTGTGAGTGACTGTGTTTATGTCAGTGTGAGTGTGTGTGTATGTCAGTGTGAGAGTGTGTGTATGTCAGTGTGAGAGTGTGTGTGTGTCAGTTTGAGAGAAAGTGTGTGTATGTCAGAGTGAGTGAGTCTGTGTGTATGTCAGTGTGATTGAGAGTGTGTGTATGTCAGTATGAGTGAGATTGTGTGTATGTCAGTGTGAGCGAGAGTGTGTGTATGTCAGTGTGAGTGAGTGTGTGTGTATGTCAGTGTGAGTGAGTGTGTGTATGTCAGTGTGAGTGAGAGTGTGTGTATGTCAGTGTGAGTGAGAGTGTGTGTATGTCAGTGTGTGTGAGAGTGGTGTATGTCAGTGTGAGCGAGTGTGTGTATGTCAGTGTGAGCGAGTGTGTGTATGTCAGTGTGAGAGTGCGTGTATATGTCAGTGTGAGAGAAAGTGTGTGTATGTCAGAGTTAGTCAGTCTGTGTGTATGTCAGTGTGAGCGAGTGTGTGTCAGTGTGAGTGTGTGTGTGTATGTCAGTGTGATTGAGATTGTGTGTATGTCAGTGTGAGTGAGAGTTTATGTCAGTGTGAGTGAGTGACTGACTGTCTGTATATGTGTGTGATGGAGTGTGTGGATAAAGGGGTTAACATCTGTGACACTGCCTATATCTGTCTAGCCACCCAAGGGGTTAACTCCTCTGACACTGCCTCTGTCTAGCCACCCAAGGGGTCAACTCCTCTGACACTGTCTAGATCTGTCTAGCCATCCAGGGGTTAACTAATCTGACTCTGCCTATAAATGTAAAGCAATCCAGGGTTTAACTCATCTGACACTGACTATATCTGTCTGGATTTTGTTACAGGTCACTGGTCACATTAGGTGCCCCATTGTTTTTCAGTAAGGGGCCCTGTAATTTCAGATGGCGGCCCTGGAAAGCACTACTAGGGTTAGTGTGCAAAAATCAGCTGTTTAAGCCGATCTATTTTTTGCCAGTTAAGTTTTAACACATTTAATGTGTGCAGTAATTACTGTGCCATTCCATGTTACAGATTGAGTTCAGTGGTGATTTCACCGCACCCTAAATGGCTTTAATGGAGGGCTCTGAATTATTTTTAGACCCTTAATAATAATTATCTAATCATTATTTCATTGTGCGTTATTCAAAATTGTTACCCTTTTTTGTGACAACTGCCTATATATAATAAAACTAGTACTAGACGATAAGGCCTACAGGAAACCGAATGCTGTGTTCATTAATAATCACACAGTGCCACCTTGTGGCTGCTTCTATGCACAACCATTGTCATAATGTGTGCTTAATCCCTTCAATTCAAAAGCGCATCACACCTTTTACTCAATGGAGTATATTCGATGCAAGGTCTTGTTACTAGTGGGGTACCTCAGGGATCTTTACTTGGACCCATTCGCTTTAATATTTTTATTAGTGATATTGCAGAAGGTCTTGTTGGCAAAGTATGTCTTTTTGCTGATGATTCAAAGATTTGTAGCAGGGTTGATGTTCATGGAGGGATAAGCCAAATGGCAAATGATTTAGCTAAACTAGAACAATTTTACTTTGGAGAGAGTTCAGAGAAGGGCTACTAAACTGGTTCATGGGTTAAAGGATAAAACTTACCAGGAAAGGTTAAAGCATCTTAACATGTACAGCTTGGAGGAAAGACGTAACGGGGGATATGATAGAAACATTTAAATACATAAAGGGAATCAACACAGTAACGGAAGAGAGTATATTTAAAAGAAGAAAAACTACCACAACAAGAGGACATAGTCTTAAATTAGTGGGGCAACGATTTAAAAGTAATATCAGGAAGTATTACTTTACTGAGAGGGTAGTGGATGTATGGAATAGCCTTCCAGCAGAAGTGGTAGAGGTAAACACAGTCAAGGAGTTTAAGCATGTGTGGGATAGGCACAAGGCTATCCTAGCTATAAGATAGGGAACTGGGGACTAATAAAAGTATTTAGATGACTAGATGGACCGAATGGTTCTTATCTGCCGACACATTCTATGTTTCTATGTTTCTATGTTAGATGGACCGAATGGTTCTTATCTGTTGACACATTATATGTTTCTATGTTAAACCGGTGTGTATTCAAAAATATATACGTTGGGTTTACTTGGGGGGAGAGGGACATATCTTTTAACCCTTGCTTCCCAAGAGCAAAAAAACTGTAGACATTTCTAAAATGTGATTGAGAGGAATGGCAGCCTTATCTACAAGTAAAAACACAAACATAATAAAACAATTTTTTGCTTGAAGTGAACCTTTAATCTCAGACTAACGCTCAGGGGAGATATGATTGACTAGTAGGTGCATCTGGGTAATTTGGCATTAAGCATTACATAATCAAATGGAACTGTGCCCTCAATGGCTTCAACAAAATCTCATTTAGTTAAATACATTTATTCACATTCTCATATAATACATCTTTTTTTCCAATTGATACTAGGTAGTGATATATTAAATAACATTTTGGTTCCGGTACCTGGGCCTTGGGGAGATGTGCTCGAAAGAATCCATTTAACTAAGCAGCATTTCATCAGTGTCCTGCGAGACAGGCGAGGCTTCTGCCACTTCACCCCATCTTTCTTCTCAGGAGACGTCATGCTGGGGTCTCCAAACAAACTTCCGTCATTTTCCTTAATATCGTCCTGCAGTAGGAAGGGAGAGATGCTGTGACTGACACCCATGGGGGGGGGGGTGCTGAAAAAGTAGCACAATCACCTTATTCATACAAATGGAATGATCCTGCAGAATGCTACCCTTATATAATACACGCCACCACATATAAAAAGTGATAAATGGACACCTGGGGGTCTATTCACTAAAAGGTGAGTTGAGGTGAGCTGAACATTTCATTTTACCTTTTTAACTATACATTGTGCAGGGCCAAACCTGGTGAGTTTCCCCTGTTTAGCAAACTTACCATGATTGGCCCTGCACAAGGTATAGCTAAATGGCTGAGATTTTAGTGAATAGACCATAGGGAAACACATTCATTAATAGCAGATTTCTGAATATCCACCAAGGGAGAAAAATCTCTTCTCTGCAACATTTTATTGTGGCATTTAATAAAGTGAAGCTCAGAGACAATCAACAGTAATTAAAATCACTAGCATAATGATCTTCTACATTCACTACAAGTTTAATAGTAATAAATCATATATCCACTCACTAAAAGGCTCATAATATTTCAATTTAAAAAAACCTCTAGATCTACCAGGAAAAGGCAAACACGTAATAGGATCTCACTAACTGCCAGCTACGTATGCTCACTGATATCATCCAAAAACCAGCATCTCTCACTGAAGGATGAGTGAGAAAAATACCACAGGGTATTGGCCAACAGCAGGACGTAGTAGCCTGCCCTATAGTCAAATTCCCACTCGGAAACATAGCACATACACTTTTGCTCACATGCACCGTTACAGGGAAAGAATATACTTGAACATTTTGGGGGTAAATTTAGAAAAGGAGTTTCTGTCAGAAAGGCAGTGCAGTTGCGCCATAATTCTTGTCTACCCCATGTATAAGATGATTTCTGCCATTGAATTATGGTTTAAGATCTCTGTCGCAGATTATGTATAAAAAAAGTTGCAAACTTGTGTCCATTTTGTATCATTTTATAGGACAATTCTGCGCCACTCCTAATCTGGTGTTATCTGCGCTGAACAAAAAGTCACATATTGAGACTAAAAAGTTCCATATTGAGAATAAAAAGTTCCATATTGAGAATAAAAAGTCACAGTTTTGCCCCCTTTTTTTTTTTATAATAACAGTTGTATACATACCATTCAGCACATTAGCAACAATCTGACTGAAAAAAAAATCAGGATTAAACATAAAAAAGCACCGATATTTCTTTAAAACCCTCATTGTGCTGGGACCTAATATGGACATTTTCCCTTTTCAGCTTGACCCTATATCTAGTTTCCTTTTTTTATTGCATCATTTCCATGGCACCTCATAGAAATGCCTGCTTATACATATTAGACATACAGTGTAGAGAAGAGATTTCCCTTCTTTTCTTATCTCTGTCTTGGTGCTGCTGCTTGTTAGCTTTGCTTTTATTGGTTTGTCATAGGAGGATCTACTGGCTCTTTGCAGAAGCAATGTAACAAATTGTACAAGAGCTCCCTCTAGTGGAAAACCAGGAGCTAAAATAATGATAGAAAATGGACATCAAGGTGAGTTTAGGGTTGAAGTTCTAAAAGTGGCCTGAATAGTAGGGATCATTGGTTTCCATGGTGACATTTAGAACTTTGCCCCAGAATTGACTTTTATAAATAAGCTCCAATATGTAAAGTATATTCTTCTCTCTACACAAAGTACAGAAGGCAATGGGGAAGACAGCTTCATACATATATTCACACACACACACACACACACACACACACATCAGCTTCATACATATATTCACACACACACACACACACACACATCAGCTTAATACATATATACACACACACCCATCAGCTTTATACATAAATATATATATACACACACACACACACATACACATCAGCTTCATACATATATTCACACACACACACACACACACACATCACCTTAATACATATATACACACGCGCACACACACACACACACATCAGCTTTATACATATATATATACACACACACACACACACAATCAGCTTTATACATTGTATATATATATATATATATATATATATATATATATATACAAACACACACACACACACACACACACATCAGCTTTATTAATATATACACGCATACACACACACACACAACAGCTTTATACATATACACACACACATCAGCTTCATACATATATTCACACACACACTCACACATAACCTTAATACATATATATATTTCCTGGCTAACCATGGCAGCAGTTACGTATGGGTTAGCTCCACCCTCAAGGTAGGTAGAACAGAAACAAACTTATAAGAGAGCCCCCGCCCCCTGTCTCCTCAGTCTTTTTTCTGTCCTCATTGGTATTAGGACGGGGCCCTTTGGGCCTGAGATTTTTATTATTTCTTCTATTTTACACTTTTTTACTCACCTTCCGGAAAGTTCAGCCTCTTTCTTTCCGAAGCCCGGTTCCTGTCATTTCAAGGTTCCCTGGGATATTTATTCCTCCGCACCCTTACATCTGAATGGTACTGGAGATGATTTGGATATGAAGTTTGGGCCCTGTTCCTCCGTAAGCTTACTGCAAGTGGTACTGGAGATGTATGGGATATTAGCAGAGGTCTCCATTCCTGCTGTTCTTCATATGGTATGTATGGGATGTTTTTCTCCCTTCCTTTACATTTTTTACACTTGGGCATGGCTGTTTTTCCCCCCTCCGTTTTATTTTCGAGGCTGTGCCTCTCTGTTGTACTCTGGGGCGCTTCTGCGTTCCAGCCCTACCTTTTTAGTACTTATGTATTTTTTCTTTCTATGCCTGCCCTTTATATTTTTGCATTTAATATGTCCTCCTATTGAGAATAAAAAGTCACAGTTTTGCCCCCTTTTTTTTTTATAATAACAGTTGTATACATACCATTCAGCACATTAGCAACAATCTGACTGAAAAAAAAATCAGGATTAAACATAAAAAAGCACCGATATTTCTTTAAAACCCTCATTGTGCTGGGACCTAATATGGACATTTTCCCTTTTCAGCTTGACCCTATATCTAGTTTCCTTTTTTTATTGCATAATTTCCATGGCACCTCATAGAAATGCCTGCTTATACATATTAGACATACAGTGTAGAGAAGAGATTTCCCTTCTTTTCTTATCTCTGTCTTGGTGCTGCTGCTTGTTAGCTTTGCTTTTATTGGTTTGTCATAGGAGGATCTACTGGCTCTTTGCAGAAGCAATGTAACAAATTGTACAAGAGCTCCCTCTAGTGGAAAACCAGGAGCTAAAATAATGATAGAAAATGGACATCAAGGTGAGTTTAGGGTTGAAGTTCTAAAAGTGGCCTGAATAGTAGGGATCATTGGTTTCCATGGTGACATTTAGAACTTTGCCCCAGAATTGACTTTTATAAATAAGCTCCAATATGTAAAGTATATTCTTCTCTCTACACAAAGTACAGAAGGCAATGGGGAAGACAGCTTCATACATATATTCACACACACACACACACACACACACACACACACACACACACACACACACACACACATCAGCTTCATACATATATTCACACACACACACACACACACATCAGCTTCATACATATATTCACACACACACACACACACACACACACACACACACATCAGCTTAATACATATATACACACACACCCATCAGCTTTATACATAAATATATATATACACACACACATACACATCAGCTTCATACATATATTCACACACACACACACACACACACACACATCACCTTAATACATATATACACACGCGCGCACACACACACACACACACACATCAGCTTTATACATATATATATACACACACACACACACAGTCAGCTTTATACATTGTATATATATATATATATATATATATATATATATACAAACACACACACACACACACACACACACACACACATCAGCTTTATTAATATATACACGCATACACACACACACACATCAGCTTTATACATATACACACACACATCAGCTTCATACATATATTCACACACACATCAGCTTCATACATATATTCACACACACACTCACACATAACCTTAATACATATATATATTTCCTGGCTAACCATGGCAGCAGTTACGTATGGGTTAGCTCCACCCTCAAGGTAGGTAGGACAGAAACAAACTTATAAGAGAGCCCCCGCCCCCTGTCTCCTCAGTCTTTTTTCTGTCCTCATTGGTATTAGGACGGGGCCCTTTGGGCCTGAGATTTTTATTATTTCTTCTATTTTACACTTTTTTACTCACCTTCCGGAAAGTTCAGCCTCTTTCTTTCCGAAGCCCGGTTCCTGTCATTTCAAGGTTTCCTGGGATATTTATTCCTCCGCACCCTTACATCTGAATGGTACTGGAGATGATTTGGATATGAAGTTTGGGCCCTGTTCCTCCGTAAGCTTACTGCAAGTGGTACTGGAGATGTATGGGATATTAGCAGAGGTCTCCATTCCTGCTGTTCTTCATATGGTATGTATGGGATGTTTTTCTCCCTTCCTTTACATTTTTTACACTTGGGCATGGCTGTTTTTCCCCCCTCCGTTTTATTTTCGAGGCTGTGCCTCTCTGTTGTACTCTGGGGCGCTTCTGCGTTCCAGCCCTACCTTTTTAGTACTTATGTATTTTTTCTTTCTATGCCTGCCCTTTATATTTTTGCATTTAATATGTCCTCCTCATCCAAGAGGTCTCGTTCTCGTCACTCTAGGTGAGTTTTTTATTTCTATTTTTATTTTTAATTTTTCATTTTAAAGAGTGTTTTTCGCCTACTCACCCTGGTGTTTTTTCCAATCCTTTCCGGTTCATAGCTCCATTGAGGAATTGATTTCGACCGAATGGAAGAACCCTGATCGTAAAGTTTCTTCCGGCAGGAGGATCTCTAGATTATATCCCGTGGCTGATGAAGAT